>OY856411.1:810634868-811234868 GCA_963693085.1 Alisma plantago-aquatica
CCATACTACCCCTTTGTGCCTTCAGTCCAGGTAAGGACAATCATGTCCTTCGCGTTCTTTTGATCACAAAATAGGCGCATGCATCCTTCATCATTGGATCCTGAGTGGACCAGCGGACCATGAATCTAGCGATCCTCATTTTTATGGAATTAGCAAATAAATCAGTAAAAATGATTTTACTTACAAAAATCATATCTTTTTCTAGAAAACTCAGATAAGGACAGTTGATACGTGAAAATTGATCAGAAAAATTGAGGGATACGTTATAAATAGTTTGGGAACCTAAATCAATATCTTTTTGCAAAAGTACATATTTTTGATGGGAAAAGTTGTAATTGTGATTAGAAACCCTAATTAATGATAAAGGGTAAATTTAATCTTGCAAATAAGTTAATTCGACCATTATTAACTTGTTAATGATAAAGATGGATTTTAACCTATTTTGAAGATGAAATTGCAAGGTTTAGGGTTTTAAACCTAATATGATGATTAATATGCTTAGAAACCCTAAATAAGAGAAAAAGAAAAGAAAAGTACTTATAATCCGAAATTAGGGTTTCATGTTGCTAAAAGATGATCTTAGAATCTTTTGTGAAAGAAAGATGAAATAATTAGGGTTTGTAAGTGATTTTATAAAATTAGGGTTTAAAGTAATAAAAATAGTGGAACCATAATTCTGATCAAAACCCTAAAAAGGACTAATTACCCTAGGAAATGACTAGGATTAATAGATCATGATGACATGATTAATGATGGAAAAATTGGATGCCTATTTCAGGATCAACTTGTGTGTGCTTGCTTGGTTTCTTGCTTGGTTGAGTTATTTCTGCATTCAAGTCAGCTTGACAGGTATGTGGTTAATTATGGTTAATCGTATTAGTTTCTCGAAGGTTTTCCGGATGAGTTGATCACATTGATTGCAACCAACCAGTTTGGATGTTCATAATTGCAAATTATAAAGTCACTATGATTATAACAACTATAAATAAGTGTCTATTCTCGCACCTACATGCTACCTGATGGATGATGAAAAAAGGTCAAGCCCAGGAGGGAAGACCAATGGGCACCATGTGAGGTGACCCTAGACATCAAGCACGGGAATGAGAAGGTGGTCTATGTTGCATGACTAATGGGCACCATGAGAGGTGACCCCAGGCACCAAGCTCGAGATTGAGAATGTGGCCTTAAGTCAATCCCTAGAGAGGGCATGCCAGGGGTAGGGGAAAAGCGGTGGAGATTGACACATTGAAAACATAAATTGATTTGTTAATTACTTTGGTTGTGATAATTAGTTTGTTAGCCATATTTGTGAACTTTTGGTTGTCCCCACATACCGACATATTCTTATATGCTGACCATCGTTTTGTTTGTCGGCGTTTTAGGTACAACCCTGAAATGAACAAACAGTAAAGTGAGACATTGTGAAAATAAGAATTATAGTGCAAGGAGGATTGGATAGAATAGATCCATGTTGTGGATAGAAGTAGATTTCCAAAGTTTTTAAAAGGTATGCTAAAATTTTATTTTATACCAGATTTCAGTGTAGTTGGTAGAATTTCATAATTATTATTGATTAATTGCCGAACGTTTGATCCGGTTTATTGGGATAATGGCTCTGACCTCTTGGTCTCCCTTAATTGAGGGTTATCGGGAGATAGGGTTGTTACATTTGGTATCAGAGCATAGGTTCCTCATTTATTTTTTAATAATTATTAAATTTTACATATTCTGTAGAACCGAGGGAGTTATTAGAGGATTTTTCAAAAGATAGAGGTGTCTAGAAAAGGATCATGTCCAGGGGCTGGCAATATTTTCCTCCGCACCGCTAGTCAGAATACTAGGACTCTCAGATTAAGTGACTCAAAATAAAATACCTTTAGGACTCTCTCATCTTGTTCATCCCTTCTCAACTCAAATTCTATTAAGGATTTTAAGGATTATGATTTTCTCTTTTGTCCTCACCCTCTTGAGGTATGGGTAAGGTTGAGAAGGTTTAAGGAATCCTCCACCAAATTAATAAAAGATACATAATTAAGTTGTCATCGACATAAGTATAAATAGTTAAATATAGACTAAAGGTCTGTTTGTGTGCTTATGTAGATGGCTCATACAAAGACTGTGGCTATCCCAGTTGCCACCAACAGTGGTGGGCCTCCCCCCAAAGAGAATGGGTCTTCTGAGAAGAGGAAGCGGAACCATGGTGGTGAAACCTCAAAGAAGAGAAAGAGACCTAAAGAAACTACACATGTGGGTCCCAACCCTGACCCAATACCCTTCAACAAGCTAGAGCAAGAGGAGGGACCGGGATATGAGGAGCAACATGTGTATGAGGAAGTAGCCCAGATGGAGGAGGACCAGTCTGGTGGTCCAGAATCGACCATGGTAGTTCACACTACAGATGCAATTTGGATGGAACTGCAGAAATGGTTGACTAAGGCTATCCATGCCTTGGCCCATAGGGACATATCTAGAGATGAGAATGGCGAGCCACTTCCTATTCGTCCTTGACTGGGAGCCACCATCTTGGACTTCCTCAAGCTAAACATTAAGAAGTTTTGGGGAGAAGATAAGTCTAAAGTGGTCGACAAGGCGGAAGCACGGCTACTTGCATTCGAGAATGGATTTCGTATGCTTGAAGTGCATCCAAACAAGAAGGTTCTATTTGCTACTCATCTTTTGGAAGGTGCAGCCAATATATGGTGGGAGAACCATATCACGGGAAGAGACCTAAGCATAGAACCGATGGCATAGACCGATTTCAAGACCATCTTCACCGCCAGATTCATCCCCCTCTCAGCCAAGAAGGAGGAGGAAAGAGAGTTCACTAACATGATTCAAGGAAGGTCGTCAGTTGCGGACTTTGGTCGCAAGTTCCGCATCCTGGAATGTTTCGATCACATGATGGACGAAGAAAGGAGGGTGGACCACTTCATAGAGCATCTACACCCTACCATCAAGCCCCATGTGATGGAGAGTAAGCCAAAGACCTTCTCTAAAGCCTACAACACTACCTTGGACATGGAAAGGACGGTGATGCCTGCACAGAATCCCTCCAAAGGATACTTGGGTTTCACTGAAGGAGATTAAGGGAAGAGGAGTGAACACAAGAAGGGACAAGGATGCAACCACAAAAAAAGAAAGAATGAACACAAAGGCAAGCCCCGTGGTCGCCTCCAATAGTGTCGCACCTGCGGACAAACACATCCTGGGAAGTGTCGCTTTGAGAAGAAGGTGTGTTTCAGATGTCAGCAAGAGGGACACTTCATTGCCAACTGCCCTCAGCCTGACCCAAGAGGACCTTTGGGGTCACAGCCTGTGGCAGCACCACCAGTGGTTGCAACACCTCCAGCCAGATCACCTCCAGCTGGAGAGAGGAGACAAGCTAGAATATTCACCATCGACAATGAAGAATCTCAGGCAAATGCTAATAGACTGATTGTGGGTAATAACCCCTAGAGTTTTCCTTTTGGTTTAGTAGATCATGTAATAGCTTTCTGATGTGGTATGAACTATGTAGGCCTGATGGAAGTCATGGGACAAAATGTAAAAGAACTCTTTGATTCTAGTTCTACTAATACTTTTATTTCAAGAAATCTGGGAACTATGCTTTGTTTGGATATCAAGGATTTGGGTTACGTTTTAGATGTCACAACCCTGAGTGGTCGTATTTATACCTCTCTTTTCAAAACCCTATTTTGCCTGGTTAAGTATCTGAACCATGAGCTTCCCACTAACTTCATCCTTCTCGATATGAATGATTTTGATGTAATCATCGATATGGATTGCCTTTCCACCTACAGAGCCCAGATTGATTATAGAGAGAAGAAGATTCTTATTAGGAAGACTGGCCATCCACACTTCACTATTCGAGGAAGGAGGGATGCGACAACCAACTTTTATGTGTCCGCTTTAAAAGTTGAACGGATGCTATCCAAGGGTTGTCGAGTCTACCTAGCCATAGTTACCGTACCTGAGGTTAAGGGATGCTCCTTAGAGGAGATAGAGGTGGTTCGAGAGTATGCAGATATGTTTCTGGATGAAATTCTCCCTGAGAGGGAGGTAGATTTCTCCATTGAGTTAGCTCCTGGGACTAACCCTATATCTAAGACACCTTATAGAATGGCCCTTGCAGAGTTTCTTGAGTTAAAAACCCAGTTGCAAGAGTTGTTGGATAAAGGCTTTATCCGGCCCAATACATCACCTTGGGGAACACCAGTCCTCTTTGTGAAAAAGAAGGATGGGTCACTTCGGATGTGTATTGACTATCAAATGATCAACCAGGAAACCATTAAGAATAAGTACCCTTTGCCGAGAATAGATGACATGTTTGACCAACTCAAATCAGCTCGAGTCTTTTGCAAGATCGATTTGAGGTTAGGATACCACCAGGTGAGAGTAAGGAGTGAGGATATACCCAAAATGGCTTTTCGATCCCGATATGGTCACTATGAGTTTGTGGTCATGTTGTTTGGATTATCCAATGCACCTAGTGTCTTTATGAACCTCATGAACAATGTGTTCCAGCCTTTCATTGACTCTTTTGTGATAGTGTTCATAGATGACATCTTGGTGTACTCAGATGACCTATCCCAACACCATGAAAACCTGGGTAGAGTCCTTGATATCCTGAGAAATCATAAGTTTTTCGAAATGTTCTTGAAATGTGATTTTTGGTTAGACCAAGTCATGTTTCTTGGACACATCATCTCAGGAGGAACAATCGCCATAGATCCAGCCAAAGTATCGACAGTTCGAGGCTGGATGGCACCAAAGAACCCCTCCAAGATTCACAGCTTCTTGGGGTTGGCCGGATACTACCGTCGCTTCATCAAGGATTTCTTAAAGAATGCTTTTCCATTGACCATGCTAACCCGAAAGGATGTGAAGTCAGTGTGGTCTGACATATGTGAAGTTTGCTTCCAGGAGTTGAAGGAGAAGTTGACCGCCACCCCAGTGTTGACTCTACCTTTTGGTAATGAGGGTTTCATGATATTGATCAATGCTTCCAAGATGGGACTTGGTTGTGTGTTGGAATAGAATCGGCACGTGGTTGCATATGCTTCCCGACAGCTCAAGCCCAATGAGGTGAATTATCTCACACATGACCTAGAGCTAGATGCTATTATCCATGCCCTGAAGATATGGCGACATTACCTATACGGTACATTTGAGGTCTTCACTGACCTAAGAGCTTTAAATACACTACTACAGAAATAGCTTATAATGTCACATTTAGAGACGTCGGTTATTACCTAAAACCGATGCCTAAACTCAATGTTGGCTAATTATAGAGACCAATATCTATATTTGAAGACCGGCCAGACACGGGTATCACTTTTTATTAAGTGTCGGCTCCCTAAGATGAACCAACTCCTAAAATAGCCCGCCAAATTCAAATTTTCGAGCGAAAAAAAATTACCCTCAAAGTTTCACATACAATGTCGATTTTGTACCTAATAATAGACGCCTAAAGACAAAAAAAATTACCTCCAAAGGTCGTTGGTGTTTGTGGAAAAACTAACGAGAACAAGGTTTCACGCGCCATCCCCGCGAAAATTTTTAGGGTTAAGATTGTCCAATGGACGTCCGTTTTTTATAGCAACCGACACTGATGTATATTAGGTGTCAGTTTCTAAGATAACCGATGCCTTTGTCAACTTACGTGAGAAACATACTCTTCCCCATTCGTCTTTGTTTCATCGTGAGAAATAGACCCTTCTGCCGCTCCCGACGCCGGCGGTCATCCTGCCTACTCCCTCCTCCTTGTGTGCCACCACCACCCTTCTCCCTACTCACCTCCATCGGCCTCCATTCTCCCTGCCACCGCCGCCGGTTCAGGAACTCTCTGGCCTTCTGCCTACTCCAGAGCTCACCGCCTGCTCCAGAGCTTGCTGGCCTTTTACCTTCTCTAGAGATCGCCACTCATTTGTTTCCTGCTCCAGAGCTCACCGCCTACTGCCTGCTCACCGCCGCCCTTCTCCCTCCTCCTTGCTCGCTCGCTGGCTGCCTGCTCACCACTCTTCCACGTTCTCCTGCCCGTTCGGCTTCCACGTGCACCCATCTGTCTTGCCCTCTCTCCCCGCTCTAGAGCAAGATGCCCGACTGGGCTCAAACAGAGGTAAACATCCCCAAAAACCCTCTGTCCCGCCCTCTCTCCCAGCTCCAGAGTTAGATGCTCTGATTTGTATTTACTTAAATACTGATTTGTATTTACTTATCTACTCATTCGTTCATCTAATGATTTTTTATTCATCACATTATTTAAATTTAGGGCTTTATATTTATTCATCTACTTTTTAAAATTATTTAATCATCTCTTGATTTATATTTGTTTATCAACTGAGATGTACTTTTTTATCTATTGCTTTGTATCTGTTTATCTACTAATTATATTTATTTATCTAATGTTTTGAGTTTACTTATTTATATGTTGCTATTGTAAATCAACCTAGGATATAAATAAATCTTGTACTTGCATATATTTGTGCTTCTAAACCTCATGCTTGACCTAATTCAGTAAACCCTAGGAATTGATAGTATAAATGCATCTAAACATTCATAAGCTATTAATGTGTCATGGTCTCTCTTCCTAATACATTGATTAATTTAGGAAGCATTGAAGCATTGATATGTTGTTATGGTTGTCCACAAGTGTTTTTATAAGAAAATTGTGTGTTGAATAGGGTTGTGAACAAGGAACTGGCGTTGCATTTGTTGGCCTAGAAACCCGTCCAAGATTTACTCATTAGGAGTAAATCTTGCATAGTCTCCGGTTTGGGACTGTTCTTGAAAACCTAATCTCACATAGGATGTAAGTGTATAATGTGTATTGGGTTTTCAAGAAAATTTTGGCAGCATTTCCTCGTTTGTTCTCTAAGTACATATGTACTTAGAGAACAATGGGGAAATGCTGCCGAAATTTTCTTGAAAACCCAATACAGATTATACACTTACTAGTGAGATTAGTTGTTCAAGAATGGGATAGGTGGTACACATTTATTATATATAAGAATGACATCACATGTATAAACCCTAAAGTTTTAACCATAAACTCTAATCTGTTTACCCTAGACCCTAATCTTATTGTAATATATACTTATTTTCTCTTTGATCATAGAATGGATAGATCATGGATGTCCATTCGCAATCGCTGCACCCTAGAGTTTATTTCTGGTCATGACCAGTTTATTAGATTTGCCGAGGAACATAGGAAACAACCTGGATATAGGTTCTACTATCTATGTAGGCATTGCGGTAACAACTTGAAAGTCAGTACTGGTGACGAAATCAGAAGTCATGTCATGTACAACGAGATTGTACAAGGCTATACAGAATGGCACTGGCATGGAGATATTTCAAACTTGAAACCAGTGGATGTCGATAGCAGTGCTTGTGTGGAAGAAGAAATTGCCTCCGATGACGTAGATGTGAATGAACCAGTTCCAGTAGACATCGTTGATGCGATGCTAGATAGTTGTGGGGTAGAGCACGCCTATCCACCTCCCATGTTTAGAAACATTGTGCATGATGCTGAGATACCATTATACATGGGTTGTAAGTTTATGAAGCTTAGCGCTGTGTTGAGATTGTATAAACTGAAAGCTAACAATCGATGGAGCGACAAAGGCTTCACGTCATTGTTGTCTTTGTTGAAAGAAATTCTTCCTGAAGGAAATGAGCTGCCAATCTCAACATACCGGTTAAAGAAATTGTTGTGCCCAATGGGAATGGAGGCCAAGAAGATACACGCATACAAGAATGATTGTGTATTATTTCAAAAGGACTATGTGGATTTGAAAGATTGTCTGAAATGTGGTGCGTCAAGGTATAAATTGACGACTTCAGGGGAGTCCAAGGTGATCTGGTATCTACCTATAATACCACAGTTTCAACGCTTGTTTGCCAATCCTATAGACGCAAAGAATTTGAGGTGGCATGCAGATGTTAAGAAAAATAATGATGGGATCCTACGACATGCGTCTGATTCCCCACAGTGGAAGAAGATTGATTTATTGTACCCTGAATTCGGTGAAGAGGATAGGATTCTAAGACTTGGGCTTTATACAGATGGGATGAATCCGTACGGGACATTGAGCAGCCAACATAGCACTTGTCCAGTTATGCTTGTTATATACAATCTTCCTCCCTGGTTGTATATGAAAAATAAGTATGTTATGCTGTCGTCTTTGATATCGGGCCCTAAACAACCTGTAAATGATATCGACGTTTATCTTGAACCTATGATTGATGACTTGAAGAAGCTCTGGGGTGAAGGTGTGATGACCTATGATGCTTCACAAAGAGAGACATTTTATTTGCACGCTATGTTGTTTTGCACTGTGAATGACTTTCCAACTTATGGGAATTTGTTTGGATATAGTGTCAAAGGATCTAAAGCATGTCCTATATGTGAAGAGAACACTGATTCAATAAGACTAAAACACGGAGGCAAGACTGTATATCTTGCTCATTGAATGTTTCTTCCAAAATTTCATCTGTATCGTAGGTTGCGCAAAGCATTCAATGGACGGAATGAGGAACGCAGTGCACCTAAACCTATATCAGGGGAGGATGTTTATGAAAGAGTGAAAGACATCACCAATGAATTTGGTAAGAGATCACAATGTACGATGGCCACAATGAGTGACAAGTCTTTATTCAAGAAGAAGTCGATATTTTGGGATCTTCCTTATTGGAGTTCTTTGACTGTTAGGCATTGTATCGATGTCATGCACGTTGAAAAAATGTATGTGATAGCGTCATCGGTACTCTGTTGAATATACCAGGTAAGACTAAAGATGGGATAAAATCCAGAATGGACCTACATGAAATGGGAATAAGGACATAATTAACAAAAGTAGTTAGTAGCGATCGGAGAAATACTTACCTCCCGCTTGTTACACGTTGTCTAGAAAGGAGAAGAAAGCATTTTGTGAATGCTTGGTAAATGTTAAGGTGCCACAGGGTTACTCATCCAACATCCGTACATTGGTATCAATGAAAGATCTGAAGCTGATATGTATTAAATCTCATGATTGTCACACTCTAATGCAACAGTATTGCCTGTGGCAACTAGATCTATATTGCCGAAGCATGTAAGGTTTGCAATCACCAGACTTTGTTTCTTTTTCAACAGTCTGTGCAACAAAGTTATTAACCCTGATACTCTCGATAATTTGCAAAGAGAAGTGGTTACCCTATGTTAGCTTGAGATGTATTTTCCTCCGTTGTTCTTTGATATCATGGCACATCTTGCTGTCCACTTGACTAGGGAAGTGAAAATGTTGGGACCAGTTTTCTTGCATTGTATGTGTAACATCCCTGACCTGGGTTATGAGATAACCCTAGGTTCTTTGCTTAAATATGTAATTAGATACTTTTGATTATCTTTTGGCATGTAATTAAAGCTCCTGAGGAACATATATTTCCATTTTTGTCCTTTTTGAACAATGTTGTAGTATTGTTTTGTAATACAGGGACCTATGTGCAAATTACCCAATTAGAAGGGTTAAATTTCAAATTGCAAATGTATGGATGTTCCTTTGGTGTTGAGACAACATAAGAATGAATATGATGAAGTATGATGGATTCTCCAAGCTTGGGCATCAAGATGCAGCTTGTGGAGCAATCCTTGTGCTTAAAACCCTAATTTTGGTGTAAAGTGCAATTTACCTAAAATCAAGGATGCAACTTGTAAAATACACCTTCTAGAGTATCGTTTATGACTCTTGACATCATTTAGAGTAAAATGATGAAGAGGGAGCTTCATTTTCATAATCAGACAAGAAGGATAATTCTTGAAAATACAATAATCAAGTTGTAAGCATAAAGACCCTTTTATATGTGCAACTTAGCAAGAAGTTGGCTTTCTTTACCTCTAGACCTTGGGTTTAAGATGAGGTTTTACTCAAGTATAGGATTAGGGACGTGCCTAAAGGAAGGGAAGGACCTATATGAGAATGAAGAAAATAGTTGTCCTTATGATGAAACTTTACCCAAAGTATATAGGCTCTTTCTTAGCAAACCAAGGAACCGTTTCCTTCACTTCCCTTCGTATCCCCTTGCTTGGACCGACTAAGAGCATAGCTCTGGAATAGAGGAGAATGGCTAAGGAGTTCTAGGTAAGGTTTGGTTATCATCTTGCTCGGATTCATGGAGGAAGTCAGGTTGCAAGGTTGGTTTTATGGTCTTTTCTTACTTGGTTCTTCTTTCTAGCCATCTCTTCCAATCAATTCTTGGAGAAATGACCTTGGCCGACCTATGGAGCTCAAGACGCCATTAAAGCTTGGAAGCTTGGAGCTCTAGGACCGACCTTAAGGTGGGTTTCATAACTCTAAACCCTTATGCTTTGTTATGCATCTCTTTTTCTATGTGATAGTTGCTAGTTCTTCTTTTCCCCTACCCTCCCTTGCACTCTTGCAACCAAAACCGTAAAGAACAGACCTTAGTCTCAAGGTAGAAGATGATGGGCGTGATTACCAAGGTAACTTTATCAAACGGTTTCCCATCCTTTTGGTCTAAATAGTTTGCAAAACCGTTTGGGACCAAACGGTTTTAAAACCGTTTGGACTCATGCGGTTTGCAAGACCGTTTAGATTCAAACGGTTTCAAAACCGTTTGGGAAGTTTGACCAAGCATTGACCATTTGAAGGTCTGCTGGACACATTATGAATTAATCACCTACAAAGAATCATCACCTAATTCTAAGAAAATCTCAAGTTGAAGGCACTTTAATCACCTAAACCCTAATCGGGTTCAATTGCTGATTTTATGGACCAATCATGTTGAAGTTTGGGTTGAGTGGCCCAAACGGTTTCAAAACCGTTTGGGGATCACCCAAACGGTCACAAGACCGTTTGGTGATCACACAAGACCGTTTGGAGGTCTAGGGTTAAGGGAATTTGATCAATTGAAGGTCCAATCATCATAGGTTGTTGAAACAATCAAAGTGCTGATTTGGTGACCTAATTAGGGTTCAACCCTTAACAAATCGACTTAGTTTTTTATGAGACTTTGGGCAAACGGTCTCAAGTGATTTGCCCTTAAAAAATTGACTTAGTTTTTTATGAGACTTTGGGCAAACGGTCTCAAGACCGTTTGGAGGATGTCCAAATGATCCCAAGACCGTTTGGGGTCAGGTCAGGGCCCAATTGGGTGATAGTTGATGGGTTCAACTTCAATTAGACTCATGTTGATGGATGTTGATGGTTGATCGATTATAAACCCTAATCCAATTGGTCCTAACCCTAATTGGTGACCAATTGAGGGTCAATTGAGTGTCAAATTGGTTAAGGATAAACCTAATTGGCTCAATTGATTAGTAGTTAACCTTGGCTTGACCAATTGAGGGGTTCAACATTGAAAACCCTAATCAATTGCAATTGTTGATGCACTTCTTAGGTCTATGCAGTTTTGAGACATTTGGACCAAACGGTCTCAAGACCGTTTGAGTCCAAACGGTCTCAAGACCGTTTGGGGCCAAATGGTCTCAAGACCGTTTGGGCCCAAATGGTTTCAAAACCGTTTGGACTCATGTGGTTTTAAAACCGTTTGGACTCATGCGGTTTCCAAACCGTTTAAGGTCATGCAGTTTCAAGGCTAATTGTTCAAACGGTTTCAAAGTCAACCTTGGCTAAACGGTCAACGTGATCAAACATTTTCAAGACCGTTTATGGTCAAACGGTCTTGAGTGTGATCATGTCCATGTGGTCTTGGGGGTCAAAGGTACCAAACGGTCAACACCTCCGTGCGGTTTCAAAACCATTTGGAGGTTGAAGTGTGAAACCGTTTGAGGACTTTTAGGGTTAAGAATGCTTAATGCTTTGAAGGCTTAGATGGTTCAATGGTTGATTAACCTAAACCCTAATGATACCTAAAGACAATAAGGGAACAAGCAATGAGTTAATCGATGTAAGTTGTGATCAATGGTGATCATTACCAATGTACCCTTGAAGGGTTCAAGTAGACAAAACCCGTTGATCAAGCAAACCCTAATGAGCATAATGGTGATGACTTGACTTACATTAATCAAAGTTGACTTGACCTAACCTAATTGAGAGTGATGTAAACATCATCTATTAATGATAGGAGAGAGAAGACTCCTAATATTAATGAAAGTCAAGTAAAATACCTTCAATATGCATGAATGCACATGATTAGGGTATGATCCACCAAAGTGAGATCATGGAAACCCTAATTATGGTGATTAATGAATCTTAACCTAATTTGAGGTCATCAATGATGATAATATTCATACATGATGAGGCTATGAGCTCAATTTACTATGAAGCGAATAGTAAACCCTAATTTTAGGATAATAACATGTAATGTGAATAGTAAACCCTAATTGAGGGTGATATGATGAAATGTACCGTAAATCCTAATTCCAGGTTATGATTTTAAGCATGAATCTTCATGATTAGAGTATGAGATGAGGAATCATTATTCAGGTACAACCCTTGAATTGAAAGGTTATTCCTGCTTTATAAATTGCTGATCTAGAGATGAATTGTTTATTATTATCAATTGATTTAACCATGCAAAGTTCTTATAAGAGAATGATCATAGCCAGGTAAGGGTTATGATATCATATTCGTAGAAATCATGTATAGGCTTTATGAATAGTGATATATGTCATGTTGCCTAAGCTTAAGTAGCAACATAGGAGATTGATGGGCTGTAAGAGCCATGAGCAACATCAAGGTCATGCTGAATAGATGATTTATGATGATCCAAGGGTTTGAACACCCCTATTCTTGAATCATAGTAATGAAATGGTTAAGAATTGGTATGAAAATGATAACTAATGTGAGTTAAACTTGGTGCATTTAGTATTCTTCTTTTATAGCAATGTTTTAATAGTTAAATACTTGCAAACATGCTTGATGCTAAAAGAATGCTAAAATGTACCTAAATAATCAAGTATAATCATACCATGTAGAGCCCTGATCATAGATCCATCATTGTCAGAAACTAAATGATGGTGAAACAGGTTTTCCTAAGGGAACTCCTAGATCACATACTTTTGAGTATGTGGGGGATTATGGATGCACATATCCTTACATCCTAGTGTAGGAATTGATGTAAGATGTACCTTAATCCATCAACCCTTCACTATATGTTTATGCCGGGGTGATGTTTCACTATTCTCCCGAGGGAATATTTAATGCCACATCGATAAGAGATAAACAAGAGATCTTTCAATGGCGAAGAGAGTACAGAATGCCACTGTGACTCTGATAGCGAAGTTGCCAGAATATCCTAGAAAGCTATCTTAGCAGAGACACGAGATGTCCTACATGTTGATACTCACACTGACTGAGGAAGATGAGGTCATAAGAATCCGGCTCTTTTGATGACCTATGTATGATACCGATGCGACTTAGTAGTGATCGGTTGGAGTATGAGCGGTATACCTCATCTCCGTAGGGCATAATAATATTTGTAAAGCATAATTAACCGCATAGCATATCTATTTAGGTTGAACTACAAGAAACAATGATTGATGTTACATTGTTTATATTAATATTCTGTTCAAAGTATCTTGTATACATGTTCTTCATATACCTTAATGAAGTGATTGCTTAAGTAGAAGTTGCTTTACTCATTATCAAACCTGCTGTTAGATGATTTAAGTTACTTTGCTTATGTTATTCCTTAATTGCTATAATAAAGCTTCTGGAGGAGAGTTATAACTCTCGCTGGTACAATTATTTAAAATTGTCTCACCCCGTAGATTTTAACTTTTTAGGTGGTCGCCGAGGATGAAGGAACCAATATGCGGGTGAGCAGTATCAGCAGCAGCAACACCAAGGGCAGCAGTGAATCTCAGGCGGAGATACTGACTGTCAAGTCTTGTAGATAGTTTGTCTTATGTCGTCTCTGTACTCTCAGGTCCTAGGAGTCAGTAGGTCTGAGATTTTGGCTTTCAGCCTCGATATTTTGTATCTGGATGTATATAATCACTCGAGAGGTGATTTAACAGAGATGTAATGTTAAAACATGATGTAAACTGTTTATCTTATTTCTTATAAAGGAGTTTTATGGTTTAAAGATCTTTTCTTAAAAAGTTTTAATTTCTAGTGATTTTTCATAATTCCACTGCCAGTTAAATAATCGCTTCCGCTAAGTTTACCTCATGATTTATGGATCGGATCATCTCATGATGTATCCCTTTGAACGATACATGAGCATTTTTAAAGGTGATGTTCGAAACCGTTATCGGCCTGAAGGGAGTATTATTGAGGGTTATGTGGAGAAAGGGGTTATGGATTTTTGCAATGACTTTCTGAGTGGTGATGACGCTCCCGTGAATGACAAGAATATTGAGGAGCATTTTGGCAAAGGAGTTTTGGGATCACAGGTGAAAGTAATCAGCCGTGAGCAGTTGGATCAAGGTCACTTGTATATTTTACACAACATCGACAAAGTGAGTGTTTATATTGAGGAACATACCAATTTCATAAAGAGACAATATCCTCGATCCAATTCAATGTAGCTTGCTAGAGAGCATAACAAGACATTTATTAAGTGGTTTGAAGATAAAGTCTTACATCAACTATCTCAAACACCAGATAATCATACTAAAACCATCAAATGCCTTGCCTTTAAACCAAAATCGAATGTTATGTCTTATGAAGGGTTTGACATAAATGGTTTCTCATATTACACAAAGCGTCATGATGATAAGAGTGTCGTCCAAAACAGCGGGGTCACCCTTCAAGCGTCTTCATTGTTTTTTGCAAGTGCAAAGGATAAAAGTCCATGTGAAGCTAAAATGTCATATTACGGTGTCATTGAAGACATATGGAAGTTTGGCTATGTAGATTTCAGAATTCCGATCTTTAAATGTAATTGGGTTGACAACAACAAAGGAGTTATAGTGGATGAATTGGGTTTCACGTTAGTGAACTTTGAAAAGATCGGCGAGAAGGGTGAACCATTCATATTGGCATCACATGCAAAACAAGTATTTTATATCAATGATCCTGCAAATGATAAATGGTCAGTTGTTCTTCATGGTAAAAGACAGTTCATTGAAGATCCTATAGATGAAGAAGAGTACTATGATAAGTATGATGAATCCAATCCATTCTCAGTTGGGTTGCCAACACCACCAAACACTGAAGCTGGGGATCACAATGACTTGTATGTTCACGGGGATCATAATGAAGGATTCTTAATTGATAAAAGATCACAATATTAGAGGCATGGATGTTTATATTTTTATTATGTTTCCGTGATGACCGTGCGGATGATCACCGTGAGGGTGAGGATGTGCTTGCACTTCCTGACAATGAAAGTTTTAAGAATATATCCCTGAGGTTTCTATCTATATGTTCATTTATAATTATATTATGTAAGTGTGTTTTTTATCAAATTTTTAGAATACTAGTTAATAGCAATTCTATTTAATTTGTAGAGCATATTTGATCTGGATGAAAAGTTGGATCGTAAATGTGTGATGCAACGTTGTGGGAGGGTCTTAAGGAACTATAGGACCAGTATCACCCGAGATTACATACACGATGCTGAGAATAGGTTCTTGATTGATTCCAATTCTAGACATTGATCAGTATTTCACTAACTCTACACTAATAGTTTTTGTTTGTATTCTCTTTGAAAAATAAATATAGGAAGAAGGAAGCCACACAACAATGGAACTACTTGGACCCCAAAGACTGGGAGGAGTTTGTTACCTAAAGAAAAATAGATGAATTCAAGGTATTAAGCACCACTCCCAATTTAATTAATATACATTTTTATGTATTCACCTATTCAAGATTAACCTTTAGTGTTACTAACCAAATCAATGTGCTAACTAACTAGGCTATCAACGATGCTCAATGAGCAAGGCGTGCACTGAATGTGCACGACCACACAATGGGTCCAAGAGCATATGCAGGCGTTCACCAAAGACTACAGGCTATGCAGGACGGCTATGACATAGCTATGCAGGCCATCGACATTGCTTTGTAAATCCAAAGCGCAACAGTCGGAGAGAAAGCAAGCATCCCACACTAAGGTTATATAGATATATAGTGGGACTAAGGTGACGATCCCTCCTGCTAAAATAGGTTACCGACAACTACATGTTATGACTGGGAGGTCGTTTTTCAACAACCGTATTCATTAGCAGGAGGACAAACATATTTCACCATGAGTTAACATTGAAGAAGGTCTACTAACCTACACTGAGCTAAACAAGTTTATCAGTTCTAGCCTAAGGCATAAGTACCATTCATCGGGACAATGACATTCGTGGAAGCTTAGTGGCCACTAGCTTAGTGGCCACTAAACGT
The DNA here is from genome assembly GCA_963693085.1 of Alisma plantago-aquatica. NCBI lineage: Eukaryota > Viridiplantae > Streptophyta > Magnoliopsida > Alismatales > Alismataceae > Alisma > Alisma plantago-aquatica. The sequence continues at coordinate 810,651,170 of OY856411.1, forward strand.
TCCACTGGCCAGTGCCCACTAAGTTTCCACGACCGTCATTGTCCCGACAAACGGTAATTGTGCCTTAGGCTAGTACTGATAAACTTGTTTAGCTCAGTGTAGGTTAGTAGACCTTCTTCAATTTTAACTCGTGGTGAAATTTGTTTGTCCTCCTGCTAATGCATACGGTTGCTGAATCACGACCTCCCAGTCATAACATGTAGTTGTCGGTAACCTATTTTAGCAGGTGGGATCATCATTTTAGTCCCACTATATATGTACTAAGCTAGTGTTGTATGTAAATTTGGTGCTACTGTTGTTATACACTATATATGTGTTAGTCTGTCATGTTGTTATATGAATATGAAACACTTGTGCGTGTTGCACTTTATGTATTCAGTTACTTCATACATGCTCCCTATACGAGAGATGTGAATGTGAATGAATGAATTTGCTCTCATAATTAATTTTGTGTGAATGTGAATGAATTTTTATGAATTGTCATGTGTGTAAAAATCATCAATACATGAATGTTTCTACATGTGTCTGAATGTGAAAAGAGATGAAATAAATGGAACTGTTGGTTGCTACTAGTTTCTACATGCGTGTGATGAAAAAATAATATGAATTAAATGTTCTTATACATGAGTGTGAATCACATATATATAATATTGTCCATCATGTTAATTTTGTAGGTTTGTGGCATGTTGTTGGCTGATATCAATGGATGTTGTAAAACCTGCATTTCATAAATGAACTAAAGGTTTCTCATCCTGCAACCAGCCACAGCAGGTCTGCAAACTGACAGAAAAATTAACATAAAAATAGGCGTCGGTTATATGTATAAAACTGACGACATATGGTTACAGTGTCGGTTGCCATAATAGTAACCGACGTCGATTTCCCTAATGAGGTCAGACACCATGGCCGTGCTGGCCAGCACGGCTGTGGCAGCAGACCAGACATAAAATAGGCGTTAGATATTTGTATACAACCGATGACATATGGTAACAGTGTCGGTTGCCCTACTAGTAACCAAAGTCGATTTCCCTAGAGGCCAGACACCACAGTCGTGCTGGTCAGCACGGACGTGGCAATGGATGAGATGGCGTCAGTTTGCACTAATAAACCGACACCGATAGTGCCCCAGATGGCACCCTTTCTGTGGCTTGAAGGTATATGGCGTCGGTTGCTAAGCTAATAACCGACGCCTATACCCCCTACTGGCGCATTTTCGGAGGCGCGTGAAGGGCTGTGGCGTCATTTTGAGAACCGACGCGTAACGGTTGGGCTTTTAGCGGCACCCACATAGGTTTCGCTTAAAAATCGACACTAAAGGCCTTAAATAACCGACACAAAAGGCCGGTTATGTACTAGTGATACCTGCTGACACAGAGAGACTTGGACCTTTGACAACGACGATGGATGGAGTATATGAAGGATTACGACTTCACCATCGCTTACCATCCGAGCAAGGTGAATGTCATGGTTAATGCTTTGAGTCGGAAACAACTTAAGTGTGTAGCTATTTTGTCTAGTCAGTGGAAGAGCTTAGAGGAGCTGGTGGAGTGGACTCCACAACCGTTGGAAGATCGAGTTCGATTGGCTAATATCTAGATTCAATCTGAGTTGTTGAGTGATATTGTAGCAGCACAGTTAACTAGTGAAAAGATGGATAAGATGAAAGGTTTAATGATGAAGCCACAAACTCATCTATCCATGGGAGTAGACGGAGGAATCAAGTTTGAGAATCACATATGGGTTCCAGCGGATTCATCGATAGAGGAACGTATCTTGCAAGAGGCTCATGGATCCAAATACACAGTGCACCCAAGAACTAGTAATATGTTCAAGGACTTGCAGAGGTTTTTCTGGTGGTAAGGAATGAAGAAAGACATTGCAGCATGTGTGGCCAGCTGTCTTACGTGCCAGATGGTGAAGGCTAAACACCAATGACCTAGTGGGCTTTTACAGTCGATAGAGATTCCAAAATGGAAATGGGAGCAGATCACCATGGATTTTGTGGTAAGTCTACCCCGGACCAGGAAAGGTCCTGATGCGATATGGGTCATGGTAGATCGTCTTACCAAGTCAGCACACTTCCTTGCCTTAAATACCACTGCTAAAGTGTCAGACGTAGCTGAGATGTATATCTGAGAGATAGTGTGTTTGCATGGCGTACCTGGATCCATCATCTCAGATAGAGACCCAAAGTTTACTTCCAAATTGTGGAAGCAAGTTCAAGAGGAACTTGGTACCAGGTTAAAGTTTAGTACCGCTTATCACCCCCAGACGGATGGCCAGTCAGAAAGGACAATGCAGATGTTAGAAGATCTGTTGAGAGTTTGTGTGCTCGATTGAGGTGGCTCATGGGAGCAGTACTTACCTTTAGCTAAGTTTGACTACAACAACAACTACCAAGCCAGTATTGGGATGCCTCTGTATGAAGCTTTGTACAGAAGACCGTGTCGGTCCCCACTTCACTGGGATGATGTGGGTGAGAGGATCCTATTGAGGTGAGATGAGCTCCAAGTGTATGCTGATAAAGTTGCTTTGATCAAGCAAAGGCTGAAGAGAGCCTAGGATTGACAGAAGTCGTATGCTGATGCAAAGTGGACTGACGTGCATTTCACTGTGGGAGAGCATGTGTTTTTGAAAATTCGGCCGCTCTGAGCTATAGCTAAGAACATAGGAAAGATGAGTCCCTGATATGTGGGTGTGTTTGAGGTGTTAGAACGGATTGGTGAAGCTGCATATCATTTGGCATTAACCCCTCAGTATAGCATGATGCATGATGTGTTTCACGTGTCCAACCTGAAGCGATATGTGCAAGATCTGAGCCATGTGCTGAGCATTGAACCTATTGAGCTTCAAGGGAAGCTGACTTATCCTAAGACACCTTTGTAGATTCTAGATACCAAGGTGAAAGAGCTCAGATGCAAGAATATAGAGATGGTAAAGGTTCTTTGGAGGCACCATGGAGAGGATGAGGCCACATGGGAGCTGAAGGCGGACATGGAGAAAGCATACCCTAATTTGTTTCTTTGATTGTTTGAATTTTGAGGGAAAAATTCCTATAAGGAGGGGAGGATGTTATAACCTCAATTTCCTAAGTATGTGATGAAAAGTGTAATTCTCTTTTAAAGAATAAATGAAATCTATTTCTCTTATTTGTGATGGATTTCATGTGAAATGGCCTTGATTGATTGATAATGGGTTTTGTTGGCCATTGAGCCCAATTGAAAAGAAAAGAGAAATAAAAAGGAAAAGGATTTAATTAAATAATAGGAGAATATGTGAAATAGAAATAGATAAGAGGATAAAGGGCAAGTTGATATTCCCCAATATGGGAATTCGTTCCTTCAGGATTTCTTGAGGTCCAAGGGACCCAAAATAATAAGATAATGGCAAAGGGAAAAGAAATACTAATTAATTTTGGATTAATTAAAGGATAACTTGGGAGAAAAGGAAGCCTTCTCATCCATTGAAATTTGTTTCCCAAAGTTAGTAAATAGCTAGATAATGTCAAGATAAAATTTCCCTTAAAATTTGAGATAAAAAGGAGTTATGTATTAGGAGATATGAATGTCTCAAATTATCTCCAAAATATAGCATTAATTGTGCAATTAGGAATATACTTTTCCTTTAGGTTGATCGTGAGCAAGGAGGACCGTTGGATCTTGATCTGACGCCTGGCACTCATCGTCTTGGTCCCACTAGGACTGGGACTCTATGAGTTATAGAGGGATTTTCCCTCTCGGAGTTTCTCACGATCCAGAGAGTGTGCAAGCTCGTTGTTGTTTCCTTTGGACTCAGAAGAGGAAACCGAGGAAGATCATCCCTACTTTGTAGGGGATCTCACTGTTTGGGAAAGTTCCCAATCCAACAGGGACCTTCCCCGACCCTATATATAGGGGAGGATGAACGAGGGAACCAAAATGTCCTTTGGCTACCCTAGATGCTACGACGGATCGAGAGGAGTCTTCCTGTGTGCTCAATTCGAAGAACCACCCTGACCTGCACCCCTAATTGCTCGCAAGCCTCGCCAGAGTCCGACGAATAGGAGGGAGTCGTGGCGCATTCGTGGCGATCAATTGGAACCGTGGTCGAGTTCGGCAGAGGAAGACAAAGCTCCCTGACCTCTTGGAGTGCTCACAGGTGGACGAGAGCGAGAAGTCAACTCCTAGGTTGACCGCAGGAGTCGCTGTGCTCGGGCGCAAGGTAGGAGAAGACCTCATGGTCTTTGACCAAACTACCCCTCTATGCCTTCAGTCCAGGTAAGGATAATCTTGTCCTTCACATTCTTTTGATTGCAAAATAGGCACGCACATCCTTGTTCGTTGGATCCTGAGTGGACCAGCGGACCACGAATCTAGCGATCCTCGTTTTTCTGGAATTAGCAAATAAATCAGTGAAAAGGATTTTATTTACAAATTTGTATCTTTCGCTAGAAAACTCAGATCAGGAAAGTTGATACATGAAAATTGATCAGAAAAATATGAGGAATACATTAAAAATAGTTTGGGAACCTAAATTAGTATCTTTTTGTGAACATACATATTTTTGATGGGAAAAGTATTTAATTGTGGTTAGAAAACCTAATTAATGATAAAGAATAAATGTAATCTTGCAAATAAGTTAATTCGAGAATTATTAACTTGTTTAATGATAAAGATGGATTTTTACCTATTTTGAAGATTAAATTGCAAGGTTTAGGGTTTTAAACCTAATATGATGATTAATTTGCTTAGAAACCCAAAATAAGTGAAAAAGAAAAGAAAAGTACTTATAATCCAAAATTAGGGTTTCATGTTGCTAAAAGATGATCTTAGAATCTTTTGTGAAAGAAAGATGAAATAATTAGGGTTTGTAAGTGATTTTATAAAATTAGGGTTTAAAGTAATAAAAATGAAGTGGAACCCTAATTGTGATCAAAACCCTAAAAAGGACTAATAACCCTAGGAAATGACTAGGATTAATAGATCATGATGACATGATTAATGATAGAAAAATTGGATGCCTGTTTCAGGATCAACTTGTGTGTGCTTGCTTGGTTTCTAGCTTGTTTGAGTTATTTCTGCATTCAAGTCAGCTTGACAGGTATGTGGTTAATTATGGTTAATCGCATTAATTTCCCAAAGGTTTTCCAAATGAATTGATGGCATTAATTGCAAGCAACCAGTTTGGATGTTCATAATTGCAAATTATAAAGTCACTATGATTATCACAAATATAAATAAGTATCTAATCTCGCACCTACATGCCACCCTGATGGATGATGCAAAAAGGTCAAGCCCAGGAGGGAAGACCGATGGGTACCATGAGAGGTGACCCCAGACACCAAGCTCGGGAATGAGAAGGTGGTCAATGTTTCATGACAAATCAGCACCATGAGAGGTGACCCCAGGCACCTAGCTTGGGATTGAGAAGGTGGCCTTAAGTCAATCCCTAGAGAGGGTATTCCAGGGTTAGGGAAAAAGCAGTGGAGATTGACACATTGAAAATGTAAATTGATTTGTTAATTACTTTGGTTGTGATAATTAGTTTGTTAGCCATATTTGTGAACTTTTGGTTGTCCCCACATACCGACATATTCTTATATGTTGACCGTCATTTTGTTTGTCAGCGTTTTAGGTACAACCCTGAAATGAAAAAATAATAAAGTGACACATTGTGAAAATAAGAATTAAAGCACAAGGATGATTAGATAGAATAGATCCATGCTGTGGATAGTAGTAGATTTACAAAGTTTTTAAAAGGTATGCAAATTTTTTATTTTATACCAAATTTCAGTTTAGTTGGTAGAATTTCATAATCATTATTGATTAATTGCCGAACCTTTGATCCGGTTTATTAGGATAACGACTCTGACCTCTTGGTCTCCCTTAATTGGGGGTTACCGGGAGGCAGGGTCGTTAAATTCACCCACTTGGAGGAGGAGTTCATGATTGTAACAGTTTGGACTGAAGATTGGAACCTCCACACCCACGTTGTTGGTGTTCCCGTCTTCTTATTTTTATTCTCTTGTATTTTATTTGACTATCTGTAGATAAGCCCCCTTTGTGGGTTGTTGGGGGGAAAATATGTAAATATGATACCATGTCGTGAATTATCTATGCATGATATTTTGATGTGTTTTCCAATAGCTATGTTATTCCTTATTTTTCCTTCTTACCTCTTTATATGTTGATTGATGTATGAAAACACTTAAGGTATAGAGAGAAGAAGAAATACGAGGCTAGAATGGGAAAATTCCTAAGTCCACCTAGTGGATCCTTAGCTAATTTCCCACTTTTCTAACCTATCCCTCTACTCCACCAATTGTAGGCATGACATCTATGTATCTTGGTATTCTTATCCATATGCACTTAGAAAAGCACTTGTTAAGTGGTTGAATTGAGGGTAATTGTGATGTCTGTCTCGGAAAAGGATATCAATGGATGCGGAAGCGATTAACTAGCAGCAGAATTATTGAAAACCACTAAATTTTAAAACTTTTTGTAAAGAGATCTACAAACGATAAAACTCTTTCATAAGAAAACATGATAAGTTATTTACAAATTGATCCATCATTACATCTCTCCAATGTCATATCTTGAGGGTTACAACCATCAACTGCCCTGTTAACTGTACAAGGCAAGGTATAAAAATCTAGAGGCATTAAGCCAAAATCTCAGATCTACTTTAAACATCTACTGACTCCTAGGACCTGAGAGTACAGAGACGACACATAGGACATTCTATCTACAAGACTTGACAGACAGTGTCTCCACCTGAGGATCACTACTGTCCCTGATGTTGTTGTTGCTGCTGTTGTTGCTCACCCACTGATGGGTTCCTTTGTCCTCGACGTCTATCTAAAAATTTGAATCCCACGGGGGTGATACAATTGAATAATTGTCCCAGCGAGAGTTATAACTCTCCGCCAGAAGCATTGTTATTGCAATAATGAAATAACAATGAGTATTAGAATTATAAATATTCAACAACAGGTAAAACATTGAATAAGTTAAGTAGAATAGTATTTAATGAGCAATCATTTCAATTATAACTTGATTGAATGACAAGACATATATCAATAAGGAATATGAAGAACATGTATACTTGTTATTCAACTAGGACATTATAAACAATGTATCATCAATCATTGTTTCTCATAGTTCAACCTAAGAAAAAATACTATACGGTTGATTACATTTTTCAAACATATTTATGCCCTGAGGAGATGATTTACACCTCTCATACTCCAACCGGCCATTACGAAATCGCAATCGGTACCATACATAGGTCATCATAAGAGCCTGATTCCTATGACCTCATCTTCCTCAGTCAGTGTGAGGATCATCATGCAGGACATCTTGTGTCTCTGACATAATAGCTTTCCAGGGTATTCTTGCAACTTCGCTATTAGAGTTACAGTGGCGTGTTGTACTCTCTTCGCCATCGAGGGATTTCTTGTTTATCTCTCATCGATGCAGCATTAACAACATCATCGGGAGATTAGCGATATATCATCCCGACATAAACATATAATGAAGGATTGAGAGATTAATAGTACATCTCACATCAATTCAAACATTAGGACGTAAGGATATTCACGTCCATAACCCCCACATACTAAAAAGTATGCTCTGTAGGAGTTCCCTTAGGAAAACCTGTTTCACCATCATTTAACTTCTGACAATGATGGATCTATGGTCAGGGCTCTACATGATATCATTATACTTGATTATTTAAGTACATTAGGGCATTCTTTTAGCATCAAGCATGTTTTCAAACATAAACCAATAAGACAATTGCTATAAAGAAAAAGTACTAATTGTATCAAGTTCATTTCACATCTTGTCAATATTGGGATATCAATCCCAAACCATCTCACCATTGTGATTCAGGAATATGGGTGTTCAAACCCTTAAACTATCAAAACACTTGTTACCAAGTAACAAATTGATGATTTGATGGCAATACAGATATTTCTCATGGCTCATACAGCCTATCAATCTCATATGTCACCTCTTACTAGGCAACATAACATATCATTACTTCCAAAGCTCATAAAGTGCTTTTAATGAATGTGGCATCATAACCCTTACCTGGCTATGTTCACTTCTTTATAAAGAACCGCAAGATTAACACAATTGATAACATGCACATTATATCTATATCATCACAATATAAATTATCTCCAAGTTACGTATAGAACACCACGACCGTGCTACCTTGCACGGTCATGCAAGGGGAAGTCACCACGATCGTGCTACCTAGCACGATTGTGCTACATAAGGATTACCACGACCGTGTTACATCACCACGGCTGGTTTCTAGGGTTAGGGCTTCTAAATTCAATTCAATTAGGGTTATTCAACCCCTTTTGGTTAAAAAGTATAATGATTCTTTATTTCATACTCAAGTATAGAGTTTCATGCTTAAAAGCATAACCCAAAATTAGGGTTTACTATTCTCATCATCACATTTCCCTAGATTAGGGTTTACTATTCACATTACATCACATTATCCTAAATTAGGGTTTACTATTCACATTGTAATGAATTAAGATCATACCCTCATCATGTATGAGGATTACTTCCATTAATGCCCTCAAATTAGGTTAAGATTCATTAACCATCATAATTAGGGTTTCCATGATTTCATTATGAAGAATCTTACCCTAATTAGCTATATTCATTCATATTGGAAATTTATTACTTAATAATCATTCTTATAAGGAGTCTTCTCTCTCCTCATTCTATCAGATGATGATTACATCACCCTTGATTAGTCAAATTAACCTTGTCATCATGGGGTATGTCATTACTATTTTGGTCATTAAGGCTCACTCGATCAAAGGGTATTGGTCACTTTATCCCATCAAGGGTACCTTTGTAATGTTCACCATTGATCATCACATGCATTAATCAACTAATAACTTAATCCCTTAATCACTTTAGGTATCAAAGAGGTTTACGTTAATAAACTACTAAACCATCTTGACCACTAAGGCATCAAACATTCTTGATCTTTTTAGACCTCAAACGGTCTTGCACACAACTCCCCAAACGGTCTTGGATGGACCTTGAAACCGTTTAGTGTTGTTGACCATTTGGTCTAGTTTGACTTTTGAAACTGTTTGGTAAAGTGCACACTCAAGACCGTTTGTTCATGAAGACCATTTGGTCTTGAAGACCGTTTGGTCATGAAGACTGTTTGGTCATGTTTGACTTTGAAACCGCATGACCATAACCGATCTTGAAACCGCATGAGATCAAACGGTTTGGGATAGTTTGGTCCCAAATGGTCTTGAGACCATTTGGACCCAAACGGTCTTGAGACCCTTTGGTCTAAACCACCTCAAAACTGCATGGACCAAAAAGTGTCTCAACCACTTCAATTGAGTTAGGATTTCCAATGTTGAACCCCTCAATCGATCATGCACTTGTTACCCACTCATCAATTGAGTCAATTAGGTCAACCCTGAAATGATTTGACACTCAATTCACCCTCAATCGATCATCAATTAGGGCTTGGATCAATTGGATTAGGGTTTGGAATCGATCACCCTTCAACATGTTTCAACATGAGTCTATTTGATATTGAAACCATTCAACCATCATTCAATTTGGTCATGACCTGACCCCAAACGGTCTTGGGATCGTTTGGATGACCTCCACACGGTCTTGAGACCGTTTAATCAAGTCAAAACCAAAAACTAACTCAACCACTTAGGGTTTGGCTTATAAACTTGATCACTAGATCAACCATTAGTTGTACTTCAACTTGGTGCCTTTAAATCTTTAACCACTTGACCATAGTCAACCCCAGACCTCCAAATAGTCTTGGGTGACCCCCAAATGGTCTTGGGATCGTTTGGACATCCTCCAAACGTTCTTGAGACCGTTTGCCCATTATGTCATCAAAAACCAAGTCATTCACTTAAGGTTTGAACCCTAGGTTTGGTCACCAAATCAGCACTTAATTGCTCAACAACTTGATATCATTGGACCCTCGATTGGTCAGCCCTACATAACCCTAGACCTCCAAACGGTCTAGAGTGATCACCAAACGGTCTTGAGACCGTTTGGGTGATCCCCAAATGGTTTTGAAACCGTTTCGGCCACTCAACTCAAACTTCAACTTAATTCAATTATTGAAATTAGCAATTAACCCGATTAGGGTTTAGATGGTTGATGTGCCTTCAATTGGTGATTTACTTGGAATTACTTGATGATTTTTGGTAGATGTTTAGTCCACATTATTTACAACAGACCTCCAAATGGTCAATGCCTGGTCAACGCATCCAAACGGTCTTAGACCGTTTGCTTCTATGCGGTCTAGTGAAACTGTTTGCTCCCAAACGGTTTGGGAAACCGTTCGCAAAAGTTGGGAGACCGTTTGCTAAATTTGCTTTTTGGATAAACATTGGTTTTAACGTCATCATCTTATACCTCAAGAACATGGGCTGTTCTTCATGGAAACACTTGCAAGAACACACAAAGGTGTCTAAAGAAGAAGAATAAGCAACATTTCTAAGAAAGAAGGATGCAAAAGCAAAGCTTAAGGGTTAGAGTTATAAAACCCGCCTCTAGGACTGATCCAGAGCTCCAAGCTTCGTAGCTTTAATGGTTTATGAAGGTCCAAAGGTTGTCCAAGGTCCGTTCTTCGAGCTTTGGATGGAAAAGATGGCTAGAAAGAAGAATTGTGTGAAGAAAACCAATAAACCAACCTTGTTTTAGGGTTTCCTCCATGAATTCGAGGTAGATGGTGATCAAAACTTACCAAAACAGCTTGGTCGTCCTTACTCTACTCCTGAGATCCTTCTTGGCCGGCCAAAGCAAGAAGATAAAGAAGGGAACTAAGGGAAACGATCCCTTGCATTGTTAAAAAGAATCCTTATATACTTTTGGATATTTTCAAGGCAAAGGAAAAGGTAGTTATGTCTTTTATTTCCTAATCATATCCACCATGGCTTGCCCCATTCATGGCCACGTTTATTTCTCCTAAACACATGCAAGACTCCTCCCTTATCCAAGATTAAAAGCAAAAGAAACCAATCACCTTAATAAGTTGTATATATATACAAAAGGACCATTTGCTCAAATCTTGATTATTTAAATATCAAGATTATCTTTCCTTCTTGATCATTCAAATGAGGCGCCCCTCTCATTTTCTTTGCTCTACTTGGTGCCAAGAAACATGAGAGATACTCTAGAGCATACATTTTACATGTTGGACCCTAGGTTTTGGGTATATTGCACTTTACACCAAAACTAGGTTTTAAAGCACAAGCATTGCTCTACAAGCTATATCTTGGTGCTCAAGCTTGTGGAATCCATACCACTACATCATATTCACTCTTATGATGTATCAACATCAGAGGAACATATTAACATGTACAATTTTCAAGTTAACCCCTCTATCTGGGTAATTTGCACTTTAGTCCAAAATTAACAAAACAATGTTTCAACATTATGCAAAAAGGGTTGAAATGGAAATATAAGTTTCTCAAAATCTTTAATTACATTCTATAAGATAACCACAAGCATCTAATCACATAATTATGCAAAACACCTAGGGTTAGTTCATAACCCAGGTCAGGGATGCTACAAATTATCCACCCCTTACAAGGATTTCGTCCCCGAAATCATCAAAACATATTATGAGTAAAGAGTAGGGTATTTCCTTCTCATCTCTTCCTCTAGTTCCCACGTGGCTTCTTCAACACCACAGTGATTCTAGAGGACTTTCACAAGACTTATGTCTTTCTTTTTCAACTTTTTAATTCTTTTATCAAGGTTTGATACATGTCCTTCTTCATAGGATACATCATCATTCAATTATACTTCCATAGGTTGCAAAACTGATTATGTATCAGGGTGCATTTCCAAAGCATGGAAATGTGGAACACAGGGTGTAGCTTTTGTAGCTCTGATGGTAACTCTAACTTATAAGCTACTTTTCCAATCCGTTCAATGATTGGATAAGGCCCCATAAATCTAGGAGCTAACTTTCCTTTCCTTCCAAACCTAAGAACTCCCTTCCAAGGTGAGACCTTGAGGTACACTCTATCTCCAACCTGGAATTCTAAAGGTCTACAATGCTTATCAACGTAAGATTTCTGCCTATCCTGTGCAATCTTTATCTGTTGTTGTATTACTTTAATCTTCTCAGTGGTCTGCTGCACAAGATCAGGACCTAAAAGTTGATATTCACCAGTTTCATACCAACATAGGGGTGATCTACAACGTCTACCAGACAAAGCTTCACAAGGTGCCATGTCAATGCTATGTTGATAGCTGTTGTTATAGGCAAACTCTATCAAGCTTAGGTGCAGATCCCAACTCCCTCTAAACTGAAGAACACATGCTCTAAGCAAGTCTTCCAAAGTCTGTATAGTCCTTTCTGACTGTCCATCAGTCTGAGGATGAAAGGTTGTACTAAACCTTAACTGTGTGCCTAAAGCTTTATGAAGTCGCTCCCAAAAACGACTTGTAAACTGGGTACCTATATCAGAAACAATGGTAACTGGGACCCCATGCAGCCGCACTATCTCATCGACATATAACTGTGCTAGCTTCTCAGCAGAATAGGTTGTTTTGATAGGCAAGAAATATGTTGTCTTTGTCAACCTATCAACTATTACCCAGATGGAATCATGTCCTTTGGTTTTCCTGGGTAGACCAACCACAAAGTCCATGGTTACATGATCCCACTTCTGTTGTGGTATGGGCAAAGGTTGCATTGTCCCTACAGGCTTCTGGTGTTCAACTTTAACTTGCTGACACACATGACACCGCATGACAAACTCAACAACGTCTTTCTTCAAACCAGGCCACCAATACATATCTTTCAAGTTTCAATACATCTTGGTGCTTCCTGGATGCATAGTATACATTGAAGAATGAGCTTCTTCCAAGACTAATTTTCTCAAGTTATCCAGATCAGGCACTATCATCCTACCATGATAACAGACTACTTGGTCATCTGAGTCATGGAAACCATCTCGTTTCTCACTTCTATACTCCGATCTAATCAGTGGAACTGCATCATCAACTTGTTGTGCCTCCTTGATTAGCTGTCTCAGAGTAGGTTTTATATGCATCTCAGCTAACAACCCAGCTAACAATGATACTTTTAACTGTACATTGTCTTGCCTTAAGGAGATAAACATATCTCTCCTTGAGCACACTAAGGAATTCAGTTGTGCTCTATCTAAAGCTGGTGTTGCTGATTTCCTACTCAAAGCATCAACAACCACATTGGCCTTCCCTGGATGATAATCAATCATACAACCGTAGTCCTTGATTAACTAATCTAGCGGCGTTGCCTCATGTTAAGCTCATGCGGAGAAAAGATATACTTAAGGTTCTTATGGTCTGTGAAAATTTGGAATGTCTCTCCATAAAGATAATGTCTCCAGATCTTCAAGGCATGAACTACAACAGCTAGCTCTAGATCATGTGTCGAATAATTCTCCTCCTGTTTCTCAAGCTGTCGGGAAGCAAAAGAAATCACTTGTTTATCCTGCATCAACACACATCCAAGTCCATTCTTAGAGGCATCACAGAAAACTATATATCCTTTCCCTTGCTCAGGTAACACAAGCGCAAGTGCACTTGTCAACCTTTCCTTCAACAACTGAAACGATTGTTGACACATATCACTCCAAACAAAACGAACATCCTTCATGGTCAACTTAGTCAAGGGTAAAGCTATAGAACTGAAGTTCTTAATGAACCTCCGGTAATAACCTGCCAACCCTAAGAAACTACAGATCTCTGTCGGTGTCTTCAGCTGCTCCCATATCAGAATATATTCTACCTTTTTAGGGTCAACACGAATACCTGAGGCAGATATTATGTGTCCAAGGAAAGATACTTCTGGTAACCAGAACTCACACTTGCTAAACTTAGCATATATCTTATGTTCTCTTAGCAAAGTTAGAGTCTGACGAAGATGCTTCTCATGCTACTCAGCATCTCTACTGTAGATTAGAATGTCATCTATGAAGACAACAACACACTCATCGAGAAAATGTTGGAAGATTCTATTCATGAGTTCCATAAATGCAGCTGGTGCATTAGTGTGATGTCCTCGGATTTTCTAAAACTTAATCTAATGTGTGACATATAAATTGAAACCCTCACCTCAGCGAGCATTCTAATTTAAACATCCCATACTAGGCTAAGAAGAAGAAAATTGAGGGAGTCAGAAGGAAACAATCAGTAGCACATGTACATGAACAATAATAAAACCATAAACCACTTGTTCACTATTCAACATATAATTACATAATGAATTGTTACAACATTTGATATTACATATTGAACAGCAAACTCTACAAATACATGTACTACATCTAAACAACAGGATATTAAGACAACAGGTCCACCTGTACATCAGCTCGGCATACAACTCTCACTATCCTGGATCTTCAAGAGCATAACCAAAATCTAAACAAAAGATTACATGCGGTACACGTCAGCACAATATTTCATGAATATTGTACTGAGTACGCCTATGTGTATTTTATATACCTCTCATCATATCTAGGCAATAAGATAAAACTAATATACTTGGCAGTAACAGAAGAATATAAGGAAAAGCATATACTTGCACATGATATTCATTAACAAAAGAGAACACATATTTTAAGCTTAGTTTCCATCATATATCTTGTACATCTGCCCCTAGGGCTTTGATGTCTTTAGGCCTTGTCATATAAATCGTACATCTGCCCCTAGGGCTTTGATGTTACATCTGCCCTAGGGCTTTGATGTTTGTCAATGCACTGTACTACCAAAGAGTTTAGTGCTATCATATGATGGATCAAATACTTTATGTTTCATGTGTTCATAGCCATAAGTATGGAAAAGCTCAAGCAACATAACATACAGGAACAATCATTTCATCCAATATCATATGCCAAGTATTTTACTATGCATATAACACAAGCATATTGTATAATAAGCCAAGTAAGAGGTAATGGTGTACCTTAGATCAAGAGATATACTAATCACATATCTATGCCACATATTCCTGATGTCAACTATATCCTTGGTCAACCCTGATCAAAACAAGACCATATACCATCATCAGGTTCTCATCTTATTATATCTCATCTTAACCCTAATTATGTCCATTAGGGTTTCTCTTAGTTCATTAGGATATGTGCATTATTACTTGCGTTCTTATCTTAGATTTATCCTACTGATGTCATTTTCCAGATTGTGGTTCATTATCTGAACATTACGTTCCATATCCTTAATGTGCACATATTAGCCCTAGGTTGCATCATTAACCAAGATTATGGTTTCATAACATGTATTAATGGCCATCTTCATATAATATAGATTATGTTCATCATGATGATCTCATAATTAAACATGAGGTTCAATATACTGATATGAGCTTTCTCTGTGAATTTCATCATTTATTGATCATTAATGTATTTTCTACATTTTCTTTAGGGTTATTAGCCCTAATTATCCATATTGAGCATATTATATAATTTCGTGCATCAACATGATCATCATTGACATCAGGTGCATTATAAACATTATTATGGAGTTACTGACATGTTTCCATAATTATAGACCAACGTTTGATATTTATTATCCATCAATTAAGCATTTCACAA
Source organism: Alisma plantago-aquatica (assembly GCA_963693085.1). NCBI lineage: Eukaryota > Viridiplantae > Streptophyta > Magnoliopsida > Alismatales > Alismataceae > Alisma > Alisma plantago-aquatica. Next base: position 810,666,783 of record OY856411.1, read on the forward strand.
CTAACAAGATATCACTGATATTAATGCATCAAAAGCCATATATTATGCTTCCACTCTGTTGTACTCATTTTTTTGAACATTTTGATACCTTGTTTGCATTTTTCTGATAAGCGTGGTGATTTCTACAAATTATTGAAGATATACTCAATTACTAAAATTATTTACCTTTTGGCAAATGAGATCCCGCCATGTGGACACTAGGGTAGCGGCTCCTTTGCTTGGTTGGGCCGGTGGTTCATGTTTGGTCTAGGTCTGGTTCACGGCTACAGACTTGGTCCTCCTTTTCTCTTCTCACGCAGACGAGACCCTTGAACCGCCCACTCTCCTTCCTCGCGGCTGGTAGAACCCGCCGCCGCTGGTGTTTCCCCGGGCCTGCAGTCGGCCACCAAAGGGCTGCCATCGTTATGGGGAAGGTCTCCTTCTCGCACGACACCTGTGGGTGTCATCTCCCTGATCGCAAAGCGGTCTTCTTTTCTTCCACAGTGCTGCCGCCGAGAGGCGACCCTGGAAAGGGATAACAGTGGTGTCGTCCCTCCTCCAGATAGATCTCCATCTCTCTCGGCCATCATCTTCTCCGGCAAGATGGTGCCATGCCTTCTCCTCATCAGCGTCCTCTCGATCTCCTTAACGAGCGCCAGGCACCGCTGGGTCTTTTTCCCGTGTCCGTGAGCTGCCGTTGCCGCCAGGGAATCCAGCCTCCGGCGTGCTTCTTCAGTATGTCCAGGCCATGTCATGCGTGATAGAATGACATCCGACAATGTCTCCGTGGACCTCCTCGCCGCATGCTCAAGAATCTAGCTAGGAGTTGCTGCTATTGCGCACCTCTGATCCACGCCACTGTCCCGATTGGCGGTGTCTCCTGAACAATGACCACCGCCGTGGGGGCCTCTTCCTGATCATGAGTGCTGTCGTGGCATCCGGTGTTCTATGAGCAAACTGAGGCTCCTCCATGTTAGCACCTCCATAGACAACAACTCCTACTGCGGTTGCTTCCTTCCTCCATGTTACTGCTGCTACTACGTCTCCTACTTGACGCTGGTTCGTGTGAGGTTGCCGTGGGCACAAAAGTACCTTAGATGAACTTCTCTAGTCTCCCGCTTTGATCACGGAGTAGGACGAGTCATCACCCTCACTGGCAACTGATCTCTTACCCTCACATGCTGCCCCTTTCTCCGCGACGTGGGGATCTTGGTCAACTCGTGGCTCTACCCATGTCCACTACTAGACTTGGTGCGGAGGCGACTGATCGATCAGATCATCCCATAGATTGGTTGGGTCAGGCCACTCACTACTGATCCGTGCTATCTCTACTCAATACTCTATCATCGTATCACATGCCAAAGTACAAGCAATGTCCACGCTTCTTACCCAACACAAGATCTGTGGGAAACTAAGATATCGATCAAAGCCTAGCAGACTATAATTGAACCTTTTCCTATCACACGTGATTATATACATTATCACATCATTTTCAAACCTCAATATCTCTCTCTAGGAGCACTCAAACTTCATGAGATATTAATCGTAACTTCTTCACAACTTGATCTTCGTTCTACTAAAATTGAATGTTTAAATATCACTGGTTGACCATTCACATAAATACCTCAACGGGGCATAAACTTAGGGATCTTAGTCATGATATCAACCTCTATCAACACTCAAAATTTACCAAAGCCCTTGTGACTCCCAAAACTACTCAACATGTATGAATTCAATTATACTGTTGGACATTTAAGGATTTCAAAAGTCCAGTCCATCACATCATATACATCTTAAAAGAAATTTCGTCCTCGAAATTAAAGCAAAAACCACTTTTTCACATCATATACATCTTAAAAGAACTTTCATCCTCGAAAGTCAACCATACTCGTACTCCAAGGAAAACTATCATGTATTCATCCACATGTGGGGCATCACTCTAGGTGCAACCTATCCAAGAACAAAGTTCTGTACTCATATCCAAATCGCCGTTGTGGGGGTTTAAAACATCTAAGGTGAATCATCCCTTCATAGAAGGCTCAAACAAGGGTTTAGAAACTTAGGTTATGTCATGACATATCTCATATGTTAGGGTTGCATCCTTATCTTTACCCATGCATTAGGGTTCCCACACCATATTACCATGTTCTAAAGGAGTTAGCTAAGATTAACTCATACATCAAGGTGTCATCAACATTTTATTTAGTTCATTGTTAGAACATGTTCATCATTAACATATGCCTTTAGGATGGATTTAATTAAAGTTAACCCATTTTATTCATCTAGATCACATCAAGGCGTCATAATCATTGTGTTGTTCTAACTATCAAACTATACTTTTCATCTTCATTAAACACTAAGATGAACATCTCATGTAACATGCTTTGTTCTTTTGATCTTATTTCATTACTCATAATAAATTACAACATTTATTAGTGATTTCATCACAAGATTAACCAAGAATTCACATCATCATCTTTATTCATGTATATGGTTAACCGTTTATGCATTGATATCTATTAAACCATCTCTAGGTTTTCATCATATCATGTCTCAAGATCAGATCACACCCTTACATATATTATATCATGGTTTTTCTAACAAAATTATGTGAGTGACTTGTTAAACATATATCAAAACTTTATCTAGTCCAAATGAGGTTCTCACAACCCTTATCACGAAGATAGTGCATTGCTCATTCTCTCTGAGCTAACTCAACTCTATGAGTATCTCATATGCATATACTTTATCTTTCCTCTTAGTCTAGGGTTCTCAGATTACCTCATTGGTACTAGTGATTGATTTACTAGCTCTAGCCACATAAGCACAAACCAAACCAAGCTACAACATCCTCTTCATAGGTCTCTACCCATGAAACATGCTTACCCAAAACTCTCTTATACATACAACCACTAGATTCCTATGCGGGAAACCACCAACCCGAGCATGAGGCTTCATAGAAACTAACATAGCTACCTCCTCCAGGGTCTTGGGATCTCTCCCTCACCTGGATGGCAGGTTCTCATATTCATGTTCACATGTTCATATATAACCAACCTCCCTCTGTCTCTAGGGTTTGGTCCTCCCAAGGACATTTAGGGTTCAAGATAACTATAGGAATCATGCATGAAGCGACTCAACTCAATCACTCAGGAGTATTCTAGTTTAGGACATATCATATCACATATCTCAGAATTCTCATATCTTGGAGTTTAAGTTCTCTAACCTTCTCCCAATGGGTATCACTCTCTCTGGAGTTAACCCTAAAACTGGTCCTAACACTAGAGGTCCTCCTTTATAAAAGAGATTGAGGCTCTTGCTGACTCACAACCTTGTCTTAACTTATCATAACTTATCACATAAAAGCCTAGTTACTTGCATCATCAAGACTCATCTTGCATCCTCAAACTGAACTTGGGTCCTCAAAGACAAACACAGATCATCATAAACCATCTTATGTCATCTATATAAGACTTACATCAAAGCTAATTTCATCTATTCCATCTATCATATATTCCAACAAGGCTCTAGACATCTAATCTAGAACTACTCTCTCTTCTAGACTGATGTCATTCACTTTCACTTAGGTTGCATGATCACCTCCTACTCGTACATGTATGGGGACACATTTTTGTAATACATATACATAATAAAATATTATATAGTTTTTCTCCGATAAAACAAGCGTCAGAGAAAACTATCGGGGTTCGATCTGTTTGGAATCAAAAACCAAATCCTGAAAATGAGTGTCCCACACATAGTAGAGAGTCCAGTGTCATGAAAACTAGTGAAAAGTGTGAGAACATGGTGTATACTAGTGTAGCTACTCTAGACAACGAGCGCCATATGTCTAGGGTTTCTCTTCCTTTTATGTACGTCATTTCCAAATAGTGCAACGTCCCATACCGCTGCACTACAAGGAAAGAACGACATCTAAGGACTTACTACTCAACAAGCACCAGTCTAGACCTAGTTCTCATGCATCTAGGTGCTAACCTAGAGGCTAGGTCAGATCTAGTCTCTAAAAGACGACTAATCTAACCCTAAAGATTATTAAGTTCAAGGTTCTTTAGTTTTGAGTTAAATAATGAGCAAATGTCAGGCTTTGCTATTGTTCATGCTCTGATACCACCTGTGACGTCCCCGGATTTTCTAAAACTTAATCTGATGTGTGACGTCTAAATTGAAACCCTCACCTCAGCGAGCATTCTAATTTAAACATCCCATACTAGGCTAAGAAGAAGAAAATCGAGGGAGTCAGAAGGAAACAATCAGTAGCACATGTACATGAACAATAATAAAACCATAAACCACTTGTTCACTATTCAACATATAATTACATAATGAATTGTTACAACATTTGATATTACATATTGAACAGCAAACTCTACAAATACATGTACTACATCTAAACAACAGGATCTTAAGACAACAGGTCCACCTGTACATCAGCTCGCCATACAACTCTCACTATCCTGGATCTTCAAGAGCATAACCATAATCTAAACAAAATATTACATGCGGTACACGTCAGCACAATATTTCATGAATATTGTACTGAGTACGCCTACGTGTCTTTTATATACCTCTCATCATATCTTGGCAATAAGATAAAACTAATATACTTGGCAGTAACAGAAGAATATAAGGAAAAGCATATACTTGCACATGATATTCATTAACAAAAGAGAACACATATTTTAAGCTTAGTTTCCATCATATATCTTATACATCTGCCCCTAGGGCTTTGATGTCTTTAGGCCTTGTCATATAAATCGTACATCTGCCCCTAGGGCTTTGATGTTTGTCAATGCACTGTACTACCAAAGAGTTTAGTGCTATCATATGATGGATCAAATACTTTATGTTTCATGTGTTCATAGCCATAAGTATGGAAAAGCTCAAGCAACATAACATACAGGAACAATCATTTCATCCAATATCATATGCCAAGTATTTTACTATGCATATAACACAAGCATATTGTATAATAAGCCAAGTAAGAGGTAATGGCGTATTTCAAGAGATATACTAATCACATATTTCAAGAGATATACTAATCACATATCTATGACACATATTCCTGATGTCAACTATATCCTTGGTCAACCCTGATCAAAACAAGACCATATACCATCATCAGGTTCTCATCTTATTATATCTCATCTTAACCCTAATTATGTCCATTAGGGTTTCTCTTAGTTCTTTAGCATATGTGCATTATTACTTCTGTTCTTATCTTAGATTTATCCTACTGATGTCATTTTCTAGATTGTGGTTCATTATCTAAACATTATGTTCCATATCCTTAATGTGCACATATTAGCCCTAGGTTGCATCATTAATCAAGATTATGGTTTCATAACATGTATTAATGGCCATCTTCATATAATATAGATTATGTTCATCATGATGATCTCATAATTAAACATGAGGTTCAATATACTGATATGAGCTTTCTCTGTGAATTTCATCATTTATTGATCATTAATGTATTTTCTACATTTTCTTTAGGGTTATTAGCCCTAATTATCCATATTGAGCATATTATATAATTTCGTGCATCAACATGATCATCATTGACATCAGGTGCATTATAAACATTATTATGGAGTTACTGACATGTTTCCATAATTATAGACCAACGTTTGATATTTATTATCCATCAATTAAGCATTTCACAACTAACAAGATATCACTGATATTAATGCATCAAAAGCCATATATTATGCTTCCACTCTGTTGTACTCATTTTTCTAAACATTTTGATACCTTGTTTGCATTTTTCTGATAAGTGTGGATATTTCTACGAATTATTGAAGATATACTCAATTACTAAAATTATTTACATTTTGGAAAATGAGATCCCGCCATGTGGACACTAGGGTAGCGGCTCCTTTGCTTTGTTGGGCCGGTGGTTCATGTTTGGTCTAGGTCTGGTTCACGGCTACAGACTTGGTCCTCCTTTTCTCTTCTCACGCAGACGAGACCCTTGAACCGCCCACTCTCCTTCCTCGCGGCTGGTAGAACCCGCCACCGCTGGTGTTTCCCCAGGCCTGCAGTCGGCCACCAAAGGGCTGCCATCGTTATGGGGAAGGTCTCCTTCTTGCACGACACCTGTGGGCGCCGTCTCCCTGATCGCAAAGCGGTCTTCTTTTCTTCCACAGTGCTGCCACCGTGAGGCGACCCTGGAAAGGGATAACAGTGGTGTCTTCCCTCCTCCAGATAGATCTCCATCTCTCTCGGCCATCATCTTCTCCGGCAAGATGGTGCCATGCCTTCTCCTCGTCGGCGTCCTCTCGATCTCCTTAACGATTGCCAGGCACCGCTGGGTCTTTTTCCCGTGTCCGTGAGCTGCCGTTGCCGCCAGGGAATCCAGCCTCCGGCGTGCTTCTTCAGTATGTCCAAGCCATGTCATGCGTGATAGAATGACATCCGACAATGTCGCCGTGGACCTCCTCACCGCATGCTCAAGAATCTAGCTAGGAGTGGCTGCTGTTGCGCACCTCTGATCCACGCCACTGTCCCGATTGGCGGTGTCTCCTGAACAACGGCCGCCGCCGTGGGGGCCTCTTCCTGATCGTGAGTGCTGTCATGGCATCCGGTGTTCTATGAGCAAACAGAGGCTCCTCCATGTTAGCACCTCCACAGACAACAACTCCTGCTGCGGTTGCTTCCTTCCTCCATGTTACTGCTGCTACTACGTCTCCTACTTGACGCTGGTTTGTGTGAGGTTGCCGTGGGCACAAAAGTACCTTAGATGAACTTCTCTAGTCTCTCGCTTTGATCACGGAGTAGGCCGAGTCATCACCCTCACTGGAAACTGATCGCTTACCCTCACATGCTACCCCTTTCTCCGCGACGTGGGGATCGTGGTCAACTCGTGGCTCTACCCACGTCCACTACTAGACTTGGTGCGGAGGCAGCTGATCGATCGGATCATCCCATAGATTGGTTGGGTCAGGCCACTCACTACTGATCTGTGCTATCTCTACTCAATACTCTATCATCGTATCACATGCCAAAGTACAAGCAATGTCCACGCTGCTTACCCAACACAAGATCTGTGGGAAACTAAGATATCAATCAAAGCCTAGCAGACTATAATTGAACCTTTGCCTATCACACGTGATTATATACATTATCACATCATTTTCAAACCTCAATATCTCTCTCTAGGAGCACTCAAACTTCATGAGATATTAATCGTAACTTCTTCACAACTTGATCTTTGTTCTACTAAAATTGAATGCTTAAATATCACTGGTTGACCATTCACATAAATACCTCAACGGCGCATAAACTTAGGGATCTTAGTCATGATATCAACCTCTATCAACACTCAAAATTTACCAAAGCCCTTGTGACTCCCAAAACTACTCAACATGTATGAATTCAATTATACTGTTGGACATTTAAGGATTTCAAAAGTCCAGTCCATCACAATTAGGTAGTCCAAACGAAATAACTGTGAACTCATAATGACCATACCTTGTCCTAAACGCAGACTTTGGTATGTCCCTATCCTTGATACGCAGCTGGTGATATCCCGACCTCAAATCTATCTTTGAGACGACGGTTGCACCACGCAACTGGTCAAAGAGATCATCAATCCTCGACAGAGGATACTTATTCTTTATTGTTACTTTATTTAAATGTCTGTAATCAATGCATAACCACATTGATCCATCTTTCTTTTTAACAAAGAGTACCGGAACACCCCCAGGTGAAGTACTTGGTCAGATGAAACCCTTCTCAAGCAACTCTTGCAGTTGTCTCTTGAGTTCTACCATCACAGCAGGTGCCATCCTATACGGTGTTTGTGCTATAGGTTGCATATCTGGGATTAAATTGATATCAAAATCAATCTCCCGAGGCGGTGGTACACTTGGAAGTTCTTCAGGAAATACATCTACAAATTCCCTGACTATAGGAACTTCAGCAGGGTTAAGACTATCCATGGTAGTATCTACCACATGAGCCAAGAATGCATAACATCCTTGCCTCATTAGCTTCTCAGCAACCATAGCTGACACAAGACAGGTGGGTAGAATCTTTCTTTCTCCTTGAAAGATCCATGTGTCACTATCATCAGCGAACACAGCTTGCTTGGACTCACAATCCAAGACAACCTTATACCTTTCTAAGGTATCCATCCCAAGGATTACATCGAGTCCATGCATTTCAACTTGAATGCGATGTTCCGAAAAGAAGAGGATGCAGGGAAAGCATACCTCCTGTAACACGGTAGATCCCATCAACGGAGTTTCTAGCCACAAACTATCTGCCCTATGACTTATATTCAAGTTGCAGTCAAGGATCACTCTTCGAGTGATAAAAGAGTGCGTAGCACCCGGATCAATTAAAACGGATACAACGCAAGATGTAGACTTATCAGAATATGACAATTCCATCTGACCTGCCACAACCCGAGGGTTGATCACTGCATCAGGTGGATTTATTGCGTAGAATCTCACCATTGCCTGTGGTTGATTCGCTGTTCGATGACTAGGTGTTGACGATCTAGCTTGGGACGCTTGTCCACGTCCTCTAGCGTTACCTGGAAATTGTTGTCTTTGAGATCCTTACTGACTCTGCCTTTGAGGTTGGGTTACACTTACTTCTCTATCTTTGCAATCGTTCATCAGATGTCCCATCTTTCCACATATGTAACAACTTTTGTTCAGTTGTTGTGGTCTGGGTGGTCCTGTAACCGACATAGATGTTGAGCTACAAGCTCCTTCTAAAGGTAAGCTTCGTCCTCTGCCCCTATTTGACATCCACTGCGTCTGGGTATTGGATCGAGGTGGTGGTGAAGGTACTGAAAACCTAGGTTTCTTGAAACCTTTAGATGAAGATCCTTGGAACTTGGGATACATATTCTTGTTCTTAGTCTGTCTATTTTCTGCCACAGACCTTTCTACCCTTCTGACATACTCGACAAAGGTACCAAACCTTTCCCTGTTCTCCAAAGTAGATATAGGAGTAGTCAACTCAGCATTTAATCATTTCTCAAAATGTCTTATCCTTTCTTCATCTATGGTCATCATGTGCGGACAGAACCACAACAGCTCCATGAACTTAGCATCGTACTCACTAATGTTCATTAGGCCCTGTCTTAGCCTCTCAAACTGAAAGATTTTCTCATCCAGAAATGTCTTAGGGAAATATCTGTTGATAAATTCCCGTCGGAAAACTTCCCATGCAATCTCCACACCTGGCCTTTTCTGTTCTTCCATGGTCCACCAATGACCAACACTCCCCTTGAGAAGATACACAACATGTCTAACCTTCTCAGCTTCTGGGATGTTCAGGATTCTAAAGGCCTTCTCCAGTTCAGTTAACCACAAGTCAGCATCTGTTGGGTCAGCTGTTCCAGTATACTCTGTGGTTCCAACTCGGCGAAGTCGTTCAAATGTCTTTCCGGATCCTTGTCTTTCAGGATGGGTTGGTGCCCTAGGTGCAGGTATGGGCATCCTATCAGTCATATGTGTCATGGCAGTCATAAACTGCCCAAACATGGCTTGAAAAGTTGGGTTCCCCATGTCAGTTGGATTGAACTTGGGTGGTTCAGGCACAGGTTCTTCTCTTTTTGTCTTTCTTGCACCTCTTCTGGGTGTAGCAACACTACTCTCTGCAATGTGTTCCTCATGTGGTTCAGACATCCTTAGTTTTATCTTCTCCTCCTAAATGAGCAGAAGACACTATCAGACATACTGGAAGACACTAGAACAAAACAACCTAAGTCCTATGTCTCTGTAGACTCAGCGAACCTAGGGCTTTAATACCACTAAATTGTGACGTTTGTCTCGGAAAATGAGATCAACGGATGCGGAAGCGATTAACTAGCAACGAAATTATTGAAAATCACTAAATTTTAAAACTTTTTGAAAAGAGATCTACAAACGGTAAAACTCTTTCATAAGAAAACATGATAAGTTATTTACAAACAGATCCATCATTACATCTCTGTAATGTCATATCTCGAGGGTTACAACCATCAACAGCCCTGCTAACTGTACAAGGCAAGGTACAAAAATCTCGAGGCATTAAGCCAAAATCTCAAATCTACTTTAAACATCTACTGACTCCTAGGACTTGAGAGTACAAAGACGACACATAGGACATTCTATCTACAAGACGTGACAGACAGTGTATCCACCTGAGGATCACTGTTGCCCCTGATGTTGTTGCTGCTGCTATTGTTACTCACCCATTGATGGGTTCCTTTGTCCTCGGCGTCTACCTAAAAAGTCGAATCCCACGGGGGTGAGACAATTGAATAATTGTCCCAGCGAGAGTTATAACACTCCGCCAGAAGCATTGTTATTGCAATAATGAAATAATAATGAGTACTAGAATTATAAATATTCAACAGCAAGTAAAACATTGAATAAGTTAAGTAGAACAGTATTTCATGAGAAATCATTTCAATTATAACTTTATTGAATGAAAAGCCATATATCAATAAGGAATATGAAGAACATGTATAGTAGTTATTCAACTAGGACATTATAAACAATGTATCATCAATCATTGTTTCTCGTAGTTCAACCTAAGAAAATATACTATATGGCTGATTTCATCTTTCAAACATATTTATGCCCTGAGGAGATGAGTTACACCTCTCATACTCCAACCGACCATTATGAAATCACAATCGGTACCATACATAGGTCATCAGAAGAGCCAGATTCCTATGACCTCATCTTCCTCAGTCAGTGTGAGGATCATCATGCATGACATCTTGTGTCTCTGCCATAATAGCTTTCTAGGGTATTTTGGCAACTTCGCTATTAGAGTTACAGTGGCATGATGTACTCTCTTCGCCATCGAGGGATTTCTTGTTTATCTCTCATCAATGCAACATTAACAACATCATCGAGAGATTAGTGATACATCATCCTGGCATAAACATATAATGAAGGATTGAGAGATTAATTGTACATCTCACATCAATTCCTACATTAGGATGTAAGGATATTCACGTCCATAACCCCCACATACTCAAAAGTATGCTCTCCAGGAGTTCCCTTAGGAAAACCTATTTCACCATCATTTAACTTCTGACAATGATGGATCTATGGTCAGTGCTCTACATGATATCATTATACTTGATTATTTAAGTACATTAGGGCATTCTTTTAGCATCAGGCATGTTTTAAAACATAAACCAATAAGACAATTGCTATAAAGAAAAAGTACTAATTATATCAAGTTCATTTCACATCTTGTCAATATTGGGATATCAATCCCTAACCATCTCACCATTGTGATTCAGAAATATGGGTGTTCAAACCCTTAGCTTATCAAAACACTTGTTACCAAGTAACATATTGATGATTTGATGGCAATACATATATTTCTCATGGCTCATACAACCTATCAATCTCATATGTCACCTCTTACTAGGCAACATAGCATATCATTACTTTCAAAGCTCATAAAGTGCTTTTAATGAATGTGGCATCATAACCCTTACCTGGCTATGTTCACTTCTTTATAAAGACATGCATGATTAACACAATTGATAACATGCACATTATGTTACGACCCCATCTGAGCTTAATTGGTAAACTAAGGTTTACCTAGACAATTGCAAAGATTAATTAGAATAATCATTCTTGAAATCTAATTAATGACGATAACACAATTATGATGTTTTAACTATGATAAGAAGTCTAAATGTTCTTTTGTCTTGAGAATTAGGGTTTGAGAAGCATAGACCCTAATCGGCCCAAAATAGGGTTTTAATGACATATGAATACAGAATTTGATAAGTAGAATGTCTCACTAAATGATTTTTAGTATTTTATGTGTAACTCTGATTTACTTCAAATTTGGATATGATTTGTATATATAAAGTGTGAACAACATTGGAAAATATCAGAATTTTTGAAGAATGTTATGACCTGTTTATCGGTCGAGTTTCAAACTCGACCGATCATATTTCCAGATTTATATAGCAGTGTGGTAATTGAATTTTATCTTTTTATTGGTGTATACAATTGATCTCAAATTTTAACTATGATTTAAAAACACAGTTGTAGACACTCTGTTAAATTTGCATAATTTTTGGATGACTTTTGATCTCTACAGTGAGGGTGTCGGTCGAGTTCTGTGCAGGGCAAACTCGACCGAATCTGCTGCAGACTGCAATATAGCAGTGCACTGTTCTATTTTTAATTATTTATTGGTAACTCCAAATGATCTCAAATTTTAATTGAAGCGTTAAAGATAAATTATAAACAACGTGCTAAATTCCCATAATTGTTGGAGAAGGTTTGATCTCTGAAATAAACGAATTACAGTAACTTTTGTATAACTGAATATTCAGCCAATATAATTAAAGTTGAGTGTTGGGTCAATATGCAATTGACCCAAGCAGCTCAAATTGACTTATATGATCGACCACACACACACACAGCTCTCATTCTTCGTCATCCATCCCAGAGAAATGAAAATCTAGAGAGAGAGGGAGAGTTAGGGCTTGAGTGGAGAAAGGGGAGGAATTGCTGACCTAGGGTTTTGCGGTCCGAGGAATGGTGAAATCAAGTAAGTTTGGATCCTTTGCATAGACTTTTATGGTGAATCTTCTCTCTCATGTCAAGATTCCGTCCATGCTCTGATTTGATCCAAGATGATGTCAAAATTCCCTCTTTTCTCACCCTTTCTTCATAATCCCTCATTTTCAAGGTTTCCTAGTTGAATGGAAGAAGAATTGGGAGATTTGCTAGGGATTTGATATGAGTTCGAGATCCCCTGAGTTGAGCTGCAGTTTTGAGGTGTTTTCACACCTTGGGGTGAGTGGGTTCTTCCTTTAAACAGTATAATGCACGAATTTTGATTATAGCATCCAAATCCCTAATTGCTTGGTATGTGATTCTAAACCCTGAAATGTCCGTTTAATTTAAGTTGTTGCAATTTGATATGATATGGATTCCTTCTCTGTTTGAATGACTCCTTGATGGTAGATTCACATCAGAAACGTATACAACACATCCTAGAAAGAATGCTTTTCAGATTTATACCATATGATGTAATTAGGGTTTAACCTAATTGAGATATCTCTAGAGTTTCAACCTTATTGAAAAGGACTAGTAAACTTATAAGTGGTTAGGATGTACCTCATGGATTACCTTATTTGAATTTTATCCTTGGTGCATGATATCTCAGTGAATAGCATGGAAACCTAAATTTAGTTCAATTTCCATGGTTTCATACATATATTGATTGTATATGATTTGTTGAAAACAATCTTTATTTAGTGAATGCTTATATCCTATGAAATCCTTATGAGAGCCATGTGACAAGTGATTGAGGTAAATGAAAAGGTGAATGAGGCGAATGAAACCCTAAGAGTAGGGTGTTGGCATGTGATGAATGAATAAGGCAAATGAAACCCTAAGGATAGGGTGTTCAATGAATCATGGTATGGTGACATGAAAGGTCTCGATATGAGATGTGGTGATACTTAACTGTTGAATTGTATGTTTCTAGTGCATTTAACTTTATATGCTTGTTCTTCCTGAGTTGATATCTACATACTGCAGGGCTTCTTATTTTCAATACATATCTCGTAAATTGTAGGTGATGAGATATGACATGCCCTAGAAAGGGATGTTACTGAGTCATGTTTAAAGATGACAAATGATGTATATGTGTTTTCAAGTGATGTTCAGAATGTGAAATAAGTATGAAATGTGATATTCCTATTTAAGTGTTTATATGTTAATCAGTTAATAGACTTAGGTGCCCCAACACCGTAGAACCCCATTGCGCGGTCTGTACCTTTGGGGTGAAACGACCGATCTAGCCCTGAGTCTAGATGGTCGGTGACCAGTGCTCAACAATAATCTGTGCGTGTGTCACGGTGGCACTGGAGTAAAATAGGGGTTATTCAACAATAATCCGTGCGTGTGTCACGGTGGTAACCCAAACCCTCCGACTGTGCACTACAGGTTGCGGGAGGAGTCTAGAGCACTCAGAGTTAGTGCAGCGAGGCCCTTGAGTGCCTGAGACTGCAGTGAGGCCCTTGAGAGCCTGAGAGTGATGTGAGGCCCTTGAGTGCCTGAGGCCCTTGAGAGCCTGAGAGTCCTGTGCAGACCAGGACGAGAAATCAGACTTAGCATTTCCCGGGTGTGTCGCTAAGTCTTGTACGATGGGATTGTAGTTCGCTACAGATCTTCATATGTAGAGTGCGCTGCATATGTTTGGGGCATAAGCTAAAATATGATCATATAGGTTCACAGAGTTTCTTATAAATGAAAGAGTTAAGGAAGACTAGAGCATAGTCTTCTAGTAGTTATTCTTTGGATGCAATATTTACATTCCTTGTTATTTCAATTATATTATTTTAGAACTTCTCAGTGTAGTATTTATTGTTGTTAAATTTCATATTGTTTACTCAAAGTTATATCTGTAATCACATTAGTGCCTTAGACTGTTTCTTTGAAGTACTCATTCACTGAGCGAGTAGGCTCACCCCTCTACTCAATAATTTTAGGGTTAACCGCGTGGACTTGAAGATGGTCAGAGCTCAGTGTAGATCTTCTACAAGAGTTAAGTACAAGATTAGTTGAGTCAGTCGGTCCTTGTCACTCTAGGTCCTCAGTAAGAGATAAGAGAGAGAGTTGTAATCATGATGTGTAATATTGTTCCTCTTTTGATATGTATGCTAATTAGCAAGTTTTATGTGCATAAGGTGTGAGAGACATCATGAATGTTTATACATGTATCTTTACTATTGAAGTCTGATTAGAAAAAGAAATGTTCAGATTCCTTTGTTAAGATGTTATGTGGTTCAATGTGGGGAAACAAGAGTTTTAAAGAAAAGCAAAAAGTTAAGGGTGTTCTTTGTGTTACATATAAGTCCTATCTTATGCCCTAATCTCATGATTTGAGGAAATTGTGAGATCGGGGTGTAACACATTATATCTATATCAGCACAATATAAATTATCTCCAAGTTAAGTATAGAACACCACGGCCGTGCTACCTTGCACGGTCATGCAAGGGGAAGTCACCACGATCGTGCTACCTAGCACGATCATGCTACATAAGGATTACCACGACCGTGTTACATCACCACGGCTGGTTTCTAGGGTTAGGGTTTCTTAATTCAATTCAATTAGGGTTATTCAACCCCTTTTGGTTAAAAAGTATAATGATTCTTTATTTCATACTCAAGTATAGAGTTTCATGCTTAAAAGCATAACCCAAAATTAGTGTTTACTATTCTCGTCATCACATTTCCCTAGATTAGGGTTTACTATTCAGATTACATCACATTACCGTAAACTAGGGTTTACTATTCACATTGTAATGAATTAAGATCATGCCCTCATCATGTAGGAGGATTACTTCCATTAATGCCCTCAAATTAGGTTAAGATTCATTAACTATCATAATTAGGGTTTCCATGATTTCATTATTGATCGGCCTAAATCGCGCATCCCAAAAGGAGCGGATTTGAAGTAGTCGGACTATTAAATTACCCGACTCTTAGGCCCCCGCAATGATGACGGTGTCCTAAGTAGAGATCGGGGTCGAACCACAGGGACAAGGGGGGTAGTGTTAAGAACACGGAATCAACACACTACACTCCGACAAGGGTAAGATGAGGATAAAATCCCCGGAGGGAACAACAGGCTAAGATCCTTAAAATAAAAGAAAACTATCTCCAACTGGACTTACTAGGTAAATTAAGGTTTTAGGCATTTATCGGTTTTTAGGGGTTTTTGTGCAACAAAACCACATGAGATAAAACTATCGCTTTGGTAAGGAATGAAGGAGGAAACTTTGGTAAAACAAGTGGCAACAAGAACATCCAGTACCCCTTCTCTCAAAGAGGGTACCTCTAACTAAGCACCAACACCTCTCTCGAGGTTACTGGACCTTGGGTTAGAGTGGAAAGAAAAATGAAACAACTCCGACCCTGGGTACTCTCGTACTCCCTGATCGGACCAAACACTAGAGCTACAACACCTCTCTCGAGGCTGCTGCAGCGGGAAACACGATTTGATAGCTAGTCAAAACATGATCCAAGCATGCAAGCTAGAGTTCAGATGGTAAACAAAGTAACCATCCAAAAAAAGGAACCAAACATAAAGCAACACATATTTTAAACTTTTCTAATTCCATTAGTATAGTCATTATATAAAAGAGGTTTGGTTACATTGCGTAAGTAAAGAAAGTAAATGACTGGAAAAGAAAGATAAGTATCACCTCCTTGATGTAGAAGAGCGACATGCAGTAGCATATCCCTAAGAGCTCTCTAACCCGATACCGGTTGGGGCTCTGCCCGATATGCCCGTGTCGGGCGACACTCCCTGTTGGGCGATCAGCCATGACGGGCAGGCGTACCGACCAAATCTCCATTGCCCGATACGGTCGTGTCGGAATGCCACCCTCTCGGGCGACACACCGTGACGGGTGATTCGTATCGGTCTCAGTATCGTATCGGGCTAGAGACCGCTTAGGGTGTCGGGTTATTCATATCGGGTGTCCTCATTGGTTGATATCGAGCTACTGTGGTGACCGTTACAAATTCTAAGTGAACCATTCCCGCCCTCTCGGTTCGGGGAAGTGCTCACCTAGTATCGCGCAATACACCTCTGGGACGCGACACGCTAGCTCCAGGTTCTTTCCCAAGTTACATTTCATGAGATTCTGACCCGTTCCATCAAAGTCCTGTAGCTGCTATTTATAGGCAGTGGTTGGGAAAGGTTGTGGTTCTGCGGAGGCCACGTGTCCTTCATCAGCACTACCATTGTGGATTCAGAGATGCCCGATATGCATGTCGCCCGAGACAAGGATGTCGGGCTATAAGTGTGTCGGTCATCGTGACGAGTGGGCGCCTGCTGGTGGGTGGCTTGTATCGCGCGACACGCTTCAGTAGTCGTGGCGAGTCCAGCTCCCTGTCGGGTAAATGGCGTATCACTCGTCAGCTCCTTCTTACGCGGCACCCCCGTGTCGCGCGGTAGTGTATTGTGCCACCCTATGTCAGGCAGCGAGCGTGTCGGCCGGCTGGTAGGAAGGCCGATGCAGGTGGAACACGTTCGTGGGCCGGGACGGGCCTTTTTGCTGATAAAAGAGTGGAAAAATGAGGAAAACCCTACAAAAGATGATAAAAACAAGATAAGAGCGTAGCGTGGCTTGTTTATTCAAAAGCATGACAAAAAGGAGAGGAAAACAGTTTAAAAGGGCAGATTTGACAATGAAATATGGGCCATAAACATCACAAAATTTGGTGTTATCAACTCCCCCAAACATAGCATTTTGATTGTCCTCAATCAATCTTTAAATTTTGTTTGTGACGCTTCTTCTTGACCGGTATGGTTTTCAGACAAAGGGTTTGAGCGATCATTGAGATGTCTTACAGAGAATACTGCCCAACCACGAACAACAGACTTTACTTTTCCTACCTTATTTAAGTAAAATTTTCTGCACATCTTCGGCGAGACTTGGTTGCATGATTTTGAAGTTAGCTTTCGCACCAAACAGCTTTTGGGGACAGAAAGTTGTGTGTTTGGGTAGGTTTAAGGCTTTTTGGGTTTTTCTTGTTTCCCATCAGTCCATCCAGGTACGGGTCCGTTAGTGGGTGAGTGATCCCTACAATCCAAGCCAGTTGGCTTTAGAGCAGTGATTTCACATCCTATGTACCACTGCCCCGGATCTACCATGCCTAAAGATGGGTACTTTTGGAGCACAAGTGTGTATATATATATATATATATATATATATATATATATATATCATTTGGCACAACTCTCATGCTTTTATTCACTCTCATAAGGCTATTATCTCTTTTTAGGATTTTGTTGGGTAAGAGAAAATAGGAGAAATTTTTGCTATTTGGGCAGCTTTTTCCTTCTGCGTACATGTCTCTTAGCAGTCGCGAGATTATTTTTCGAAAAAATTTTGGCGTGGAAAGTCGTAGTCTTTTGTTGTTTGAGGTTGCATTATCAGAGAGACATAACAAACTCTGCATCTCCTTGGTCACATAGAAAACAACTGCCAAGAAGTCATATCATGTTTTTACTATATAGTGTCTTTGTACATATGTAAGCAAAATTTTTCAAAATTTTTAGCAAAGATTTTTGTATGAGCATGTATATGTATATGTACACATGATGTAGAAAAAGAACAAAAAGAACAAAAAGGGGTGGATTTTGAAGAAAAAAATCTATACCTCCCTCACTGGTACATGGTACCCCCCCCCCAAACTTACTCCACACTCTGTCCCAATGTTGTGAAGTAGATAAGGTAGGGTAATGTTAACTCACTGAGGGTTAGCTGGTGAGCGCGCCTTTTCCGGATAGAAGCTCCCACACATATTCTCCCTATTTGCTGAGGTAGTCGATGAGGTGGAGCTGGTCAGGCGTCGCTTCATTTGATATCCATTCCAGCACGAAGATGCCGCATTCGTTGGATAAGGGAATCTATTATGGACTGCGGTGGCAGAACTGAAGCTCGTGCCATTTGCTAGCTGCTGTGTCTAGGAATGGTTGTGTCAACGCCACCACCTCCTCATAGTATTTTCGTACTAAGAGCTCGAGGGGTGTCAACGTTGTTGATGTACACTGCACTGGATGGTCTTTGTTGCTATCCGAGCTGTTGTAGAAGATTCCTACTCGTTGGCACATGTACATTGTCAGGAGCATCCAGTGGTTGTAATGCAGGATGGGAAGGAAGATGGTGCATGGAACCCTGCGCTACAACTCTGCCAAAAAAGATTGCTTCGCTCCTGATTCATCGGCAAGGCATATGTCGTTGAACAACATTTGATGAGCTATGTATGCATGTTCAAACTTCTTTTGTAGAGTCTGGATGTAGGCGGCCGCCACAGATATCGCCAAACATCCTGCTTCTTTTATCATGTCCCTCAAGTCGTCAACTGGTACTATGACATTGCATGCCTCGTAGACAACATCTGCCAAGGTAGAGTCAGCTAACTTCAAAAGAACTTCGTTGACTTTCTCCTGCGTGAGTGTAGAGCACGACAAGCGGTCGAAATTGTTGATTGTTTCTTCTCATGTTTCAAGCAAAGCGGGGTCTTCGATTCTGTGTACTTCCCGCAGGATTTCCAACCGCTTGCCTGTCCCGTAGACTTCTACTTCTGTCTTAGCTTCTTTCCCTAGAGTGATGTTAAGCTGCGAGGATTCGTCTGCTTGATCAGTGTCCAGCAGCCTTCCTGGTACCCCTGCGTCTTCGAAGTAACGCCCGTCTTTGATCAGCAGTAGTGCATATCTGCTTCTGAGGTGGTAGAAATTTTGGCCCTAGAGATGCCTTATGTATCCAAATATGTTGAGCAACTCCATGGCGCACAAGATGATAAAGGCGCTATTCCCACTCCCCTCTTCTACTTGGACGGGGACGTCTTCGATAGTGATAAGTTCCAAACGCCGTTGTGACATTGGACTCCTTGCTTGATTGCTCGGAGAAGACGCAGCGGTAGGAACTTGAGATGTTTATCTTCTGGGTGACTGAAAATGAGTCTTGAGTGTGGTACCTCCTTGTTACAGCAGCTGAGGAGCTGGACGTCATGGTTTCGGAGGTCTGCCACATACATGAACCACATATTGCGGTGCTTGTACGGGGCCAACACGATGTTCGTGTTGTGCTCTTCAATGTGACTCAGCATGTTGGCCACCACGATGGAGTCTGGCACTCCCATCATCAATCTTCTTGTCAAGGTCGGGGTGGCATTGTATATTGTTTGCCGACCTGTCCGAGTGCTGATATTTTCTATTATTGCACCCTCTAGGGCCCTGAACAACTTTTTTCCGACGACGACAGGCGAGTGGAAAGTTCTTCTGAGTGCTCCCCGTCGTACGAAGAAGTAGACGTCACTCCAGACGACATCTTCTTCATCTGCCTGTGACCTTAGGACCTTGTTCAACAATTTTTGGTCCCTGATCGTCAGGTAGTCGATGACCCTTCTGTCGAAGTCGGCCATATCGAAGGAAGGTATCTCCGACGACGCAGAAAATTCATCTGTCGTCGAGCTTCTTCCTCTGGGGGGTGTCTCTCATTGGCGGCGCAGATGTCCCCCCCTCTCCCTCAGATTCATCAAAAGAGTCCTCCCCGACACTGAATGCTTTGTTGTCATCCTTAACTTCATCTAGGGGGACTGAGGGAGCTGTTTCTTCCAGACCGCGGGAGCTCGCCTATCCTGTGGAGCTCTGTTGGCTGATCTTTGTGGTGTCCCTTCCTCGGGCGTTGGAGATGGCCCGCTGGAGGAGGAAGTGGAAGACGATCTTGATGAAGACGCTGACGGGGAGGGTTGACAGCCTGAGCCAGGAGGTGATGGATATCTCCTCGGCTGCCTTTGGCGCGAGTGATCGTCCCTCCTGTCCATCCTCTCCTCAATCACGTCGAGGCGCTGGAGGGCGTGCTGCAGTGTGGCGTTGAGCGCCTCTAGTTGGCCAGAAAGGCCCACTAGAGTCACCAGTTCCCATTACTGGCTATTCAGCCTTTGCTGGAAAAATGAAAACTTGCGGGTTAGAGAAGTAAATGTAGCCGAGTGGCTTTCTGTTACCTCCCGCAAGTGATTGAATTCGTGCCCCAGCATTTTCCTGAGCGAACGGAGGGCATCCTGCAGATCTCCCTCTCGTCCTCGCAATACTCCTCTCCCGCGAGGGTCTACCCGATGAGGTAGAACCTATCTCGATCATCCGCGAGGTGGATGCTGCTGGGTGAGGCGTCAATCCTTTTACGAATGTCTCTGCCTTGCCTTCTTGTGGTGGTGGAGAAGGACGCGATGTGGGTGGGTGCAGGTCCACCTCTCTACTTTCGGCGAACTCCTCTGCAGCTATCAAAGGAGACACCGGCGGCGGCGTTGGCGTAAGCTGTGCATTTCCGAGCTCCATCTCCAGGATGTCGGCAAACATCCCGTTACTGGCGTCCGACTGCACTTCTTCTTCTGCCACTATAGGCACCACAAAAGTTTCGGGGGCTGCAGCTGTCTCTTCCGCGGCAGCTCCCGTCGGGGCTGGCGTTGTTGTCTTTCCCCTGGTTATCTTGGCGACCTCAACGATCGCCGGTACTTCTTCAACCACGACAGATGTTGTCGTGATTGTGGCTGGTATAGTAGGAGCGACGGCAACTCTATCAACTGTTGTCGTCGGTGGCTCTGGAGTGGCAGCTGGCTCGGTAGGGGTCGTTGAAGTTTTGTTCTACCTCAGGTCGAGAGGAATTGATTTTCCTCTTGTAGCTGCCCTCTCTTGAATACTGGTGGTGGCGGCGTAAGCTACTTCTACTTCCACAACTTAGATTTCTGCAATGGTGAAGACCAGCTTTTCTGCGTCGTAGGCAGTGCAGTGAGGGAGTGGAAGGAGGATGTTTGTCCTTGCGAACATGTAGAAGTAGCTTCACCCCTCCTTCTTTATGATGCTGGCCCTAATGAGGAACTTGAGGTCGATTAACTCGTCGCACCTTGTTCTTGTAAGACTGCGTGGCTCCCTTGGGTACCCTAACCCAACTGCGATCAGATTGACGATGCCACCCATGTAGTATTCCTTGGTGGCATCCTTTATTGGGTGTAGCCTATTCCAGCAGGAAGCACCCCAAATTGGTCACCTTGCCCTCCATCATGTGCCACATGATATGGAGTTCTTTGGTGTAGATGTTGCTTGATTCATTCTTGCTGAAGAGCAGGCACACCACCAGCTTGTGCACTATTCTCCAGAAGCAGGAGTGCACCGTCACCACCTTGCTTCCCGGCTTGAATGATGACTCGCCGGTCAGCTTCCTCCAGAGCTCCACGGGGTTGAACCCATATCCTTCGGTGATCCTTGCACCATTATTCAGCAGTTCTTTCTCATACTCGTTGGAAGAGAAGATCTCGTTGAGCAGCTTCTCGGAGATGACGTGCTCGAAGTTGTATAGCCGCCCTTGCAGTCTGTCTACTCTGCCATATTCTTCAACGTCCTTAGGTGTATTCTTCACCCGTCGTAGAGACGACATGAACTCCCTGGTGAGTTCGATGTAGTAGGTGGAGCGGGTGAGGCATATCTTCCTCAGTCCTACTGCAACTAGGATATTCTCCAGTCTTTCAAAGATACCTAGCTGGAGGAAGGACGACTGGTGGCAGAATCTGCTCGGCCTGTAGAGTTTTGTTGCCAGTTCTGAGTACCGGTGCCCGTGCTCGTTATCTCTTGGCATGAACCTTCCTGGTGTGTGATCCAGGGGTTCTGTCGCTACGGTTGAAGTTGTTGTTGGAGCCGTTACTTCTTCCGTCCTTGCTATCTTCTCAACTGTTGATGACCTAGCTGCCTCGGGATTCAGGCGTTTCTGCCCGACTATTGTTGCTTCAGCTACGGCCTCGGTATCGATCCTCTGACTGTGTTCTTCAACTCGAACCACAGTTTGTTTGGTGCGGGCCATTTTTGTTATCATCAGATAAGTTTATTAAGTATCTAATTGTTTTAAAGTTGATATCGATGTCTGATAATAAAAGTTCGGCTCGATACCGAAGCTGCCCGACACCATCGTATCGGGCCTCAAAACTGGGCGATATGATGCTTGCCCGATACGCTTGTGACGGGCGATACAGAGTTTGTCTGAAAATTGCATCAGTTCATCGTGAGATATTGAGCGTCATCAAACGAATCCCATGCCCGATACGATCGCCCTTTAAGAAAGGTGTCACCCGTCGGGAAGAATATTGCTAGGCGATACAAAACCGGGCGACGCGGGAGGAAACCGAACGATATAGCCATTGCCCGATACACTGCAAATTCAAAGCGTGTCGGGCGACACAACCACGTGACGAGGATTGCCCGATAGGGTCGTCCTGATAGAAAACCTGTCGCCCGACATCAGAAACAAATGAAGAACTGCAAGGTTGGGTGACACGGGCATCGCCCGATATAGGGTATCAGGAAAGCAAGCGCGCGTTAAAAGTGTGTCGCGCGATACGGGCAAAAGTCACGCAGCCGACACAAAGGTGTGTCGGGCGATACAAAGAAATTAACTAAAGTCGTGAGTCCGATACGAAAATGCGCGATATAAAGTTTGTGTCGGGCAAGCAGGACGACACGACTGTCGGGCTATACCTTTGCTATATGAAGTTATCTGTCGCGACACGAGAGCAAAAGTTATCTGGACGACACACGAGCAAAAGGGAGAAACTACTGCACGATATGGGTAGTTGGAAGAGTAAAAGCAGTAGCCCGACACAGTAAAACCTCTGTACTATATATAGCAACTCAAGTCGGGGGCAAATTAGGTAAAACAGGGGTACGTGTCGGGCGAGCAGACAATCATTCCTGAGACTAGCAGTCCCATCCGTCAAATCAAGGGTTATTACTCCTGCCGCCCGACACGGGTGCTCGCTGCTCGGGCGTATCGTCTGACATGGTTCATTGCTAAAGTGCGTCGCCCGATACACCAGGCCGATAAGGGTGTACTTGCGCGTCACCTGAGTCTTTGCCCGACACAAACTTTAGAATAGGATATTTGATGAAAAACCAAAATCAAAGCAAAGGAAAAAGCGATTGATGGGTAAAACATCATTGGCCTAAGGTGAAGCTCCCAACCTCAGATAGTATTACTCATCAATGATCATAAAACAGAGCGGTGGACCATAAAAAAGAAGAGTCAGAGCATGTGACACATGCACTGACTCGGGCCTTATTACAATAGTAATGTTCATAATGTTTTTCATGCTGGAAAGGAAATAACATCCTATTCTAAGAAAAGTAAAACTCGGGCTGCCTCCCGAGGAGCGTTGTAAGTAATGTCGTCAGCTTGACATCTTCATATCCTTTACTTTGCGCCTTCAGTTGTCTCCATATCTTGTAGACTGATCTCTATTCTTCTTACGAAAGCTGCATCTTCGTAGTATCTTTTTACTCTATGCCCATTCACTTGGAAAAATTTGGATGGATCGTATTTATCTTGCAACTCCATCATGCCTGATGGGTATATCTTCGCTACTATGAAGGGCCCAGACCACCTTGTCTATAGTTTCCCTTAGAAAAAGATGAATAGATGATTTAAATAATAAAACATTGTCACCTTCATTTACATCTTTCTTCCTCAGGTGGGCATCATGCCACACCTTGGTTCTTTGCTTATAGATACTTGCATTCTCAAAGGCATGTAGTCTCAACTCTTCTAGTTCCTGTAACTGGAGATATCTTTTCTCTCCTGCCTTTTCTAGATCCATATTCAAGAATTTAATCACCCAAAGAGCCTTGTGGTCCAACTCTAAGGGTAGATGACAGGATTTCCCATAGATTAATCTGTAAGGAGTAGTTCCAAGGGGTGCTTTATATGTTGTCCTGTAGGCCCAAAGGGCGTCATCGAGTTTCATGGACCAGTCCTTTTGTGTGCGGCTGACAATTTTCTCTAGAATCTGCTTAATCTGTCTATTCGAGACGTCTACTTGTCCTGAAGTTTGAGGATGATATGGCGTAGCAACCTTGTGCCCGACTCCATACTTCCGCAGGAGCGCTTTAAACTGCATTCTCCGAAATGTGATCTGTCGTCGCTTATCACAGTACGAGGTACTCCGAAGCGAGGTAAAATAGTCTTTTCAAACAACTTGATCACAGATTTCGAGCCGCACGTCAGGGTTGCGACCGCTTCTACCCACTTAGACACATAGTCTACCGCAACTAGAATATATTGGTATCCCCTTGATGGGGGAAAAAGGACCCATATAATCAATTCCCCATACATCAAAAATCTCGACTTCCACCCAATTGGCCATTGGCATCTCGTTTCTCCTTCCGATGTTTCCCGTCGATTGGCATTCCTTACAAACCTTAACATAGTTTGCAACATCTCTGAACAAAGAGGGCCAGTAAAATCCCGATTGTAGTACCTTAGCGGCGGTCCTTTCTCTCCCCAGGTGTCCTCCATATGGAGAGTCATGACATTCTTTTAGAATGTTTGGGACCTCTTCTTCGGGGATACATCTTCTGTACAGGTTATCTGCGCATCTTCTGAAGAGGAGAGGATCGTCCCAGTAATAGTTCTTTACGTCCGAAAAGAGCTTCTTCTTTTGATTATAGGTTATATCAGGAGGCAACTCTCCGCAGGCTAGATAATTACAAATATCTGCGAACCAAGGTAAATTCTCATCTTTGGTTTCAACTATCGGCAAGGCTTCGTAAGCATAGTCGTCATTAATAGGTGGTTCCTTCTATCTTTCCACCATGATCCTTGATAAGTGGTCAGCGACCACATTCTCCGCACCCTTCTTATCAACAATTTTGTGGTCGAACTCTTGTAATAACAAAGCCCACCTTAACAACCTTGGCTTGGTATCCTTCTTTTGCATGAGATACCTTATTGCTCCATGGTCTGTGTAGACCTTCACCGTCGCACCGATAAGATAGGATCTAAACTTGTCGAAAGCGAAGACTATCACGAGCATTTCCTTTTCTGTAGTCGTATAATTCACTTGAGCTTCATCCAGAGTATGACTGGTGTAGCAAATGACGTGGTGCTTTTTGTCCTTTTTCCGACCCAGTACTGCTCCTACAACATAGTCACTGGCGTTACACATAAGCTCGAAAGGTAGCTCCCAGTCTAGAGCTTGAAGGATAGGCGGTGAGACATGGGCATCCTTTAAGGCCTGAAAAGCAATTATACAATCGTCAGAGAAATTGTGAATTCAACATCTTTTACCAGAAGGTTGGACAATGGTGTCGAGATATTTGATAAGTCTTTTATAAATCTTCAGTAGTAGCCAGTGTGTCTGAGGAAACTCCTCACTTCCGTTACAGACTTCAGTGGAGGAAGCTTTGAAATGGCCTCAACTTTGCTAACGTCTTCCTCGATGCCACACCTCGAAACTTTATTCCCTAGCACGATGCCTTCTCGTACCATAAAGTGGCACTTCTCCCAGTTCAAAACCAAGCTCTTTTCCTCACAGCGTTGCAAGACCATAGATAGGTTCTTCAGGTAGGCATCAAAGTCATTTCCATAGACAGAAAAGTCATCCATGAAAACTTCCACGATGTCTTCCAGAAAATCTGAAAACATCGATATCATGCAATGCTGAAACGTTGAGGGAGCATTGCACAGGCCAAAAGGCATCCTCCTGAAGGCGTAGGTACCATAGAGACAGGTAAAAGTAGTTTTCTCTTGGTCGTCTGGCAAGATGGGAACTTGATAAAACCCTGAAAAACCTTCCAAGAAACAGAAATAGTCATGATGTGCTAATCTTTCAAGAACTTGATCAATGAAAGGAAGCGGATAATGATCTTTTTTAGTGGCTTGGTTCAGTTTTCGGTAGTCAATACACATTCACCATCCTGTGATGGTCCGAACCACCACTTCATCGCCTTTATCTCCTTTAACTACTATAATGCGTCCTTTCTTTGGTACTACGTGGATCGGGCTCACCCAATTACTATCACTGATTGGGTAATTGATCCCAGCATCTCTTAGTTTGATTACTTCTTTCTTCACAACTTCTTTCAGCATCTGGTTCAATTTTCTCTGGGGTTGAGCTAGAGGTTTAGCAGATTCCTCTAAATTGATGCCATGCATACATAACGCAGGGGTAAGGCCTTTGATATCCTCTACCTAGTATCCTATAGCCTACCTGTGGA
Organism: Alisma plantago-aquatica; assembly: GCA_963693085.1. Lineage (NCBI taxonomy): Eukaryota > Viridiplantae > Streptophyta > Magnoliopsida > Alismatales > Alismataceae > Alisma > Alisma plantago-aquatica. The sequence continues at coordinate 810,693,334 of OY856411.1, forward strand.
GTCTCAACTCCCCAAGAAGTTTGTCCAATTGATCCTTCATAAGATAAGCATTAACGATGACAAGATTTCTCTCCTCCTGATCTAGAAATTCATACTTTAACCCTTCAGGTATCTGCTTCAACTCAGGCTTAGCCTTGGGTGCCTTTTCTTTTGGTGCCTCCTCTAGAGAGGCAAACTTAACTGTTTCTATTACCTCTTCCTCGTCCCTCAGATCTTCATCAGACTGATTAAGATAATTGAGAAACTTGACAACTTCTGGATTTTCAGAATCTTCAGCATCAGAATCTTGATTGCTTAATGCTTTCACAAGCGGGTCTACCATTACAGTATCCTCTTCCATCTCTTCACAAAGCTAGTTGTAGCTTTCAACAAAGTAAGCGGATTCTAAAAGGGAAGGTCCCTTCATAGCATCCTTTACTTTGAAATCTAAGTGGTTGTTTCCGACCCTTAGAGTGATGATCCCCTCGGCAACATCAATCAACGCTCTTCCTGTAGCCAAGAAGGGGCGTCTAAAGATGATAGGATGGCCAGGGTCCTCCACCTTGTCAATGACCACGATATCGCAGGGAATGAAGAAACTTCCAACACGGATCGGTACATCCTCAACAACACCAACGAGCCTCTTGAACGTACGGTCCGCCAATTCAATCCTCATGTTGGTCTTAACCATATCAGTCAGACCCAAACTTTTCGCGAGGCTTAGGGGCATAAGGCTGATGCTAGCCCCTAAACCGGCAAGACCTTTTCGCTCGATATTGTCTCCAATAGCAAAGGGAATGGTGAAAGCCCCAGGATCCTTCTTCTTAGCTGGTAAATATGCTTTGACAAAAGCAGAAGACATGCTATCTAGGTGCACTATCTTGATTCTTCCTCGTATTTTCTTCTTCGTGATCAAGTCTTTGAAAAACTTTGCATATGTTGGCATCTCCTCCAAAGCATCCAAGAAGGATACTTCGAGGTGAAGTTTTTTTACTGACTCCATAAACTTCTCATAATGCCTTTTAAGATGTGCCTTTGTTAATCTGCAAGGGAAAGGCAACTTGGGAGAGTAAGGATTCCTTTTACCAAACAGGCAACAGATCTTGTTTCGGGCTCCCTATCATGAGCTTGTTGATTCTCTTCCTCTACTGGAATCTCTACCGAAATCTTTGGTTCAGGTTCTACGGGATTGGCCACTTCAGGACTTTCTACTGCCTTCCCTGACCTCAGCACTGCCATTTTAGCAGGGATTGTTGTTAGATCCAATAAAATGAAGAGAGGGATGTATCCCTAGACTGAGTAACATGGAAGTATTTTTCTAATCTTGTCAATAGATATGTCCAATACCACCATAACATTTGGATTGTGGTTGTTGGTTGTAGAGGAGGTGATGCTAGGATGGTGTCCATGGATAAGGTGACCTGTCGGTGCTAGAGACTGTGGTTGGAAATCAATGTCTGAGATTCCTATCTCCTTAGGGGAGTTTGCATAAGAGAAACATTACAAAAGAAAAGGATATCTAGGAGCAAGGTGACCCTTTTAGGACCTGAGATTGTGGTTAGATATGGGTGTATGAGATTTCTCTCTATCCTCAGGGGAAATTTAATGAGATGAATACTCACTAGGAAAAGGATATCGAGGGACAAGGTGACCTACTCAGGGCTATAGACTATAGCTAGATATGGGTGTCTGAGATTCCTCTCTCCTTAGGGTATATTTTATGAGAAAAACAATCACAAGGAATGGGTTTCCAGAGACAAGGTAAGCCTCTCAGGGCCAAAGATTATGATTGAATATGGGTGTGTGAGATTCCTCTCTCCTCATGTCAGATTTCATAAGAAAATCACTTACAAGGAAAAGGGTATGCGAGGATAAGGTGACCATTTTGGGGCCAGAGACTATGTCTGAATATGGATGTGTGAGGTTCCTCTCTCCTGAGGGGAGATTTTAATGTAGAAACATTCAAAAGGAATAGAGTGCCCATAGACAAGGTGACCCTCTTAGGGCCTTCATATATGGTCATATATGGGTGTGTGAGATTCATCTCTCCTCAGGGGAAATTTAATGAGAGAAACACTCAAAGAAAAGGATATCTAAGGGAAAGGTCACCTTCTCAAGGCATTAGACTTGGGTTAAATATGGGTTTATGAGATTCTTCTCCCCTTAAAGAAAATTATATGATGTACTCATAATGAAAAGGGCATATAGGGACATGGTGACCTACTCAAAGCTAGAAATTGTTGCTAGATATGGGTGTGTGAGACTCCTCTCTCCTCAGGGGAGATTTTATGACATAATCACTGATAATGAAAATGGTAACCATGGAAAATGTGACACTCTTGAGGTCATTGATTGTGGCTAAATATGAGTGTGTCAGGTTCCTCTCTCCTAAAAATAGGGATTTTATTAGAAAAGTGATCATAAGGAAAAAGATATCTAGGGACAAGATGACCCCTCGATGCCATAGAGTGTGGTTTAATTTGGGTGGTATGAGACTACACTCTTCTCAGTGGAGATTTTATTAGATATACTATCCTAAATAAAAGGATACTTGGGGACAAGGTGATCCCCTCGGGGTCAGATATTGTGGCCGAGTATGGGTGTGTTATATTCCTATCCCCTCATGGAAGGTTTTATGAGAGAAATACTCACTTGGAAAAGGGTAGGTGGCCCTCTTGAGATCATATACTATGGCTAGATATGAGTATGTGAGATTTCTCTCTTCCCAAGGGGTTACTAATTAAAATACACATTTGTGATTAACTTAGAGAGGACGTGAACATTATCACAAGGGGAACTATGCATGGATTCGTAGTTATGAAGAATTTCCAATCTCATGGAGTCTATTTATTAATCAAATTCATATTAGTAATAGTGAGGCACATCAGTTATGTTCTTCCTTGTAATCATTGACATTGTACGCATTAAGAATAAACAACAATCTGCTAGCCACACCTAATATTTACAAATTTTCAAACAAAAAAAAGGTGCTTGAGTTACTATGCCAGTGCTCTGCAAAGCGTTGGTTTCCAACGCTGGCAACTTGCCCCTATGTTTTTCATTGGTAAAATTGACGCGATGAAAAAATCAAGTTGAAGAGTGTCCGTACAACTCTGACAATATAAATTCCAATTGAGAATAGAAGCGATGAACAATTTAATTTTTGGGAAACACGCTCCAGATGTAGCTTATATTATGAACCTTATTTTTGCAATTTCAAATACGCACACACAAATTATATATATATATATATATATATATATATATATATATATATATATATATATATATATATATATAGATATATATATATATAGAGAGAGAGAGAGAGAAAGAGAAAGAGAGTCAGGCTAGAATACACTCAAGTGTATTCGGAGCAGATTTTTTTCAAGATGCAATGTTTTTTTTCAAAAATCTAATCCGTTGATCTTATTAAACATCTTGTCGATAGCTCATACACAAAATTTGAGTATATTTGGACATTTATAGGTCATGTTATAAAGATCACAAAAAAATTATATTTTAAATTAGTTCTGCGCATCGATTTTGTTGCCCTTGGATGAGTGACTTACACTCATCCAAATGGGCTCAAAATTTGTTTGTAGCCTAGTTATAGTATGACGGTGAAGATCAATGGTTTACATTTTGCAAAAAATAGTCTTGATATGAAAACACACTTGAGTGTATTCTAGCCTGACTCTCTCTCTCTCTATATATATAATATATATATATATATATATATATATATATATATATATAGAGAGAGAGAGAGAGAGAGAGAGAGAGAGAAAGAGAGAGTCAGGCTAGAATATACTCGAGTGTATTCAAACCAGAATACACTCAAGTGGGTTTTTATGATGCAATAATTTTTAAAAAATCTAATTTATTGATCTTCTTAAACATCTTTTGAATAGCTCATATGAAAAATTTGAGCACATTGGGACATTTATAGGTCATGTTATAAAGACCACAAAAATTATGAATTTCAAATTAGTTTCGTGCGTCGATTTTGTTGCCCTTAGATGAGTGACTTACACTCATCCAAATGGGCTCAAAATTTGTATGTAGCCTAGTTATAGTATGACGGTGAAGATCAATGGTTTACATTTTACAAAAAATAGTCTTGATATGAAAACATACTTGAGTTTATTCGTGCGATCTGTACACTCGAGTATATTTAGCCTGACTATATATATATATATATATATATATATATATATATATATATATATATATATATATATATATATATATATATATATATATATATATATAGAGAGAGAGAGAGAGAGAGAGAGAGAGAGAGAGAGAGAGTAGCGCTTCTTTCTTATTGGATCCATTCTTACTTAGAACTTTAAATGATGGATATGCATATATCTATCCTTCAATTTCTTATAATATAACAACATATCGACACACTTCTTTGAAGGGAGGTTCAATAAGAGAATTGTAAATTCTTTGATTTTGAATTCCACAAGATTTTGTTAGACACACAAGGTAATTAATTTTGATGCTAATCAAGATTTATTTTATCATTGAGAAATCAATTTTCATATTTTGAGATAATAAGTATATAACTTAGTAAAAGGTCACAAACTATAATGTTTCTAACAATTTCCACCAAAGAGATTATCACCTAAGAGCATAGTAGGTGTAGAAGGTCATATAAGAAATCAAGATAAGTGATTATGATATGGAATATCATTAAAATAATTAGTCTTGGTGATTTTCTTAAGTGATAAATTCTAATAAATTAATAGTATTAAATTAATGTATTAACCAATTTTGTAAAATATTAGTTGTTTGTAATGCAATCTGTGAGGGAATATGTAGTTAGACACTTTGATTCTTATGATCAAATAAATTCTAGTTAAATAGTGAATGATCACATATTAGACATTCTTGATTTGATATTGAATTCAAACGTATGATCATAAATGTTGATGCTCAAACTATCCTAGCCTGAACCAAATGGAAGAATTACAAAATTTATGTAATGTTTTCACATAATGACAATAATAGAAGGAAGGAAATCAACTAAGAAACTGTAAAATGCAGTTCTTGCCATATCAACTACTCCAATTCAAACTATTCTTCATCAAGATATGTTTCCAGAGACAAGGTCAGCCTCTCAGGGAGACGAGGTAAGCCTCTTAGGGCCACATATTATGATTGAATATGGGTGTGTGAGATTCCTCTCTCCTCATGTGAGATTTCACAAGAAAAACACTTAAGGACAAGGTTACCATTTTGGTGCCAGATTCTATGTCCGAATATGGATGTCTGAGGTTCCTCTCTCCTCAGGGGATATTTTAATGTAGAAACATTCATATGGAATAGAGTATCCATAGATAAGGTGACCCTCTTAGGGCCTTCATCTATGGTCATGCATGGGTGTGTGAGATTCCTCTCTTCTCAAGGAAAATTTAATGAGAGAAACACTCAAAGAAAAGGATATCCAAGGACAAGGTCACCTTCTCAGGGCCTTAGACATGGGTTGGATATGGGCTTATGAGATTCTTCTGCCCTTATAGAACATTATATGAGATATGCATTCATAATGAAAAGGAAATCTAGGGACATGGTGAGCTACTCAAAGCTAGAAACTGTTTCTAGATATGGGTATGTGAGATTCCTCTCTTCTCATGGGAGATTTTATGACATAATCACTGACAAGGAAAATGATAACCATGGAAACTGTGACACTCTTAAGGCCATCGATTGTGGTTAAATATGAGTGTGTGAGGTTCCTCTCTCCTAAAAATAGGTATTTTATTAGAAAAGTGACCACAAGGAAAAAGATATCTAGGGACAAGATGACCCCTCGATGCCATAGAGTGTGGTTCAATTTGGGTGGTGTGAGATTACTCTCTTCTCAGGGGAGATTTTATTAGATAAACTATCACAAAGAAAAGATACCTGGGGACAAGGTGACCCCCTAGGGGTCAGATATTATGGCCGAGTATGGGTGTGTTAGATTCCTATCCCCTGATGGGAGGTTTTATGAGAGAAATACTCACTTGGCAAAGGGTATCTTGGGACAAGGTGATCCTCTCGAGATCATATATTGTGGCTAGATATGAGTGTGTGAGATTTCTCTCTGTCCAAGGGGTTCCTAATTAAAATACACATTTGTGATTAACTTAGTGAGGGCGTGGACATTATCACAAGGGGAATTATGCATGGATTCGTAGTAATGAACAATTCCCCACCTCATGGAGTCTATTTATTAATGAAATTCATATTAGTAATGGTAAGGTACATCAGTTATGTTCTTCCTTGTGATACTTGACATTGTATACATTAAGAACAAACAACCATCTGCTAGCCACACTTAATATTTACAATTTTTCAAACAAAAAAAGGTTCTTGAGTTACTATGCCAGTGCTCTGCAAAGTGTTGGTTTCCAACGTTTGCAACTTGCCCCTATGTTTTTCACTAGTGAAATTGATGCGATGAAAAAATCAAGTTGAATAGTGTCCGTACAACTTTGACAATAAAAATTCCAATTGAGAATAGAAGCGATGAACAATTTAATTTTTGGGAAACACGTTCCAAATGTAGCTTATATTATGAACCTTATTTTTGCAATTTCAAATACACACACACAAATATATATATATATATATATATATATATATATATATATATATATATATATATATATATAGGGTAGAAATTCTTTCTTGTTGGATCCATTCTTACTTAGAACTTTAGATGATAGATATGCATATATGTATCCTTTGATTTCTTAGAATATAGCATCATATCGACACACTTCATCGAAGGGAGGTCCAACAAGAGCATTGTAAGTTCTTTGATTTTGAATGCCACACACAAGGTAATTAATTTTGATGCTAATCAAGATTTATTTTAGCATTGAGAAATCAATTTTCATATTTTTAAATAATAAGTAGATAACTTAGTAAAAGGTCACTAACTATAATGTTTCTCACTATTTCCACCAAAGAGATTATCACTTAATAGCATAATAGGTGCATCAAGTCATATAAGAAATGAAGAATAAATGATTATGATAGGGTCTATCATTAAAATAATTAGTCTTGGTGATTTTATTAAGTGATAAATTCTAATAAATTAATGGTATTAAAATAATGTATTAACCAAATTTGTGAAATATTAGTAGTTTGTAAAGCAATTTGTGAGGGAATATGTAGTTAGACACTTTGATTCTTATGATCAAATAAATTCTAGTTAAATAGTGAATGATCACATATTAGACATTCTTGATTTGATATTGAATTCAAATGTATGATCACAAATGTTGATGATAAAACTCTCCTAGCCTGAACCAAATGGAAGAATTACAAAATTTATGTAATGTTTTCACATAATGACAATAATAAAAGGAAGGAAATCAACTAAGCAAATGTAAAATGCAGTTCTTGCCATATCAACTACTCCAATTCAAACTATTCTTCATCAAGTTTCGCATGTTCCAACGCACTCTTTCTATTGTGGATCCTATAATGGAAAGAGAGAGAACATGTTACATCACTAATAAGAAACTGGAATTCATGCCATTGCAATAAATGAGATACTTTTTATAAAATACTAAAAATTTGATAAGCGCATAAGAGTTGTGCCATGAGGTAAAAAAAGGTTTCGTTAGATTATTTAAACCATAAAATAAAATGTCACTCAATATTCATGGTTTAAGGCTCATATGCACTCTCTCACATTGATCACAATACTGAAAAATGATTACTACGAATTACTCACAGAAATATAAATATTAAGAAATTGACAAATGTTGTTAGATGATTATTTATGTGTCATGATGTGTAATGATGTTTTTATTGCCAACAAAGTATTACATATAGAATACCTTCAATACATAAGGTATTACACATAGAAAAGATACAAAGCGAGGTTGTGGCTTTTTTCATTATACTTCTCAGCCTCAGGATTGAAATAGTTTTGACATAAGAACATGTCTATGAATGCTTACTAACATAAAGGTTGGTTGTTCTTATTTATAGGAGACATATATCAGATCGAACACACATGTCTTGATCTTAGTTCATTATAAGGGTAATCTGCGTTAAAAGGCCAAAGCATGGACTAGAACGCTATGAAGTCATTCATGTGTTAGACACATAGTACCATATATCAATAGGTAGTTATCATAAACATATAAAAGTTGAATTATAATGTTAAATTACTAACATGAAGTAATAACATAGGCAGACATTATCACGTGCGGTAACACTTATTGTGGTGTTATTTACGATAATTATTAATGAATGTGGTACTGCTTTTCTTTCCACCAGAGAAAAGATTTCTTATTTGATAAGAATCTAAATAGTATGGAACTTGAGAGGTCGTTTGGCCCGGTCATCCAAAGTACCAGGATTCATATACACGGCTGGTTTCTGATCTATAATCCGTGAAGGCTCCGGCAGCTAAAACTCAAGTACCAGATCAAATACCCAATGATATAGATTATTAATCTGGTATAAATCTGCATATGAATCCCCGTATTCGGAATGGTGGGGACGAACAGCCCCTAAAGGCAAAACTCGATCCAGAAACAATATGGTATTACTCTGACGTTTCAGAACGATGATTTCAGATAAGGTTTCTACATTAATCATTGTATGTCGCGCTAGAAGTATATGGAAACTCATATGTTGCCAGTCGTAACTGTATCAGTTGGGTACGTTTTAGCATTACCATTTAAAATCCTTCAAACAAACTTGGAAGTCTACAAGAATTATATAGAAAAGTACAAAATAAATTAACGAAGAGAAACGAGAAGTACGAACGGGTCCTCCATATTGCCCATATTGCCCATAATGCTGCTGCCACCAATCATCGTAATTGTCGTAATCTTTGGTATAGTTGTCATCGGGGTCATTTTGTTGGTGAAGTCTTCCACCTACTACGGGAGCACCCAACTTATTTCCACCTCCGCTGCCTAAAGTACGACCTGAGACAGATAAGAATGAGACACTGAACAATAAAAGAATGATGACTGCTGCGGGCTTGAGGACAGCCGTGATAGGTTTAACTTTGGACGCCATTAAGAAAGATCTATAAAACAGAGAGAGGCTCGGTCCTGTAGTCCAGATCTGAAAATGATAGGCAGAGATAGGCAGAGTCTATATACATATGATCCAGATGATACTTCCCAGTTACGACTCAGTCGTTCAGTTGCTCGGCTTCAGGACGTATAAACACGTGGCTAGGTTATTATAGTGAGATTTCCGTGACTTTGGATAACGCTGTTGCTTTTTTATGGATAAATTATTATCGCTTTTTTTCTTCGTTGGATGAGAAGAAGCCGTCAACTGTTGTTAGTGCGATAATTCTATACTATTTATTGGGTTTGTTTACTGAGAAAACCGTTAAGACTTTTCCCGAAACCCCCCTCAGTTATGAGGAGATTTTAGAAAGATCCTTAGGTTGTTACAAATGCGAAGTTACTCAATCTCTATGTAACTATCGTTACCCTTCCGTTTCACTTTCTTTTTCAAGTATCTCCCGCAATACCACATCAATTCATTTACTTATTAGTTAGTTAACTTTAAATTTTACTTTATTTATATTATCTAAAATTCTCCCGCACTATTATTACACATAAAAATTACTATTTTGTCGACATGAGTCAGAAATATCCGGCAGTCCAACTCGTACTGACTTGAATCAAAAATATTTCCAAATTTTTGAAACCATACTTAGATTTTTTTTTTTTGCAACAGTATATTTGTAGGTCATGTACAAACTAACAACCGATGCTTATTTCTTATTTGTTTATATGGAATTTACGTCACCTATTTTGTTGTGTGACTTTTTGTAACTTGTATATTTAAAATATATTTAAATTGTGGGTCGTTGTTAATAAAATTTGTATGGATGCTGTAATTTTTGAAAAAAATATTGGTTTAAATTTTTATGAGATGAGTGGGCCTTTAATCTTGATTTAGATGGATGATGCATGTACGGAGTTTTGTGTTAGATTTTTCATGATTCGTATTTGTGTTGGGAAGGCCGGGTTGACCTTTTCGATGTTGCATTAGGTTGGGTGAATAAGGTCATCTCATCAAAGATGAAGGTTAGATTAGTTTTAAATTTTTGACCAGAATCAGACTCCCTTTGAAAAAGGTCAATCGAGCCCGAGCAGACCCAACCTGACCCAATTATTAGTCATTAAAAGTCTACACAAACTGACATGAACCTATATTGACATATGAAATCAGGGGTAGAATCAGAAGGGAACAAGAGGGGACCATGGCCCCCTGAAAAAAGGACAAAAAAAATTAATAATATATATTATGTAAGTTATTACAAGAATATATATATTCAACAATAATAAATGATGCGAAGTTGCTCTTGGCGCAGTGGTTGGTTATCGATTTTTCTGTACTGAACGACGCGGATTCGATACCCCACTCCAACACATAAATTTCCTTTTTCTACTTTCGTGAGTATTTATTCCTCGCTAACCGTCAATATATACGTTATATGTTACATCATAACAAACCAAAATATGTCCTTGTTGGTATGGTGCTTTTGTATTGGGAAGGCCGGGTTGACCTTTTCGATGTTGCATTAGGTTGGGTGAATAAGGTCATCTCATCAAAGATGAAGGTTAGATTAGTTTTAAATTTTTGACCAGAATCAGACTCCCTTTGAAAAAGGTCAATCGAGCCCGAGCAGACCCAACCTGACCCAATTATTAGTCATTAAAAGTCTACACAAACTGACATGAACCTATATTGACATATGAAATCAGGGGTAGAATCAGAAGGGAACAAGAGGGGACCATGGCCCCCTGAAAAAAGGACAAAAAAAATTAATAATATATATTATGTAAGTTATTACAAGAATATATATATTCAACAATAATAAATGATGCGAAGCTGCTCTTGGCGCAGTGGTTGGTTATCGATTTTTCTGTACTGAACGACGCGGATTCGATACCCCACTCCAACACATAAATTTCCTTTTTCTACTTTCGTGAGTATTTATTCCTCGCTAACCGTCAATATATACGTTATATGTTACATCATAACAAACCAAAATATGTCCTTGTTGGTATGGTGCTTTTGTGATTCTTTGAACAACGCGGGTTCAATACCCTTCTTGAACAAACTCAATTTTTTTAACATCCGTTAGTGTTCGTTATTGGTAAGTATCATTACAAGGTTTGAATGCTTCATCACAACATAAATAAATACTAGTAAGGGCACGTGCAAAACACGTGACTTCTAGGTGTAACCATTTTGATAAATGAATAAAACATATACATTTCAACACATAAGTATGGAACCATTACAGAAGGGTTTTATTATTCATAAATAAAAAAAATATAAGTTTATGTTTCTATATGCAATGCTTATTTTATTTCCACCTTCTCCATGAATGTCTTCCAATCTCTTCATGTATTTACTATTTGAAGCCCAATGGAGGAAGAACCCATCCTAGATCCCAAAGCCCAATAGAGGTGTATTTTATAAAAGTTTACTAGTAGATCATGGGTTAGCATAATTCTTAACTTGAAGATCGAATTTTATCCTTTCTTTTTTCATACACACATATGTATATTACAATATGGTTTGCAATGCCCTTCGCTTTCTCATGTAAGTCATTCATATAATAAATTTTTTGGAATATCTATCTTATTAATAATCATGAAAATTCTCCATTGTGATGTATTTTATTTTTTCAATTTAAAAGTAAGTATGATTTTTATAATTAGGAGCATGTATTGTGCGTGCATACAGTTTGAAGTTTTATTCATATTATGTGTATAAACTTTATAGTTTGTTATAAATTCTATTAAATTTAATGTTGATAATCATTGGATAAATTATTGTTAGATATCATTTGTATTGTAATTCAATGGTCCACCATGTTTGACATTAAATTGTATGTTTGTTTCCTCTCAAAATAAATTTACATATTACTCAAGTGCATCTCCATAAAGAAATATGGTTTTTCAAAATACAATAATTATTATAATTTCATATCTATGCAATCTTATCTTACCTACACACTTTATAATTCTTATTTTCTTTTTACAGTGGGAGTAAGATCTTTTTTATTTTATCTAGGAACCTCTTCTAGGTGGGACAATGTGGAACCATCTTAGTTGAATAAACCCCAAAACCACACATGCGGTGGCAAGGTGTGGAATGCATGCTTATACATTAGTTACATATTGATATAGAGGGTGGTTTTCCATTATGGGGTAGTCATCATATTTATTCTCAACTTATATAAACAATATATGTCTTTCTATCATTAACCAATGGACTCAAATGATTTATATTTATCCTTTTGTTGCAATATTCTTCATCATTATTAGCACATTTGTCATATTATGAACTACAATCCGGCGGGGGTGGGTCCGGGCTATGACGCCACGACCACAACCAAGAAGGATGTCGCGAGCGCAGCCAAGAAGACAATGCCATGTTTGTGGTCAAGACGTTATGTCGATCGATGCTTGGCAAGAGCGGGCCAAGGCTCGACATGATTAGGCTGAGGCCACGACCTTGAGTGAGGCACATCAACCTCGACCGTGGCATGACCACGACCAAGGCACATCAACCTCAACTGTAGCCTGACCACCTCGACCGTGGAGTCTACCTCGACCGAGGCATCTGTCTCAACCGTGGGATCCACCTCGACTGAGGTGTCAATGTCAATCGCGACCCTTAGCACGACCGTGCCCAGCCTGGCACGATTGGGCCGAGACTAGGGCCACGACCGAGGCTGGTTCCATGACCATCTTCTTCCTCCTATAAATACTCACCTCCCATGACCTTGAGGGGGTTCCAAATTTTGGGAGGTTTGACGTGGTGGTTCTACACATTCTTGGTTCCCAGAGCCCCATGGGAGAGTTCAGAGGTCTGAAAAGACTGAAGTGCTCATCCTGCATTCGTCCCTCCAGTCTGCTTCCATCCGCCATCATTTTCCACCACCATTCACCCATATCCTACCATTTCTAGACATCTTCTACCTCCATACATCCACCAAGTTGTTGTTCAGGGTGGAGTCAAAGAGAAAGGAGTCCATAAAACCAAGGAGGATGACCCAAAGATGAGATCCGACCTATACGGAGGCTAAGGAGGGAGAGACACCTCTCCTCTATAGGCTAAATCTCTTCTTCTTCTCCTTTCTTCTATTGTTCTCCTTAGTTTCTGTACAAATGATGTTCTTCCATCTTTGTTCAGTGCCAACTATGCTTGTCCGTGGCTAGTTGAGTGCCTTCTTGGCTATGTAGCCTGTTTTGGGCATGCTTATTTACTTTTACCTGTAGTAAGAAGTTTTATTTTAGATCTAGTATGTTTACTATTCTATCTTCTCTTTCTAGTTATGATTTCTAGTTTGGTTAATATCTTTCTTGCTTGAACTTCTATTTCTACCTATATCAAGAGATTTGTTGTAGCAATAGATAAGAGAAGGTAGTTTGGATTGAAATCTAAAAGGAGGATGGTTCAAGGTGATCTATGCAGAACCATAGACCTAGGAACGACCGAGCCCAACCCACCACGGTCAGGCCCACTACCTAGTTCTATCCAAATCACACATGTTCCTAGCGTCACAGTATATTCTAGACCTGAGAGGGTATCTAGAATATTGTAGGGTGTTGACTTGTTATCCTTGATAGAGGTTTCATATCATTGATGGGTTTTAGTCATGCTACATGAAAGCAAGTGGGATGACCCCATAGGAACAAATACTATAGTATGTACCATTTTTAGATGTAGGTTGCTTGGTGGGGTGTTTAAGGGTTGTCTATGCTTGAGAACGGGTGAATAGACTGCCCAACTAATGGTTACAAGCCAGAAACTCCTTCTCTTTGGTTAGTAGAATCCAACGAACTCTGCTTTGTTTTGTTTTCTTTGTTTTATTTTGTTTCATGGCATTTTGCTAGACTAGTTCTAGTTCCATACTTTTATTGACTATTAAATTGTCTTATCTGACTTAAGAGTGAGATCTTAAGCATCCTAAGCATCGCCACATCCCTCTGTTCGATCTAGTATATCTACTTCGACTCTGTAATAAAGTTGTGGGGGTCCTTGAAGGTTTCAGGTTATAAATTTAATGTCTGACCCTCCTTTGGAGCCGATCACAGCTTTGGATGCTCATTTAAATTTCCTAAAATGGATTGCAATTACTTCTATTAGTTTAGGAATTACTCAATTTCGAGGGGAGTCAACTTTTCTATTACTACTTCTGTATCGATCTTATCTTCATGAAGGAGAGAAGACATGTTTGTTGCCATGTTCTATATTCTTCAAAGGAGAGTGTTAGAATGCTTTAATTGTTGCATTACTAGATTTAGGGGGGGAGATCATTTTTGTCAAGGGAGATCAAATTTTTTATGTGGACTATTTTATCTTTTTCATGTTGTAGCAAGTTGGACATGTGTTTCACCCATGCTTCGGCTTGAGGGAGAGTGTTACAATAATTAGTACTTATTTATGATATGGGTATAATTGTCTTGGGTCATTAGAGTTTAGTCTTCATCCTTTTACTTTCCTCTTCTCCTATATATATGAGGAGAGTTTGCCTTCTATCTAACAAGAAATGTCTCATTTTCCTTCAATAATACTTTCTACAAGTCCCTTTTTCTTTTCTTCAAAAGGTTTCCTTTTATCCTACTAATAATCTTAGTTAGGTATATTGATAGCTAACAGAATCAATCAAATAGGTTTAGCAGGACTTGAGTCGGTCGAACTATTCTTCGATCAAATATATCTCGATCGAAGATTTTCTCGACCGAGTTTTCTTCTATTTTTACAAGTTTTATCAAGTTTTTTGCAAGCTTAAAATAGTAACCTGCTCGGTCAACTACTTCTCGACTGACAGTGTCTCGGTCAAATATTTTCTCGACCGAGTGTGTTTCTGTATTGTTTTTCAGTAATTATTTGCATAAAAAACATAAGGTACTTCTAATTTCACAAGAATATGAAAGTTAAAGCTCAGTTTAGTTGAGATAAGACATTTTAATATCAAAGTAACATTTTTAGGTAAAATCCCAACTAATCATATTTAAATCTCTAGGTTTTGGGAACCCAAACTAGATCATCATCCCTTCTCTTGTATGGGCATGAAAAAGAGTAATTTTCAAGATGCAAGCAATAGCGACAACAAATAAAGTCAATCTCATTTCTCTTTCTAGAAGTTGAGTTGTTCTTGGGTACATACAGAATCTTGGCCTTGGGTGCTTGTGTTCTTCTAGGTTTAGGTTGATAGGATTTTTCTTTTGGAACATATCCTAAACCTCTCCTTCCATTATAAATAGAAGAATTATTTAGGATCTCATCAAGAACATCATTATTTGTCAAACTACTAATTTCTTTTTGTAGCTTAGCAATCTCATCCACTTTCCTTTTGATATCTAATTTTGCTTGATCTAGATCAGATGATAAAGTATCTCTTTCTTTAACAATAGCATTATAATCTAGATGAGTACACAAGATAGGTTGTGATTGAAGATCATTCAATTTTGCAAGCAATTCAACCTTTTCTTGACAAAGAAAATTATGACTTGTCTCAAGAGTAAGCAATTTTGTATTGCAATCAGTAAAAGATGATTTCAAAGAAGAATTTTCAGAAATAATACTTTCCATTTTAGAAGTAAGATCATCTAATTGTGCATACAAATCCTCATTAGTTTTAGTAACTCTTTTTAGTTTGATTTTATAATCAATATTTTTATCATGTAATTCCTCAATGCTAGCAACTAAATCTTCTTTAGATAAATCAAAATGCTTACCTCTTCTTCTTCTTCATTTGTTGTAGCAATAAGGCATTCTACTTCTTTTTCTCCATCTTCACTATCATCACTTGAATCATCCCATGCAGCTTTGTAGGCTTTCTCTTTCTTCTTATCAGATGATTTCTTTCCCTTCTTAAGTTAGGGACAATCTCCTTTTAAGTGTCCATTCAAAGCACCTGGAGGAAGAAACACTAGGAATTTTGTTAGTTTTAAAACTTCTATACTGCTTACCATTTACAATGATTATTTCTTCTTCACTATCTTCTTCACTTGTGTCATGACTATTCTTGGTTGATGCTTTGAATGCAATGTCCTTTCATTTCTCCTTTTTGTGTTCAGCTGCCAATCTTTGTTCTTCTAGGGTAGCTTCATGAGCCTCCAAGTTGCCAATGAGTTGTTCCATCCTTAATGTAGTGAGATCATTGGCTTCTCCAATGGCTGTCACCTTTGGTTTTTACTTTGGAGGCAAGCACCTAAGAATTTTTCATACTTGATCCTCTTCACTAATGGCTTTACCTAATCCATTCAACCCATATACAATAGAAGAAAACTTTGCATACATTTCACTAATAGACTCATATGGTTCCATATGAAACTGTTCAAACTTTTGTTTAAGCATACCAATTTTGGAATTTTTACTTGAACAGTTCCTTCATAAGTAATAGAGAGTCTATGCCATATTTCATATGCAGTTTCACAATTTGAGATTCTATCAACTCACCTACGGAAATTGAAAAATAAAGGATAGTTACAACTTTTGCATTCAATTGGGCTTATCTCACCATGTTTGCATCCCATGTCGCATATTCAGTTTGAGGAAGATCATAGGCATTTGAAACCATTATCCAAAGATCCCAGGTGATTCCTTGGAAATAGAATTGCATCATCCTCTTCCAATAGGTATTGTTGGTGCCATCAAATAGTGGAGGCTGAGCCACAAGTGTTCCTTCCAAGTTGAGGTTGTTTAGTACCCCATCACCCATTTTCTTCAAGACTTGATTATAACTCATTGAAGCCTTCTCTGATACCAATTGAAAAACCACTAGAGGGGGGTGAATAGGGTTTTATAATGATTTTAAAATTAATTCAACCAAACAATCACAATTGAAATTTGGAGAAGGAGACACAACGTCTAGAGTGGTTCCACCCTTAGCAAAAAATAAGGGAGTCAGTCGACTACCCAATTGTTTCCAATTGAGATTTTGAACACACTTGTATTTTATTACCTCACAAGGATGTTACATAAGATACAAATACCTTCACTACCCTTAGTATAGCCTTCACCTAGAAGTAGTCCCACCAACCTTGAAGCAACCTTCCTCGAAGTAACTCTAAGATCCCCCTTGAAGTAGCCTTCCTCTTGAAGTAGCTTCTCATTGAGACAGCCTTCTTGAAGTAATCCTAACTCTGTCGAGCTACCTTCTCCACCAGAAGAAGCTCAAACAACCTCCTTTCTGCAGCCTCCAACCTAGGAGTAGCAAAGGAGAACCAAAGCAATAAGAAGGAACAAGAAACAAGCCGGAAAGTACAACTTTACCAATGTAGCACAAGGCTTGAAT
Organism: Alisma plantago-aquatica; assembly: GCA_963693085.1. Classification (NCBI taxonomy): domain Eukaryota; kingdom Viridiplantae; phylum Streptophyta; class Magnoliopsida; order Alismatales; family Alismataceae; genus Alisma; species Alisma plantago-aquatica. The sequence continues at coordinate 810,710,633 of OY856411.1, forward strand.
CCTATATCAAGCATTTGATCTCCTAAACAAAGTGGATGGACGTGATTGTATAGTAGATAGGAGATATTAGCCTATAGGACATGAATTCACAGCTTGTGGAAATGTTTTGGAAGTGAAAGCTTTCCTAATTGCTTTCTACAATGTGATCTCAAGTGAATTGTATATGCAAGTGATGCTTTGAGGTGTCCTATGGCTGTCCTGTTTATAGGAGTGGTTTGGTAATGCTTGGGGATGTTCTAGACACCTTCTAGGGTGTTCTTAGTGCTCAACTAACCATTAGGTGTCCACTAATTGCATTTGTAACAACTAGTTAATTAATTATGAAAAGTGTAGATGGAACCATTTTCGGTTGAAGTATTTGTCGCCCGAGAGTTTCTCAGTCAAGGAATTTGTCAAACGAGTGGGAGTCTGAGTCAATATGTTGTAACATTCGATTCCAACTCCCAAATACTTTTCTAACTCAGTATAATGGCTAGGAGGGTCTATTCTCGGTCGAGGAGTTTGTCGACTGAGAGTGTCTCGGTCGAAGTTTTTGTCGACCGAGAATATCCCTGATTCAATGTATTCATATACTGAGTGTGTGTATCAATGTGCAATTGTGATGCTAACTTAGGAGATGACCTATCTAAGTGTTGTGTGTGGATAGGGAAGATCTAAATGCTTGATTTACATGATATCTAAGTACTTCTACATTATATATTTGTATAAGTTTTTACATTTGATTACAATCATGAAAATAAAGCAATTTTAGAAAATTGATCTTCCAAGTCTTTGCTATCCACCACCTTATATGCTTTTCCCTGAAACACTCAAATAGAAAGTTAAAACCACAAGAAAGAAATGTTTGTCGTCATCAAAACAAAGGGATTATAATAATGTCCAATTTATCCAATATATCTTCTATACATCTCTTTTGTATCTTATATTATCTCTACATGAATTTTGCATGATGTTGGGCCCATACGCCTCTAGTTTATCGTTATGTTGTTGTAGCAAAAAAGTATATTTTGATAATAAAATACCAACTGATAAGTAAGTCGAAAGTGACTAAAAAGGATTATGACATTTGACTAATTAGAGAAGGGCACATGATAAAGGAAAATGCACTTCCTTTTCCCTTGAGTAATGATGAAGGTCTGCTACCACCAAACACTTACATTTACACATTGATGTTCTTGTTATCCACTCCTTGAAATCTTTCATATATCTCTTCTCAATACTCATAAGCATTCTAGATCAAACAAAAAATAATGTGATTGGCATCCTAAATCAGAGTATTGAATTGAATATTTACCACCCTAGTGTCATCCTCTTCTTTCCAATCTTTGAACCTAGTATCTATAACAATTTTTTAAATAAGAAAAATTTGCATGTCCCAACTTGCATTCATTAGGAGTAGGGCACTCCATACTCCAACTACCTAATTTTCAGTTCTCCAACTTTCTTAGAAATAATTACTTTGTTCCCACCACTGAGGCTTATTGATTTGATTTTAAAATCTCCACCCCAATAAAGTTTTTATGAGTTTATCTATATGAGAAACAAGAATGCCTAATTCATTTTGAGTTTTAGCCATTTCCCCTCTATTAGTTATATCAAGGATTTAGTAGATCTTGTATTCCAACCCCTTGTTTTTTTGGGTGAGGGCAAGTCGAGAGGTAGTGTACTCACCCTACCTTCCTCTTACAATAACTAAGCAAATCTAAATCATAAATGGAGATTACAATAATGGAAACCACTCATTACGCTCTACTCTAGCAAGAGGCAGAGCAAACTTCCACCTTCGGGTTACTTTTGAAGTGCATCCTCTTTAGTGTGTCAGCAACCTAGTTTTCTTGGTGATGCACATGCCTGAACTCAACATGTAGGTCATGTTGAACCATATGAACAATAATATATTTACATGGGGATTACCTAAAATATTCTTGATGCATTCCAGCAATCACCACCACTACTTTGTGGAAATCTATCTCCAAAAGGACCAATTTGTGTCCATTATAGTTAGCATGCTCCAACACTGATCTGATGGTTCTTAGCTCAGCCTCAAGGACTGTTTGCATATAGAACTTGCATCCTAGTACTATACACTCGTCCTTACTACAACTGCTCTGTCTTCTCTATTGTCTTTCACTACAACATCATGTTTGTACCTTATAGTAATATATGTAAGAGTTTGGTCTACTATCTCCATTCCCAGATTGTTACTTTCCTTTCCTTGTCCTTTGTCGTCTAGGAATTACAAATTTGTTGTACCATTATATTCATGAAGTGCATTTGATGTTCTAAGATATGATCTGTGAGCATGGATATGAAGCCTTCCTTGAATCCTTTCTTTTAGGTTTTGGGTATAATGCATAAGGATGACAGAAAGGTTCTCATGCCCATTATTATGGGTCTGTTATCAATGCCATTGATGGCTTCTGTTCAGAGTTTTGCAGCTTGGAAGTGCCTGGATCAGTAAGGAGGATCGGGATGTTTGTTTTGGGTATGCTTTTCTAGCTAATCTAGTAGCCTACGCCTGGTTCCTGAGGCTAGGGTTCACATTTTGAAGGTGGTGTTATTGATAGTTGCTTCCCTGGTTTCTTGTTAACAGGGCTGATGTTATTAGGTTGGTTAGTATAGGATTCTTGGCTTTCATGTACGTTTTCTTCCTTTTCTTTTCTATATGTCCACTTGTTGGACCTTGGTCTCTCTGGATTCTATCCTGGTTGTATGGGGCACATAGTCTTGTACCCAAAGTTTTGGACTTATTAATAGCAACACGTTTTTTCGCCGACCAAAAAAGAGATATGATCACTACTTAAAAACCTTCTCATTTCTACTTTTCCTTATATACCAACATATTTCCATGAAGTAGGTTCATGTCTCATTATCTTCCTTTGTATAATAAGTTCATCCAACTCATACAATCTTCTCAATAAAATTTCGGCTATCTCTCAATGAAATCAAAAAGGTCAGTTAAAAGTGCATTAGACAACTAAATTTGTTGTATATGTGACTTGGTCTATTATCGCACTAACAAATCCACTCGGGGTTGAAATCCCAGAGTTTTTAACTAAAACCTTGTGCAATAATACCACCTGCAAGCGGACGGTTCTTTGAAAATTGTGAATGTCGGCCCAGTCAGTCCTCTGATTTTTTAGGGTTTCCAGTTGCAGAGTATGATGTGGTCTGAGATGCCTCTCTCTTATATGTTTCTTGCTATAAAGAGATGAGTAAGAGGGAACTTGTCTTGACTTTTAGTATTTTGAATATTCGCAATATAGTTATGGATCAAATCCCAAGGGACAATGTTTTTAAGAATCATTGCTAGTCGAGTCTAGATCAAGTAAGACTAATATTTATAACAAAGGGGTGATTTGAGGTTAAACTAATTGCAAGAAAGTAAACAACATGATTTAAAGTTGAATCTAGGTTTATGATGGGGATCACTGGGGTGGTCCCGGGTTTCACCACCACTACACATGCAAACATATCCAATCACAAACATTCGGGCAAGATCTAACCATACAAATAGAGCTGTTGCGAACCCTTCGTTAGGATGTTTAGGTTCACATAGGCATCACCTTAGGTATCTGATTTCTCGTCGCCATCTGGATCACATGCTTATGGCTCCAAAGATATAGATATCCAACTAAAGTTGCGGACCTCCGTTAGGATGTTTAGGCACACAGAAGCATCACCATGGGTTAGATGGCTTGTCCCCTCACAGATCACACACTTACAACCTCAGGGAATCCCATCCATTTCTCATCAGGGAGTCAACCACGTTAATCGACATTCAAATCCTACATATTGAAGTTCTCACAACATAGGAAAGAACAAGATAAATGCAAAAAGGTGATCAATCCACAATCACACATCGACGATTAACATCAAAATGAAAAGTTATATACATGCCATGGAATGTTTAATGAAAAGACATATAAGCATGGGCAGTGAGGCTAGTCCCCGCACTCCAGTGAAATGAAACTATTCACTCATGATGCGAGGAACAAAAAGAACAAGACAGAGCGAAGATTCCGCCATGAGCATGATGTAGAAGATGGTCGCAACTAAGTGAAGATATGGTCTTCTACGCCACGTCGGAGTAGATCTGGATGAGGAACGAGGGACGCCATGACAGACGGGGCAGACCTTCTCTCTCCACCTTCCTTCTCTTCTCGTCATTCTTGCTTGCAGTAGGAGGGGCAATCTTTGGATGTGTATGTGGTGTGGATGCACATAGATGGATCGTGGAGAAGATTGATGGATCAGGATCCCTTTCTAGGGGTCGGGCATGTGTTAAGGCAGCCTGGTGGCTTCTCAGATCCGATGCCTTTGTGAGGACCCTTTAGGTCCTATTTATATACTTGGGTAGAGTCTTGAACAGTTTGGAATTGTTGGAAATTTCTTCATGGTCTAGGAGGGCCAGTCTGGTTCTGCTCACGATTTTGGAAAATGAATTAGCAGCTCATGGTTTAGAAACTGAGAGACATCCTCACAGTCTTGAGACCATGAGGGTCTTCACAATATTGAGTCTTCACAGTTTTGGAAACCGAGAGGCTCCTCTCAGTCTTGTGGTTTGGAACGCTGGCTCTTCACATTCTCAGGATTCTCTCATCCAACAAGTTATACGGCCATACGGTCTTCGACTCCCACATGGTCTTCATCTCTCATCCTCACAGTTTGTAGAGTACTCTCAGTCTTCAGCGACATCCACACAGTTTTACGATTCCAATCAGTCTCGCACCATCAGTTTTGGAAATTGCTGCTCTTCCCGCGGTCTTGAAGAGGTTGACGTCCATTCGATCTTCAAGATCGGTGCTTCTTGCCACGGTCTTGAGACTAGAAGAGTCACAACAGTCTCTATGAGGACCGAGTGGAGACTATGCTGGTGCTGCAGGTCAAGCTTGAGACGACGATAGGTGGTTGTTGATGCATCTTGAGGGTCTGGTGAGGGCGATGGAGGAAGGATAGGAGGAGGAATAAGGTCTCGTGGTCTAGAGATCCAAGCGGTTGGGAGCTGATGATGGCGGAGGTGCAAGCATTTTAGGGTTGCAAGTGTCAGAGAGGAAGGTTGACGCTACTCCTTGTGGTCTTGCGATTGTAAGGGCTCTCATGGTCTTGAGACCGTGAGGGCTCACACGGTCTTGAGACCGTGAGAGGGGTCGAGGGTGCAAAACCATGGGGAGGAAATCATGTGAGGGAAATGAGAGGATCAAGACTGAGGTTGGCCATTGATCCTTGATCGGATGGTGTTAGAAGATGCACAGTCTTGGGCCAAACCTCTAGGGTCAAGACCGCTAGGATCAAGACCGCTAGGGTCAAGACCGCTAGGATCAAGACTGATAGGATCAAGACTGCAAGGGTCAAGACTGAATGGTCAAACCATGAGGAAGCGTTGATTTTTTATCAGATGGTTGAGAGTAGAGGTGAGGGTGGTGAAGGTAGAAGGAGGATGTTGATGAAGATGAGGGTGGAATGTGAAGCAAGGGATGGTGATGACCATTAATGGAGGGTGAAGCACAACAAGGTGGTGATCTAGGGTTAGCGAGAGGGTCTTGTTGAAGGTGGGTGTCGTGAGGATTCGAAATCATCATGACCTGTATGAAATCAATAAAGACCTTAGCCAATAAGCTCAATAATTCAAACAATTAAGAAGAATTGCATATTCTAAGATTTAGGAGATGAAATTGAATGTATTGAGTCGAACTGGGCCGAAGATGGTGACTGAATATCATGACAAATATGGATTCATCAAAACACCCTGAACTTAAATGTTGCTCATCCTGGAGTAACGCAAAGTCTGAAATAGTCACCAAATGAATGATTTCAACTCGTGTGATTGCCTCATCTTCACATCACGATTGTTTCCTGTCTGCTCAGTATGACTAACCATCTCAAATTCCTGAGATCACTGAACACATCTTACCATATCTTTGTTCTTGAGTTTGTTTTCCAACATCACTTCCTCCTCACTTTTTCCAACAACAAGCATTTCTAAGAGTTTTGTAAGAGTCCAGAGATACCCGTAGAACAACAAGTGTGCACTTGATCTGACACTGGTGTTTTTCAGGATAGTGGAGGCATTCATAGTGCCTTTAGGTAGAAAAGGGAGTGAAGGATGGTATGGAAGGAATTTATATATCTCTCCACTATTTGAATTGAGATTTATTATATGGTTGCAATTACATTGATTGTATTTTGTGTGTGTGAATCTCTCCTTTATTTGACTCGACATTGCATTTTTTGTGTGCGCATTGGCATCTTTTCTTGGTGATACACCCCTATTTCATAGCGAGGGGTATGGAAGAAGCGAATAAAGAGAGAGGAGGCGTGCCACCCCGAACTTAAGGTTTGGCACATTTTTGGCTATTTTTGTTTCTTTTTTATGGATGGAGGGGTAAGAAGATGATAGAAGAAGCATAGAAGAGAGTTCATATCAGAATGCTACTTGATTTACGATTCAGTGCATCAGGTCGTTCTCTTTATCGTACTGTTCTCAAATAATGACTTAATGAGGATCTGGTGGAGACCCCATGCTATTGTTCTACTAGTCAGCTAGAAAGCATGACGTGTTTGATCCCTATCAGTTCGACAGACACTTGCCATTTTTGTAGAAGGATCATGATGTTAGGATTCATAAGCTTCACAAGATGATTTCAATCAATAAGCTAGTTTTAGAAAATGCCACTCTTAAGGATTTGTTTTGAATAAGGAGGGTATAATGACTCAAAATGCAAAGAGAGAGAAACTAGCCAGCTAGGTAATGGATTTTATTGAAACAAAAATTGTCAAAACATCATCAAGTTTCTATACAATTTCTTTATTTTGAAAATTTTGATCAAAATTGCAACGATGAAATTTTAAGTCTAAAATAGATGGGTGTGGGTGGAAAGTAAGGTACGTACCACCCAACCTCCACCCCGAACTTAGAAATTTGCTCATCCTGAGTAAACTCTAAATCCGAGATGGAGGGGAAAATTCATGCCAGTTGGACCACCAGATGTGGTTGCGTTCTAATCAGCTTGCGTCCTCCATCTGAAAATCTCAAAAATGAAGACTAGTCAGAACTTAAGATAGCATTGTGCGATGCAATATCTGTTCGGTGCACAATTTTCTTAAAAAGTGAAAACAAATTTAAGGAAACTTTCTAATTCAAAACTAAAAGTAGAAACAAATTATTGATCGGGTTGCCTCCCGATAAGTGCCTTTGTTTTTCGTCGATGGCTCGACGTGAATCTTTCAATTTTCTGGTGGATACGTTGGATTGGTAAGATCCAGAATTAATTCGGTGCCTATGTCAGCTGAGGTGAAATATCTCTTTAAGCATTGGCCATTAGCCACAAATTCTCCTGACTATTAACTCCATAAAAAGAAAGCACCATGAAGGTAGATATTCTTGACAACGTATGGTCCAAACCAGCGAGAATGGAGTTTCCCTGGAAACAACCTCAGTCTTGAGTTGAATAGTAGAAGTTGGTCTCCCACTTGAATGTCCTTTCTTTTTATATGGCCATCGTGCCAAAGCTTGGTGCGTTCTTTGTAGATTCATGCATTCTCAAAAGCTGTCATCCGGAGTTCATCCAGCTCCTGAAGTTGCAGAATCCTGGCTTGGTCAGCTTTCTTCAGGTCATAATTTAGCTGTTTGATTGCCCACCATGCTTTGTGTTTGAGTTCTACAAGAAGGTGGCATGACTTTCCATAGATCAATCGAAATGGTGTAGTTCCAATAGGAGACTTAAAAGTGGTTCGGTAGGTCCACAAGGCATCATTGATTTTCACTGACCAGTCTTTTCAGTTGCGGCCTATTGTCTTTTCCAAGATAGCCTTGAGTTGGCGGTTAGAAACCTCTACCTGTCTACCTGTTTGGGGATGGTAGGGTGAGGCTACCTTGTGTGTTATGCCATATTTCCTCTACAATGCTCCAAAGCTTCTTTCCAGAAAATGAGAACCTCCGTCGGATATCATGGTTCGTGGGACTCCAAAACGGAGGGAAATAATATCCTTGAACATTTTGATAACAGGTTGTGAATCGCTAGTGACGGCCGATATGGACTCTACCTATTTTGAGACATAATCCACTGTGACTGTGATGTAGGAAAATCCATGTGAAGATGGGAATGGACCCATGTAGTCCACACCCCAAACATCAAAAATCTTGACGTCTTGCCATAGTTTAAGCGACATCCCATCTCTCTTCGTAATGTTACCTATTCTCTGACATTTGCACATGTTAGAACAAAGTTGTGGGAATCTTTGGATATGGTTGGCCAAAAGAAACCACATTGCAAAATCTTCAAAGAAGTTTTCTTAGAACTCATATGGCCTCCAACTAGGCCTGAGTGACATTGCTTTAAAATGAGTTGGGCTTCTTCCTTAGTGATAAAATGTCTATAGAGACCATCAACACAGATCTTAAAGAGATACGACTCATCCCATTGATACTGCCTAATATCATGCATAAATTTCTTCAGTGCATTCCCGGTGCATTCAGGGTGGATGACACCAACGACAAGGTAGTTCACATAGTCCAAGTACCAAGGGGTAGCTTCTGAGACTTTCATGAGTCGGTCATCCGAAAGAGACTCATTGATTGGGATCTTTTCAGTGTCCATGGTGTGGATATGACTCAAGTGGTCTGCCACAACATTCTTTGTACCTTTCTTACCTCTTATCTCCAGATCAAATTCTTGCAAGAGGAGAATCCATTTGATTAACATGGGCTTTGCATCTTTATTCACCAGGAGGTAACAGATAGTGGCATGATCTATGTAGATAATGACTTTAGAACCAATGAGGTAGGATCTGAACTTGTCAAAAGCATACACGACTACAAGGAGCTCCTTCTCAGTAGTTGCATAGTTCCTCTGAGCTTCGTTGAGGGTCTTCGATGCATAGTAGGTTGTAACAAATACAAAATTACTCAATCTCTATGTAACTATCAACACCGTTAAGATTTTTTCCCGAAACCCCCTCAGTTATGGGGAGATTTTAGAAAGATCCTTAGGTTATAACAAATACAAAATTACTCAATCCCTATGTAACTATCATTACCCTACCGTTAAAATTGACGGCTTTCTGCCGTTTCACTTTCTTTTCCAAGTATCGCCAGCAATACCACATCAATTCATTTATTTATAAGTTAGTTAACTTGAAATTTTACTTTATTTATATCATCTAAAATTCTCCTGCACTATTAAAACACATAAAAATTACTATTTTTCAATATGAGTCAGAAATATCCGGCAGTCCAACTCGTACAAACTTGAATCCAGAATATTTCCAAAATTTTGAAACCATACTGAGATTTTTTTTCCAAACAGTATATAGTTGTAGGTCATATATAAACTAACAACCGTACTGATATTTTTACGTCACTTGTTTTGTTGGGTGACTTTTTGTAACTTGTATTTTTAAACTATATTTAAATTGTGGGTCGTTGTTAATAAAATTTGTATGGATGATGTAATTTTTGGAAAAATTATCAGTTTAAATTGTTATGAGATGAGTGGGTCTTTAATCTTGATTTATATGGGTGATGCATGTACGGAGATTGAGTGTTAGATTTTTCATGATTTGTATTTGTGTTGGAAAGACCGGGTTGACCTTTTCCATGTTGCATTAGGCTGGGTGAATAAGGTCATCTCATCGAGATGAAGGCTAGATTAGTTTTAAATTTTTGACCAGAATCAGACTCCCTTTGAAAAAGGTCAATCGAGCCCGAGCAGACCCAACCTGACCCAATTATTAGTCATAAAAAGTCTACACAAACTGGCATGAACCAATATTGACACATGAAATCAAGGGTAGAGTCATAAGGGAACAAGAGGGGACCATGGCCCCCTAAAAAGGACAAAAAATCATTAATTATATATATTTTGTAAGTTAGTACAAGAATATATATGTTCAACAATAATACATGATGCCAAGATGCTCTAAGCGCAGTGGTTAGTTACCAATTTTCTTTATTGAACGATGCGGATTAGATACCCCACTTCAACACATAAATTTCCTTTTTCTACTTTCGTGAGTATTCACTCCTCGCCAAGCGTCAATATATATGTTATATGTTACAACATAACAAACCAAAATATGGTCGTATTGGTATGGTGCTTCTGTGATTCTTTTAACGGCACGGGTTCAATACCCTTCTTGAACAAACTCAATTTTTTCACCATCCTTGAGTGTTCGTTAATTGTAAGTATCATTATAAGTTCTGAATGCTTCATCAAAACATAAATAAATACTAGTAAGGACACGTGCAAAACACGTGACTTCTAGGTGTAACCATTTTGATAAATGAATAAAACATTTAAATTTCAACACATAAGTATGAAACCATTACATAAGGGTTTTATTATTCATAAATGAAAAAATATAAATTTATGTTTTTATATGCAATGCTTATTTTATTTCTACCTTCTCCATGAATGTCTTCCAGTCTCTTCATGTATTTACTATTTGAAGCCCAATAGAGGTGTACTTTATAAAAGTTGGCTAGTAGATCACGAGTTAGCATAATTCTTAACTTGAAGATCGAATTTTATCCTTTATTTTTTCATACATATATATGTATATTACAATATGGTTTACATGGCCCTTCACTTTCTCATGTAAGTCATTCATATAAATAATTCTTTGGAATATCTATCTTATTAATAATCATGAAAATTCTCCATTATGATGTATTTTATTTTTTCAATTTGAAAGTAGTATGATTTTTATAATTAGGAGCATGTATTGCACATGCATACATTTTGAAGTTTTATTCATATTATGTATATAAACTTTATAGTTCATTATAAATTCAATTAAATTTAATATTGATAATCATTGGATAAATTATTGTTAGATATCATTTGTATTGTAATTCAATGGTCCACCATGTTTGACATTAAATTGTATGTTTGCTTCCTCTCAAAATAAATTTACATATTACTCAAGTGCATCTACATAAAGATATATGGTTTTTTGAAAATACAATATTTATTATAATTTTGTATCAATGCAATCTTATCTTACCTACACACTTTATAATTCTTATTTTCTTTTTACAGTGGGAGTAAGATCTTTTTTATTTTATCTAGGAATGTAACATCCCTGACCTGGGTTATGTTTTAACCCTAGGTGTTTTGTTTAATAAAAGTGATTATATTCTTGATCTTATCTTTTGAAAAGTAATTAAGGCTCAAGAGGAACTTATATTGCAATTTTAGTCCTTTTTGTATATTGTTGAAATCAATGTTTTGCTTATTTTGGACTAAAGTGAAAATTACCCAAGTTGACAGGATTATTTACAAATTGTGCATGATAATATGTTACTCATATGTTGAAGCATCATGAAAGTGAAGATGATGCAGAGGTATGGCTTGTGATAGCCTGAATACCAAGAAAGAGCTGATAAAGAAAAATTTGTGCATTAAAACCCAGTTTTGGTGTAATGTGCAAATTACCCAAAACCTAGGGTTCAATATGAAAATTACCACTTCAAAATGGTCCCTACTGTTACTTGGGATCATGTGGAGTAAAGAAAATAATAGGGGCATGTCATTTGTATCTCTTTGAATGAGAGAGAATCTTGATATTAAAATAATCAAGATTTAAGCATAATTGAAACCCTAATTCAATTTAATGCAAAAAAAATAAATAAAAATAATGGAAGGACCTTCAAAAAAAATTGAAATGGTTGAATTCATATATGTGTGGACGTCCTTGTGTTTTTCAAGGGCCATGAAATATCTCAAGGAGGTGAAAAATCCACTCACCTTATTATAAGAAAAAGAAATATCCACTCACTTATGGATATTAATATAAAAGGGTTAAGGTGCTCAATTTGCTTTTCTTTAAAACATGGATAATTCAGAGGAATAAGAGGCAAGAAGTATAGCCTCGTCCCTAAGGAAATGAAGGGGGCAAGTGTCAATAATTTGGGAGAGATAATTCCTACTTTCTCTCTCCTAATTGAATTTTTAATAAAAATTGCATATAAGCTCATTTATCCATAGAGTAAAAGGGAATTTCGGATTCACATCCACCCTTTGCTTGCAAAATGACCAAGGAAGCTTTTAAGGACCAGTAGGATGACCCCCAACATGTTTGTAAGCTTCTTGACCTTCTTTCATCTTGATTTCATGGTGGAAATCATAAATCAATGCATAATTTCTTCTTTTCTTCACTCCATCTTCAACCCTAGCCATTCTTTTCACTCCAAAACTTGAGGACGAGCCTTGAGGGAGTTGCAAAATCTTCTTACACAATTGTAGACGTGAAGATCCAAGCTTTGAAGCTCATTGAAGGCGGGTTATATAACTTGAACCCTTATTCATTATTATTGAACTCAATTTCTCAATTCAATTGATTCAATTGATCTTTTTGCAATTCCTTTTATTAATTGATGGAATTACTATGAAGATGGCTGTATATTTCGTGGGTTTTAAGATTGATGATGATGACATCATCTTAGGCACACTTTCCAACAAATTTTAGTTGCAAACGATCTTGGACCTTTGGTCCAAACGGTTTCACCAAACCGTTTGGTAACCAAACAGTTTGCAAACTGTTTGATGACTTGAGTCCCAAACTGCATGAGAGGGTTGACTGTTTGGTTGGGTTGACTATTTGAGGTCTGAACCCTAGTACAGGTTGGATGATGATCCAATGGATCCAATTCATTAATTGAATGTGTGGACAATCCACCAATTACAACCCTAATCGATTTGTTGGAAATTCCATAAAGTAATCCATTCGATTTCAAGACTTTTTGGGTCAAACGGTCTTGAGACCGTTTGAGCCGAAATGGTTCTGAAACCGTTTGGGATCAAACGGTTTCAAAACCATTTGAAGGGTTTGAGGTTGATTCATGAGTGGTGGATAAAGATCCAATGGTGATGATTGATGAATCCTTCAATTGCCTAATTGATGGCCAATCCAATGGAACAAATTATATTCAATTTGATTGGTGAATGCCCAAAATGGCCCATGTGATTTTGAGGCTGGTTTGAACCCAAACGGTCTTGAAACCGTTTGGAGTCAAACGGTTCAGTCAAACGGTTTCAAAGCCATTTGGTGTTTGGAAACCCCAAAACCGAATGGTGGACTTTTGTGATTCAATCATATAAGAATTAAAGGTAATGTTTGTTCTATTAATCCAATGATTGATAGTGATGATAATCAATGGAGGTACAAGGTTGAAACCCTAAAAGTACCTAGATGATTAGTACCATTAAAGGGATAAACCCTAATGTTGGTATGTATGCCCATAGAGCAAGTCATATGATGATTGTAATGGGATACTTTGTAAATGATTTGAATAATAATAAAGGCAATTTCCAATCTATATGTTTAAACTGTTTCTGAGATGATGGTGTAACATGATAGATGTCTAAAGATTGTTTTACTCAATGACTCATGCTTTTGGGTTGAGGACCTAAACGATGAGATCATACGAATGTTAAGGGTATTCTTTCTTGTTTAGTTCCTAGTCGGTTGTTATTGTGGAAATAACCATAGACATCAATAACACTAAAGACTAGATTGTGTGTTGGCTGATGACAAAAATCTCATTAGTCATGATATGGTGATATCAAACCAAGCACATAGGTACTTGTTAGAGAACAAGGTACCGGACAGACCCACCGTGAGAGTGACACATGGAACCATGACATGGTAGTCACAGTCAGCTCTCACAGTGATGGTGGTGAGTGTGATTCTTAGACCTGAAATCACTACACTCAACACATGTCGTTGGGTACACTTTGACATCATCAAACGCAATCCTGAAACATGGGTTGTTATAAAGGTGATGATTGGGTGGCTTTGACACATGGGGCTTTTGAGGGGTGAGTGATAGATATGGGATTTGTCCCTCCTGAGGGAGTTTGATATCCTTGGCCACTTGATGAGTAGGATTGAGAAAGGCATGCACATGCACGTGTGAATCAATATGTGATATTGATGTCATACACATCTCACTCGGTCTACTCTGAGATCAAGGAAATGAATGAACATTGACAGGATGACTGTTCCATGCCTCGAGTTCATTCTGGATATTAGTGACAAAGGAATTATACATTCACTGTAACACCATTCACGAATTGTAGGATGAAAGTTGTTCTCCAACTTTCTACTTTCACTTGGGTAGCAATGATGTGTGACTAGGCACTGCTCTTTGCTTGTGAAGTCATAAGTGTTATGGACTTTCACTGCCAACGTGAAATGGACCTACAGGGTCACACACATAGGATTTAACCTGGAAGAGGAGTTTTGTCCACGAGCAATGTTTAGATTGATTACTAAAGGATTTTAGTAGTTCAATTAAGCACTCAATTAATCGATAGCTCAATATCATAATGTTCAAGGTGTTGGACGCATTGATTGGAGTATCGGATTGATTAAAATCGCATTTGACTGATTCTGCACAATCTGCATTCCCAACCGATCGGTTCATGTGATGAACCGGTCGGCTGAGGTTGCTGAACCGGTCGGCTCAATTGTTGAACCGACCGGCTCATGCACAGAGTGAAATGACCGGTTCAAGTGTTGAACCGATCAGTTCAACTGGTGCAATCGAGCAACTTGGGAAAGTAGGATTGGTGAGAATTTTCCTTTCGTTTCAATTTTCCAATTTGATTGGAAATAGGATTGGTATTCGATACCGATTGGAAACAGAAGAAGGAAAGTCAATCGGGAACCAACCTGGAACCCCAACCGACCGGTTCATGAGTGAACCGATCGGTTCAAGGGTCCCAAACGATCGGTTCAGTGGTGAACCGATCGGTTCAGGTTGCGAGATGGTTGCTTTTTGTGGAAAATCCCGAACCCTTCTACTCCTGCTTTTAGTCCCGTATTGCCGGGCACAGAGAACCCTGTCCCATGACCCGCCTATATATACAGGGGTATTGGGGGTTTCTCAGAGTACAACTCAGTGCAAGTTGATTGCTCTGCAAAGTTGTCATTCTCTCTGGTTTTGGTAACCGAGAGAGAGCCCGAGCAAGTGCTTCCCAGAAAGGGAGGTGTAGCAAGGGAAGGACAACTGCAGTTGCAATTGACAACAGGAGAGTGTGTTGGCGACTAGTACGTCAATAGGAGGGTGCGACTCCTTCCACTTCCTTGTGGGACAAGGAGAGTGGAGTTCCAGGTGGTCCGTGTGGACTACTTCAGAGGCGGGAGGTCACTGCCGCTCAGGAGGACAACTGTCATCCGACAGTCCGGTAGGAGGAGGAGTCGTCAGTCCCGGTGCGACCAGGAGCTGCACAGACACCGTCCAAGACCAGAGGTGAAGACCGCGCAAGGCGCGTGGCACTGTTGCCGAGCAAGCCTCGGGACAAGGTATGATTCACAAACCATCTTTCCTATTATATAGATGTTGACGCGATTCCTTTTGTTCTGGGTTTGGGGAGAATTTTTTTTTGTTTCCGCTGCTTCTCTGCCTCCTCCAAAACCCATCAGTGGTATCAGAGCCACGTCAACCGCTCTATATTTTAGGATTATTGATATGATCGATTTTGGTTTGTCTCCTTTATTTATTGCATGCGATGCGAATAATATCGGCATTATACATGTCCAATCCACAAATCCCTAATATACATATATGATATGTAATATTAATGCACTCGATACGCGTCGCCCTTAAACGAGTTTTGTGGTGGATGTGTAGCATGATTATGGCCTATAAACCCCTATATCTGTGTGTGGTTGTTTGTGTGGTTGCTTGCATCTCGATCTGCGCACCGATTCCCCTTCTCATATTCCTGATGTAACTCGAAATAATTCGAGAATTCTTTTCCTACCTTTGCTCCCCCCGAATGTAACTCGGGGTTTCACAATTCAATTGTAAATAGGATAGATTTTATTTCCTGTTATGTCAAAGAACGACGGACAACCTGAAGACGATCGGTTCAAGGAGTGAACTGATCGGTTGGTGATCCAGACGGCCGGTTTGAGGAACGAGATGAGCGGGTGGTGACCTGAGAAGATGCATGATGATCGGTGAACTGATCGGTTGGAGGCGCCAGTCGATCGGCTGGAGGCACCCGAACAACCTACCTGATGGCGAGCCGATCAATCATGGAGATGAGCTGATCAAACCCAGAAAGGCAAGCACAGATTTCATCTTGTACAGGTTGCATGCGATGTAGACCTATATGACCGTGATTCCTCTTGGCTTGAGGAATCACAAATAGGATGGCCATAATCATTGCTTTTTATCATTTATGCATGTTTTCTGTGGGATATAGCATGTATATGATACATACTATATATTGTGGTGATTGGAAATGTATATGTATATAAAACCAAATCCCTCATTAAAATATTAAGTCTTATATGCCTTCCATTAGTTACACACATGGCAAACTTGATCGACCAAGCGTAGGTTATGCCAAAGCGTGGTGCGCCGTCTATCTTGTGGAAGTGTGAAGGGTCGACATGTAGGTTCTGCCAAAGCAGGGTGCATGTTTACTGTGTCGACTTTTGGGTTAGACTTAACTGGTGATTCTTAGAGCGTCTAAGCCCAGAGGCACGGAATGTTCATGGCAAGGTGTTGTGCATGTTCATTCATCAAGAGTTGCATATGATGCAATTGGCAAGAGTTGCCTACCCGGAAGATCTGAGTTGTGGGTGACAGCCAAAGCTGGTCCATGGCTTAGAGGATTCTAGGATCTTGACCCACTAGAAGATTGTACGCTGCAATCTTCCGAATTGATGGTGAGGGCTATCAATTTGAGTCAAAATAGTGGGAGCGGTAATTAATTAAAGGCCTAATTAACTATCATCAAATTTTATTCAAATCAAATCAAAAAGGTTTTGACAAATGCAAATTTTCTCTTGTAGAATGGCAAAAGAATCATCTTTTAAAATGGGCAAATTAATTGAGAATAAATTCCATAACTGGTTGAGGACTGTGAGAAGTGTTCTGCACAATCCAAATATACCAGGAGCCTTAGAATCCACTCTATGTACGCTTAATGCGTTGGTGAAGAAGAAAGTAGGTAAGGGAGAGAAGTGTTCTCTCACCAAACCAATTTCTTCTACATGGAGAAGATGGAAGGAACAATGGAAGAAGAAGTCGGAGATAGAGATCTCCACTTCTGGTGTATACATGATAGAGATTAACTTTACTGCTTCTTCGTCATGGGTACTTGATACCGGATGCGGATCTCACATTTGTTCAAATGTGAAGGATCTTAAGAGAAGTAGGCCTTTAGGGAAAGGCGAGGTTGAACTACGTGTTGCTAATGGGGCAAGAGTTGCCGCCAGTGCCGTAGGAACCTATGAGTAAACTCTACCTAGTGGGCTAATAATAGAGTTGAAGAACTGCTATTATGTACCTGCCATAAATAGGAATATCATTTCCGTCTCTTGTTTGGACAAAGATGGATTTGAATTTCTTATTAAGAATGGAAAGTGTTCCATTTCTAAAGATGGGATCTTTTATGGCAGTGCCCCTATGTCTTATGGTCTATACTTGATAGACTTGGAGATAGGTGTATACAATGTAAACACCAAAAGGCAAAAACTCAACGACTCAAACAAAACATATCTCTGGCATTGTCGTCTAGGGCACATAAATGAGAAGCGCATTTCTAGACTCCATAAAGATGGTTATCTAGACTCTTTTGATTATGAATCAATAGAGACATGTGAATCTTGTTTGTTGGGCAAGATGACCAAGACTCCCTTTTCAGGTAAAGGTGAGAGAGCTAGTGCTCTATTAGGACTCATACATACTGATGTATGTGGGCCTTTTAGAACTAATGCCAGAGGTGGGTATCAGTAATTCATTACCTTTACTGATGACTTCAGTAGGTATGGCTATGTGTACCTGATGAAACATAAGTCAGAAACCCTTGAAAGGTTCAAGGATTTCATGAATGAAGTACAGAACCAGCTTGGTAAAAGTATTAAGGCACTTCGTTTAGATCGAGGTGGAGAATACTTGAGCCAGGAGTTTGAGGACCTTCTGCGAGCCCGTGGTATTGTATCACAATGGACTCCGCCTGGAACACCACAACATAATGGTGTGTCTGAAAGAAGGAATCGCACATTGTTAGATATGGTGCGATCTATGATGAGTTTTGCTGATCTTCCAATTTCTTTCTGGGGTTATGCTCTTGAAACTGCCGTGTTTACACTTAACCGTGTATCATCTAAATCGGTTCAAAAGACACCATATGAGATATGGACTGGGAAGCGTCCCAATTTGTCTTTTATGAAGATTTGGGGTTGTGGGGCTTACGTCAAGAAAATGTTTCCTGATAAGCTTGGACCCAAATCTGATAAATGTTACTTTTTTGGATATCCCAAGGAGACCAAGGGATACTATCTATACCACCCTACTGACAACAAAGTGTTTGTTGCCAGGGATGCTGTGTTCCTAGAGAAGGAATTTATTTCCAAACTTGAAGAGGTTCAAGCCCAACAAGAGAACATTGAATCTGTAGATGTACCAGAGGAAAATGTAGATTCACAAGGTGTTGTGGAATCTCAGTCTCCTCAGGTAACACAAGGACCTTGTAGATCTAGTAGGACTCGCCTTGAACCTGAGAGGTTTGGATACCTTGTAACTCAGGAAGGTGGAGAGTTGATCATAGATGATGATCCAACTACCTACGTAGAGGCTATAGAGGGACCAGATTCTGAGAAATGGCTTGAAGCCATGAGATCCGAGATGGAATCCATGTACTCCAACAAAGTATGGACTTTGGTGGAACCACCCGAAGGGGTAAAACCCATAGGGTGCAAGTGGGTCTTCAAGAAAAAGACCGACATGGATGGCAATGTGCAAACTTCTAAAGGTAGATTGGTTGCAAAGGGATTTCGACAAGTTCAAGGTGTTGACTATGACGAAACCTTTTCTCTAGTTGCCATGATTAAGTCCATCAGGATCATGCTTGCTATTGCAGCTTATTATGACTATGAGATTTGGCAGATGGATGTTAAAACCGCATTCCTCAACGGGAATATACATGAGGATGTGTACATGACACAGCCTGAGGGTTTTATAGATCCAAAGAATGCCAATAAAGTCTGTAAACTGCAAAGGTTAATCTATGGATTGAAGCAAGCATCTCGGAGTTGGAATCTTCAATTTGATGAAGAAGTCAAAGTGTTTGGCTTTATTCAAAATGAAGATGAACCTTGTGTGTACAAGAAGGTTAGTGGGAGCTCGACCACATTCCTCATATTGTATGTGGATGACATACTTTTGATGGGGAATGATGTCTTAGCCTTAGAGAAGGTAAAGACTTGGCTTGGGAAAACTTTCTCAATGAAGGACTTAGGAGAAGCATCCTACATTTTAGGAATTAAGATCTATAGAGATAGATCTAGAAGGCTTCTTGGACTAAGTCAGAGCACGTACATTGACAAGGTGCTGAAGCGGTTCAACATGGAGAACTCAAAGAGAGGCAATGTCCCTATGCTACATGGAGTTACTGTCTCTAGAGCTCAATGTCCCCAATCTTGTGAAGAGAGGGAGCGTATGAATGGGATCCCATATGCATCAGCCATCGGATCCATCATGTACGCTATGTTGTGCACACGCCCAGATGTCTCGTATGCTCTCAGCATGACGAGCAGGTACCAGTCAGATCCCGGGGATGCTCACTGGACAGCCGTGAAGAACATCCTCAAGTACTTGCGAAAGACTAAGGATCAGTTTCTTTTGTATGGCGGCGAGGAAGAGCTGGTTGTAAAGGGTTACACCGATGCAAGCTTCCAAACCGATAAAGATGATTACAGATCGCAGTCAGGATTTGTGTTTTGCCTTAATAATGGAGCTGTGAGCTGGAAGAGTTCCAAGCAAGAAATAGTTGCCGATTCTACTACAGAGGCCGAGTATATTGTTGCTTCGCATGCAGCAAAGGAGGCTGTGTGGATCAGGAAGTTCATTTCTGAACTTGGTGTAGTTCCCAGTAGCTCTGATGCAATTGAGCTTTATTGTGACAATAATGGAGCTATTGCACAAGCTAAGGAGCCCAGATCACATCAGCGGTCCAAGCACATACTGCGGCGCTTCCATCTCATACGAGAGATCGTACAGCGAGGAGATGTGAAGATTTGCAAAGTTCCAACTGAAGACAACATAGCTGATCCACTGACTAAGGCCCTTTCTCAGTAGAAGCATGATGGTCATGCTAGGTCACAAGGACTGCGTTTCCTTGGTGACTGGCTCTAAGTGCAAGTGGGAGTCTGTTGGTATGTATGCCCATAGAGCAAGTCATATGATGATTGTAATGGGATACTTTGTAAATGATTTGAATAATAATAAAGGCAATTTACAATCTATATGTTTAAACTGTTTCTGAGATGATGGTGTAACATGATAGATGTCTAAAGATTGTTTTACTCAATGACGTATGCTTTTGGGTTGAGGACCTAAACGATGAGATCATACGGATGTTAAGGGTATTCTTTCTTGTTTAGTCCCTAGTCGGTTGTTATTGTGGAAATAACCATAGACATCAATAACACTAAAGACTAGATTGTGTGTTGGTTGATGACAGAATCTCATTAGTCATGATATGGTGATATCAAACCAAGCACATAGGTACTTGTTAGAGAACAAGGTACCAGACAGACCCACCGTGAGAGTGACACATGGAACCATGACATGGTAGTCACAGTCAGCTCTCACAGTGATGGTGGTGAGTGTGATTCTTAGACCTGAAATCACTACACTCAACACATGTCGTTGGGTACACTTTGACATCATCAAACGCAATCCTGAAACATGGGTTGTTATAAAGGTGATGATTGGGTGGCTTTGACACATGGGGCTTTTGAGGGGTGAGTGATAGATATGGGATTTGTCCCTCCTGAGGGAGTTTGATATCCTTGGCCACTTGATGAGTAGGATTGAGAAAGGCATGCGCATGCACGTGTGAATCAATATGTGATATTGATGTCATACACATCTCACTCGGTCTACTCTGAGATCAAGGAAATGAATGAACATTGACAGGATGACTGTTCCATGCCTCGAGTTCATTCTGGATATCAGTGACAAAGGAATTATACATTCACTGTAACACCATTCACGGATTGTAGGATGAAAGTTGTTCTCCAACTTTCTACTTTCACTTGGGTAGCAATGATGTGTGACTAGGCACCGCTCTTTGCTTGTGAAGTCATAAGTGTTATGGACTTTCACTGCCAACGTGAAATGGACCTGCAGGGTCACACACATAGGATTTAACCTGGAAGAGGAGTTTTGTCCACGAGCAATGTTTAGATTGATTAGTAACGGAGTTTAGTAGTTCAATTAAACACTCAATTAATTGATAGCTCAATATCATAATGTTCAAGGTGTTGGACACATTGATTGGAGTATCGGATTGATTGAAATCGCATTTGACTGATTTTGCACAATCTGCATTCCCAACCGATCGGTTCATGTGATGAACCGGTCGGCTGAGGTTGTTGAACCGGTCGGCTCAATTGTTGAACCGATCGGCTCATGCACAGAGTGAAACGACCGGTTCAAGTGTTGAACCGATCAGTTCAACTGGTGCAATCGAGCAACTTGGGAAAGTAGGATTGGTGAGAATTTTCCTTTAGTTTCAATTTTCCAATTTGATTGGAAATAGGATTGGTATTCGATACCGATTGGAAACAGAAGAAGAAAAGTCAATCGGGAACCAACCTGGAACCCCAACCGACCGGTTCATGAGTGAACCGATCGGTTCAAGGGTCCCAAACGATCGGTTCAGTGGTGAACCGATCGGTTCAGGTTGCGAGATGGTTTCTTTTTGTGGAAAATCCCGAACCCTTCTACTCCTGCTTTTAGTCCCGTATTGCCGGGCACAGAGAACCCTGTCCCATGACCCGCCTATATATATAGGGGTATTGGGGGCTTCTTAGAGTACAACTTAGTGCAAGTTGATTGCTCTGCAAAGTTGTCGTTCTCTCTGGTTTTGGTAACTGAGAGAGAGCCCGAGCAAGTGTTTCCCAGAAAGGGAGGTGTAGCAAGGGAAGGACAACTACAGTTGCAATTGACAGCAGGAGAGTGTGTTGGCGACTAGTACGTCAACAGGAGGGTGTGACTCCTTCCACTTCCTTGTGGGACAAGGAGAGTGGAGTTCCAGGTGGTCCGTGTGGACTACTTCAGAGGCGGGAGGTCACTGCCGCTCAGGAGGACAACTGTCATCCGACAGTCCGGTAGGAGGAGGAGTCGTCAGTCCCGATGTGACCAAGAGCTGCACAGACACCGTCCAAGACCGGAGGTGAAGACCACGCAAGGCGCGTGGCACTGTCGCCGAGCAAGCTTCGGGACAAGGTATGCTTCACAAACCATCTTTCCTATTATATAGATGTTGACGCGATTCCTTTTGTTCTGGGTTTGAGGAGAAATTTTTTTTGTTTCCGCTGCTTCTCTGCCTCCTCCAAAACCCATCACCTAATTGCTTATAAGAATAATAACTTAGTACACTATGTCAATCATAGTTGTATGTACTTGATTGAAGGGTTGAAATAACCTAATCAAGTTGAGAGGATGATAGAATGGAATTCATACATGAGTATGATTCATGTGGTGATTAAGGGTATGATCCTTAGCAAAGAGATCATGAAACCCTAATCATGAGCATAAACCCTAATTGACAAGGTTATTGAACCCTAACCCTAATTTAGGGCAGTTCTGAGCAAAACCCTAATCCAGGGTAAGGGTGTAACCCTAATCCAAGGTGATGATATGTGTAAACCTAATTTAGGGGAATGTGATGCAAAATCCTAAATTGGGATAAATAGTAAACCCTGATTATGGTTAATTGAATAGAAAATCTAATTGGGATGTTTAGTGAACCCTAATCGGACATAATTGAATAGTAAATCCTAATTATGGGTAATGGAATATGAAACCCTAATTGGGATGAATAGTAAACCCTAATTGTGGGTTATTGAATGTAAACCCTATTCTGTGGTGAAATTTATGTGAAACCCTAACTAAGGGTGATTTTATGAGAAACCCTAATGTTTGATGTGATGTGGAACTCAAATCCAGGGTGATACTATGTAGTGTTATATGAAATCCTAATCTTGGGCAATATGGTGATAAACCATAACCTTAATCTGGGTAATGGGATGAATGTTCCCAAATGACATGAAATGGGAAACCCTAACCCTGGTAAGGGAAGAGTGGTGTTACCCTTGAATAGTGAATTCATATTTATTTTACAAGGTACTGATATGCAATTGATATCACTGTTATCATCTGTGCTAACCATGCATGTATTTACAATGATGACCATAGCTAGGTATGAGCTATGATGTTTAATTCACTATTGTGATTGGGCCTTGAATGCCATAATATACCTTGTTGCCTAGTAAGAGGTAACAAGAGAGTTAATGTGCCTCAAGTACCATGAGTGATGCTTGTAATAGTAAGTATCATGTTTATTTTGGTCAGATTACCTGAAGGAGATAGTTACCTGGAAAAGTGGTAACAATGCTCAATGATGAGCTAAGGGTTGAATACCCAGAACCATATGTTTATGGTAATGAGATTGTGTATGGATGAGAATTCCTAGTATTGAAATAAGGGACTGAGTTCCCAATGTCTTTTAAAGACTGATAAGTAATTGATAAAATAGTACATGTCTCTTTATAGCATTGTCATAATAAGTTATGTTTGAGAACGTACCTGCTGCTAAAAGAATATGAAAATGTACTTAGTTAATCAAGTGAAATCTGTTCATGTAGTGCTCTGACCATAGATCCATCATCGTCAGAAGTTGGTGATGGTGAAACAGGTTTCCCTATGGATTTCCTGAAATTCGCATATTTTGAATATGTGGGGGTAAATGGGAGAAAATATCCTTACATCCTTGTGAAGAGATTGATGGAAGGTAAACATTAATCCTCTCAATCCTTCATGTGTCGGAATGGATGTATCATAAATCTCTCGATGGTTGGGATGGATGTATCATTAATCTCCCAATGATATTTAATGTTGGGTCGATGGAGATAAACATTAATTCTCTCGATTGCCGATGAGAGTACAATTGATGTTGTAACTCTATAGAGAAGTTCCAGTATACCCTAGGAAGCTATATTGAGCAGTCAACATAGTCCTGCTTGTGGTCCCGTACTGACCGAGATGTGGGAGGTCATGGGAATCCGGCTCTTCCATTGACCTATTTATGGTACCGATTCGATTTAGCAATAGTCGGTTGGAGTATGAGCAGTATACCTCATCTCCTTAGAGATTAAGTATGTTTGAAAAATGTAATCAGCCGTGTAGCGTATTTGCATAAGATTGAGATACAAGAATCACTGGTTGATATTATTTGACTTAGTATATCCTAAATGGATAAGTGTTATAAATGTTCTTAAATTCTTTATTGAATATTAGGCATGTTGTTTATCCAGTTACAACTGATAAGCTCAAGTGAGAATGTTTCTCTAATCGGCATAGATATTAAATTATCTTATGTTAAGCTTATGGTTCCACTGCTCAGTTTATTTCTATTAAACTACAATAATAATGTTTTAGCGAAGAGTTATATCTCTAGTTGGGGCAATTTTTATAATTGTCTCACCCCCATGGAATCCAACGTTTTTAGGTAGATACAGAGAAAGAGGAAGAATCTTTGTAGCAGATATAGAGCAACAACAGTAACAACAAGGACAACAGTAATATTATCCCAGGTGGGGATACTGTCTGTCAGGCTTTGTACATAAAGTCATATGTGTCATCTCTGTACTCTCAGGTCCTAGGAGTTAGTAGTTTGTGATTTTATAATCGATCCGAGGTTTTGGCTTGATGCCTCAAGGTTTTAAGTTGCCTATGTACAAATTTAATAAAGCAGCTATTATATGTAATCATTGAGAAGAGATGGTACATGACATGTACGTTATGAACCCAATGTAATGATTTACTTTGGTTCTGAATGAAAGAGTTTTCCTGTGAATGGATCTCTTGATAAATGGTTTTAATTTTTAGTGATTTTTAGTAATCCACTTTTAGTGATCACTTCCGCATTAGTTAATCTAGTTTTATAAGTTGGATGCCACAAATTCGTGGTATCAGAGCTCTAGGTTCTCTGAGTCTACAGAGACATAGGATTAAGGTTGTTGAGTCTGTTCTAGTATCTTCCAGTCTGTCTGATAGTGTCTTCTGCTCATATAGGAGGAGAAAAAGAACTAAATATGTCTGGATCACACGATGAACATGCTGCTGAGAGCAGCGTTGCTGCACCAGGAGGAGGTTGATGAGTGCATACTCATCATGAAATTCAATTACCTTTTTGGAACAATTTAATCTCTGTTCCATATCTTTTCACCCTAATATGAATCATAATGCACAAAACTACTTAGTGATTCAATAATCTAGATTTTAACTAAATATCTTTCATTTAATGCAATTAAAAGCAAGCAACTCCATCCTTGCGGTCTCAAGACCGTTTGGGTCACGCGGTCCCAAGACCGTTTGGCGGAATACACAAAGAACAAATGACGAAACCAGTTGCCAAAGAAAGCCATGCGGTCCCAAGACCGGTTGGTCCCATACGGTCTCAAGACAGTTTGGTCCCATGCGGTCCCAAGACCGTTTGGTCCCATGCGGTCTCAAGACCGTTTGGTCCCATGCGGTCTCAAGACCGTTTGGTCCCATACGGTCCCAAGACCGTTTGGTCCCATACGGTCCCAAGACCGTTTGGTCCCATACGGTCCCAAGACCGTTTGGTCCCATGCGGTCTCAAGACCGTTTGGTCCCGCGCGGTCCCAAGACCGTTCGATGCAAGCGCAAGGATCGATTAAAGAACTAAAGCCGCGCGACCACGCCAAGGCCAGGACCGATCAGAGCAAACCACAGAGCAAACCGTTTGGAGCCTAAACGGTATCCAAACCGTTTGGTGCCCAAACGGTCTCAAGACCGTTTGGCGCCCAAACGGTCTCCAAACTGTTTGGTGCCCAAACGGTCTCCAAACCGTTTGGGGTCAGATCTGAATCTATAAATAGACCCCCAGGGTCCCCATTTGAAGGCATCGGATCCGGACGCCGATAGGCTGCCAGAGCACCACCTCGATCAAGTTCCACTCCACCTACTGCTGGTGTTGCGTCCAAGGAGGCCAAGAAGGGAAAGAAGACGGAGCAAGGAGCGCATCTTCTTCACCGGGCTGCGTCCACCCTCTGCACCGAGCTCATGCCGGATCTATCTTTCTCTCCTATCCTTCTTGTATCTCGCATCATGAGCGAGTAGTCCTCTTTTGCTGGGGTGCGGGGACTAGCCCCGCTTCCCATGCAAACCATGTTCTTTTGTTAAACTTTCCATGGTAATGTATATAACTCTTCATTTTGTTGTTTATCGTTAAGCTTGTAGGTTGGTTATATGCTCGTTTTCATCTTTGTGCTCCCTATGTTGCGATAGCTTCAATACATGGGTTCGAATGTCGTTTAATGAGCTTGACTCCCTAAATAGAAATAGAAGGGGATTCCTTGAGGTAGTAAGTGTATGATCTGCGAGGGGACGAGCCATCTAGCCTTCGGTGACGCTTTTGTGCGCCTAACGCCTGTATAGGGGGTTCACAACCTTAGTTGGATTTTGTATCATCTTGCTAAACGTCGATGTTTCCTTGCATGTCAACCTCCTGCTTGTTTATCGGTTAACGCGGCTGACTCCCAAACTAGAAATAGGATGGGATTTCATCGAGGTAGTAAGTGTATGATCCGCGAGGGGACGAGCCATCTATCCTTCGGTGACGCTTCAGTGCGCCTAACACCCGTATGGGGGGTTCACAACCTCCGTTGATTTCTGTATCTTCAGAGCCGTAAGACATGTGATCCAGATGGCAACGAGAAATCTGCTGCATATGGTGATGCTTACGCGGACCTAACGCCCGTATGGGGGGTTCTGCAGCAGCTCTACTTGGAGTGTTATATCGTGCCTGGTTTGTTTGCAAAAGAGTATGTTTGTGTGTGCAGCGATGGTCAAACCCAGTACCATCCCAGCTATTCCATATTATTGATCCAAACCCATCTTTTAATTCCGCATTTACTTTCTTGCAATTAGTTTAATCAAACCCAAATCAACCATTTGTTCTAAATATTAGTTTTACTTGAGCTAGATCTAACTGACAATGATTCTTAAAAACGTTGTCCTTTGGGTTCGATCCTCAACTATACTGCGATAAGATCCGTCCACTTGCGGGTGGTATTGTTGCACTTGGTTTTGGTAAAAACTCGGGGATTTCAGCCCCGGGTGAATTTGTTAGTGCATTCAACAACCACATCAAATTCTGGCACCGTTGCCGGGGACAACGGAATCAGTCAGTCTAATCTAGTTCTTTTAAGACTAATCTAGGATTTTGTTTTTCTTTTTGAAACTATCGCTTATCTACTTGATCTTATTCTACTTGTGGATCTCATTTTCAAATCCTCCTAATTTTCAGGTGCTCTCCAACGCCTAGTGCATGCACCAATCATATAGTCCCGGACTGACTGCGAGCTTCGATCCCGAAATAGATAGAACCTTCCATCGTAAGATCAGAGAAAATCAAGCAAGGATGGCGCAAGAAGAAGAAGTAGCCCGTAGAGTGGATCAAGCCATCAATGCACAGAGAGAGAGGCTCATGTAAGAAGCTAGAGCTGTGGTTCAACATGAGATCTTAGCAGCACAAGCAGCAGCGCAAGCAGCGGAACTTCAGAAAGATCTTAGAGAGTTCCCTATCCCAAGGGCTGCAAATGTCTATCATCCGGTGCAGCCTCCTCCCATCGAAGCTGCCAACTTTGAGATTAGAGCACATTGGATAACTTTGCTTCAAAACAACCCCTTTTACGGCAAACAAGCTGAAGACAGCCAAGGTCATCTTCTCAGATTCATCGACCTTTGTGCTATGATGAAGCAAAATGGAGTCACTGATGATGCCATTCGACTCCGTCTTTTCAAGTACTCGTTTGCCGATAGGGCAATCAGTTGGTACAATTCACTGCAGAGTGAAGTACCCATCACCACCTGGGAGCAGCTCCAAAACGCTTTTCTGGAAAAATTCTACCCCCCATCTCTTACATATGAAATCAGGAGACGAATCACAAATTTCACTCAAGTCCCAGGAAAAACCCTTGCCGAAGCTTGGGATAGGTACAAGGAGCTGCTACGCAAATGCCAACACCATGGAATTCCTAAGAACCAGCTGATAGAGATATTCTACAGGGGTGTGGAGGATGATGTAAAGATTTTCCTTGACTCCTCGTCTGGAGGGAACTTCATGCGGCAAAGTTACGACAACGCATGGAGAGTAGTCACCCTGGGAGCAGAAAATCAAGCCAATTGGGGCAAATCTGTTGGTAAAGGCGTCTTAAAGGTAGCCATGGCTGAAGCTGTCCCAGAATACAAATCTATAGCTGAAACTTTAAAGGTCTTAGTTGCAAAGCAAGATCACATAGAATCATCCCTTGCTGCGATTGGAAGAGGACATTCTCCCACTAGGCAACCAGAATAGGTCAAGTCCACTTCTTTGTTTTGTGAAGCATGCAAGGGCACTGATCATTCAACATTGTCATGCAATGTTCTCTACGATGTTGTTTTAAGTAATGCCTGTGGACAAGGAGACGGTTTCCAAATGGAAAATCTTAATGCTATCAATACCATCCCTGGGCAGAACTATTACAATCCGAATCAAAATAGGAATCACCCAGGCTTTCAATATGGAAACCCTTCAGGAGCTATGAACCCGCATCAATTCGGACCCAACAATCAACCAAGAAGCCCATCCATGATTCCAGTTTAACCAACAACAAAACTTTGGGAATCAAGGAATCTTCAAGGGAAACTTTCAGAATAGGAATTACAATAATTATCATAACAACTCTCAGTATCAGAACTTGAACCAACAACAAGGTCAAACAGGACCCATCTCTTCTGATGACAAGCTGTCAACCATTGAAAAGTTGTTGCAAACACAGCAAACGATGATAGCCAATCAACAAGCCCAACAGAAAGCTATTGAAACACAACTAGCACAACTTGCTGCTAGTATAAAGCCACCAGCTGGAGCCTTTGCCGGTCAACCTGAAAACAATCCGAAACATCCTGAAAAGTTGAAAGTCGTCAACACCAGATCGGGGAAAGATTATTCGAATCCCCCAGTAAAGACACCTGTAGTTATTGCTGACGAAGAAGAACCTGAGACAGTCCAGAACTCAACAACTCCTGAATCGCAACCAATGGAAGATAAGGCTGACAAAGAGGTGCCTGAAAAATCTGTTGATGAAACACCAGAGACGGATATTCCTGTGTATAAGCCTCGTATACCCTTCCCATCCCGCCTAAGGCAAACGAAGCTTGATACGAGATTCATCAAGTTCAAAGAGGCTATGAAGAAGCTCCATGTCAATATACCCTTCTTAGATGCTCTTAATGAGATACCAGCCTGGACCAAGTATCTAAAGTCGCTTCTCACCAAGAAGTACATCACTGAAGAGTATGAAACTGTAAAACTGGCTACAACCACGTCAGATATCATACTAAGCAAGATGCCAAAGAAACAAAAAGATCCAGGATCCTTCGGAATCTCATGTCACATTAGTGACTCATCATGCAAGAAGGGATTGGCAGATCTTGGCGCAAGTATTTCTATTATGCCGTTTAGTCTATGCAAGAGATTAGGGTTCACAGAACTGCTTTCAACTGCTATGACCATTCAACTTGCGGACAATTCGATAAAAAGACCGTTAGGAATTCTCGAAGACATCCCTGTCAAGGTAGGCAAGGACGCATATGTTCCATGTGATTTTGTCATCATGGACATAAAAGAAGACACAAGATACCCTCTTATCTTCGGTCGTCTGTTCCTCGCCACTGCTAGAGCCCTTATTGATGTTGAAGCAGGAAACTTACTGCTCAGGTTAGGCAAAGAAACTCTGGAGTTCAAAGTTTTTGAAAGAATGAGAAGACCAAGTATACAGGAAGAAGTCTATCTGATTGATTGTGTTGAGCAAATGTCACAACTGACTCAAGAGCATCATGAATTAAATGATCCCTTGGAAATTGCTCTAACGAACCCATCAGTTGATGAACAAATCGATGAACAAGTAAAGAATTACATCAAATTTCTCGACTCTACAGAAGAAGACTATGAAGCTACTTTTGAAGAACTCAAGCCCATAGAAATTATTGAAGATGTTGGTGAAAAAGAGGAGACACCTCTCAACCTTATCATGACACATACTGAACTATTTCCAAGTGTCTATGAGCCTCCCCATCCAGAAACAACAACCCTCAGGAATGAACCGGTAGCCCCACAGATTGAGACTACTAATTCTACCTTCCCTCCGCAACAAGATCTGGATAGTGGTTTCTACAAGGAACCATATCCCTCGGATCCATATCTGATAGATGTTAACAACCAACATGGCTACGATGAGGAGATGGTGCATCAACAAATGAACTTCCCTTCTAAACCTCAACAAAATTTCCTTATCAATGATGTTGTTCGGATTACCTACAACCACTTTCCACCTCAAAGTGAGCAACAAAGAACAAATCAACATAACTCAGGTTGTTTCCCTATATGCTCTGACATTACTCGTTATGTGCGGGGAAGAATACCAGAAGCTAAGATCAAACAGAAGATCAATGACTGACTGAAAAAGAAACCACCAAAAACATATGTTAACCAAGCTCCACCCAGAGCTCCACCATGGTGATAATATCCACGTCGAGCCAGCGACATAAAACAAAGGCGCTTGTCGGGAGGCAACCCGATCAATAAATCAGTTTTACTTCGCCTTTTCAAATTTTGTTTCTTACTTCATAGTTAAATTTTCCTTAAATAAAATTTGCCTTATGAGAAAGTTTTCCCTACAGGACACGAGATCGGAGTGGCGCTGATCCGAACAAAATCATTCTCGGCAGTCATACCTGGTGTTACCTTTCCCCTCCATCTTGGATTTAGGGTTTGCTCGAGGATGAGCAAATCTCTAAGTTCGGGGTGGAGGGTGGGTGGTACGTACTTCATTTCCATATACACCCTCTTTTCATATAAGTTGTCTTTATCATAAAATTTTCCAAATTTTTGAACAGATACCTGATGAATTTTTGACTCTTGTCGATAAAAATGTAACTAACTATCTTGTTGTGCATTTTCAATCATAATATCCTCCTTACTCAAAGTAAATCCTCAACATGACTAATTTTTGAAACTTGCCTCTTGCCTGAAATCACCCTGTGAAGCTTATGATTCCTAACATCATAATACTTTTTACAAAATGATAAGTACCTATCAAACTGATAAGGATCAAACACATCGTGCTTCCTAACTGACTAGTGGAACAATGGCTCAGAATCCTCGCTGGATCCGCATCAAGTCATTATTTGAGCAGAGTATGACAAAGAGAATAACCCGGTTTCGAATTGTAAATCAAGTTGCATTCTGATCTGAACTCTCTTCTACACTTCTTCTATCATCTTCGTATCCGTCCATCCATCAATACCACCAAAATAGCCAAATTTGTGCCAAACCCTAAGTTCGGGGTGGCACGCCACTTCCCCCTTATCCACTTCTTCCATACCCCTTCCAATAAATAGGGGTGTACCACCAAAAATGCAATCTCGAGTCGAATAGAGGAGAGATCTGCAATAAAAGATGCCAAAGTGCACACAAAAAGAAATGCAATCTCGAGTTGAATAGAGGAGAGATCTGCAATAAAAGATGCCATAGTGCACACAAAAAAATATGCAATAAATGAAATTGCAAAACAAATAAAAATCTCGAGTCGAATAGAGGAGAGATTTACTTCTTCTTTCCATACCACCTTTCACTCCTTTTTCTACCTAAGGGCACAACACATGCCCCACTATCCTGAACTACACCAGTGTTAGATTGGATGCATACTTGTTGATTCTGTGGGTATCTCTGAACTCCTAATAAACTCTTCGACATGCTTGGTGTTGGAAAAAGTGGGGAGGAAGCGTTGTTGGGAAACGAACTCAGGAACGAAGCTATGGAAAGATGTGTTTTGTGGTCCCAGGAAGTTAAGGTACTCATTTGTACTGAACAGAAAGAAAACATTTGTGATGTGAAGATGAAGAAATCACATGGATCGAAAGTATTTCATTAGGCAACAATTTCAAACTTTATGTTACTCGAGGACGAGAAACGATTTAAGTTCGGGGTGTTTTGATGAGTGCATACTCATCATGAAATTCAATTACCTTTTTGGAACAATTTCATCTCTATTCCATATCTTTTCACCCTAATATGAATCATAATGCACAAAACTACTTAGTGATTCAATAATTAAGATTTTAACTAAATATCTTTCATTTAATGTAGGTAAAGCAAGCAACTCCATGCATACGGTCTCAAGACCATTTGGATCCTTGCGGTCTCAAGACCGTTTGGGTCCACGCGGTCCCAAGACCGTTTGGCGGAATACACAAAGAACGAATGACGAAACCAGTTGCCAAAGAAAGCCATGCGGTCTCAAGACCGTTTGGTCCCATGCGGTCTCAAGACCGTTTGGTCCCATGCGGTCTCAAGACCGTTTGGTCCCATGTGGTCTCAAGACCGTTTGGTCCCATACGGTCCCAAGACCGTTTGGTCCCATACGGTCTGAAGACCGTTTGGTCCCATGCGGTCTGAAGACCGTTTGGTCCCATACGGTCCCAAGACCGTTTGGTCCCATGCGGTCTCAAGACCGTTTGGTCCCATGCGGTCTCAAGACCGTTTGGTCCCGCGCGGTCCCAAGACCGTTCGATGCAAGCGCAAGGATCGATTGAAGAACTAAAGCCGCTCGACCACGCCAAGGCCAGGACCGATCAGAGCAAACCGCAGAGCAAACCGTTTGGTGCCCAAACGGTCTCAAGACCGTTTGGCGCCCAAACGGTCTCCACACCGTTTGGCACCCAAACGGTCTCCAAACCGTTTGGGGTTAGATCTGAATCTATAAATAGACCCCCAGGGTCCCCATTTGAAGGCATCGGATCCGGACACTGATAGGCTGCCAGAGCACCACCCCGATCAAGTTACACTCCACCTACTGCTGGTGTTGCGTCCAAGGAGGCCAAGAAGAGAAAGAAGACGGAGCAAGGAGCGCATCTTCTTCACCGGGCTGCATCCACCCTCTGCACCGAGCTCATGGCGGATCTATCATTCTCTCCTATCCTTCTTGTATCTCACATCATGAGCGAGTAGTCCTCTTTCGCTGGGGTGCGGGGACTAGCCCCGCTGCCCATCCAAACCATGTTCTTTTGTTAAACTTTCCATGGCAATGTATATAACTCTTCATTTTGTTATTTATCGTTAAGCTTGTAGGTTGGTTATATGCTTGTTTTCATCTTTGTGCTCCCTATGTTGCGATAGCTTCAATACATGGGTTCGAACGTCGTTTAATGAGTTTGACTCCCTGACTAGAAATAGAAGGGGATTCCTTGAGGTAGTAAGTGTATGATCCGTGAGGGGACGAGCCATCTAGCCTTCGGTGATGCTTCTGTGCGCCTAACGCCTGTATAGGGGGTTCACAACCTTAGTTGGATTTTGTATCATCTTGCTAAACGTCGATGTTTCCTTGCATGTCACCCTCCTGCTTGTTTATCGGTTAACGTGACTGACTCCCAAACTAGAAATAGGATGGGATTTCATCGAGGTAGTAAGTGTATGATCCGCGAGGGGACGAGCCATCTATCCTTCGGTGACGCTTCTGTACGCCTAACGCCCGTATGGGGGGTTCACAACCTCCGTGGATTTCTGTATCTTCAGAGCCGTAAGACATGTGATCCGGATGGCGACGAGAAATCTGCTGCATATGGTGATTCTTACGCGGACCTAACGCCCGTATGGGGGGTTCTGCAGCAGCTCTACTTGGAGTGTTATATCGTGCCTGGTTTGTTTGCAAAAGAGTATGTTTGTGTGTGCAGCGGTGGTCAAACCCGGTACCATCCCAGCGATTCCATATTATTGATCCAAACCAATCTTTTAATTCCGCATTTACTTTCTTACAATTAGTTTAATCAAATCCAAATCAACCATTTGTTCTAAATATTAGTTTTACTTGAGCTAGATCTAACTGACAAAGATTATTAAAAACGTTGGTCTTTGGGTTCGATCCTCAACTATACTGCGATAAGACCCGTCCGCTTGCGGGTGGTATTGTTGCACTTGGTTTTGGTAAAAACTCGGGGATTTCATCCCCGGGTGAATTTGTTAGTGCATTCAAAAACCACATCAGAGGTACAAGAGATCAAGATAGGGAGGAGAATGTACTTGATCAACCCCAGTTCAACCAAGCTGATATGGGGAATCCAACTTTCCTGAATATGTTTGGACAATTTATAACAGCTATGACCCATATGACAGATAGGATGCCATTACATGCAACTAGGGCACCAGCCCATAATGAAAGACATGGAGCCGGTGAGACTTTTGAATGGCTTAGGAGGGTAAGAGCCTTAGAGTATGTTGGTACAGTCGACCCAGTAGATGCTGACCTATGGTTGACTGAACTGGAGAAAGCCTTCAGAATCCTCATGATTCCTGATGATGAGAAGGTGAGCCATGATGTAGATCTCCTAAAAGGGAGTGCTGGCCACTGGTGGACCATTGAGGAAGACAAAAAACCTGGTGTTGTGATCGGATGGGATGAATTTCGAAGTGAATTCGTCGCTAGATACTTTCCCAAGATGTATCTAGATGAGAAGATCTTTCAATTTGAGAGGTTGAGGCAAGGACAGATGAACTTTAGCAAATATGAAGCTAGGTTCATGGAACTTTTTTGGTTTTGTCTGCATATGGCATCTACATATGAGGAGAGAATTCGGTAGTTTGAGAAGGGGTTGAACGCTGAATTGACCACTCCAGTGTCTACTCTGGAGAACCAGGAGAGGTTTGCCACTTTTGTAGAGTCAGTAAGATGAATATAATGGTCTGTGATTGAGAAGCGACAGACCAAGGGTAAGAAAGAGTACCCACAGTTCCAAGGACAAAGTTCTGGAAGTTCTAAGAAACCAAGGTATTCTGTGCCTACAACACCACCAAGGTTCAATACCCAGACGCAATGGACGTCAAGTAAGGGTAGAGGCCATAGTTTACCACCAAAGGGAGCTCACAGCTCAGCCTCAATGTCAGGAACAGGACCACCCAAACCCCAGAGGGGATATGTAACCTATTATAGATGTGGAAGAGAAGGCCATGTGGTGAGGGACTATCCTGAAAAAGTCAGGAATGTAACCCAGCAATCGAGGCAGAGTCAGCAAGGCTCTCAGAGACAGTAGTCTGGCAGTGGTGCTAGAGGACGTAGACAAGCGTCCCAAGCTGGATCGTCAACATCCAATAATCAAGCACAAGGTCAACATCAGGCAACGACTAGATTCTATGCAATGAATCATCCTGAAGCAGTTGTCAATCCCAGGGTTGTGACAGCTCAGATGGAATTATTTTATTCTGATATGTCTTCATCCTACTTTGTATCCGTTTTAATTGATCCGGGTTCTACGCATTCCTTTATCACTCGAGAAGTGATATATGACTGCAACATAATTGTCAGTCGTAGAGCAAATAGTTTGATGCTAGAAACCCCATTGTTGGGATCTACAGTGTTGCGGGAGGTGTGTTCTCCCTGCACTCTTATCTTTTCTAAACATCGCATTCGGGTGGATCTTATACCACTTGAAATGCACGAGTTCGATATAATTCTTGGGATGGACACCTTAGAAAAGTATAATCTTGGATTGTGATTCCAAGCAGGCTGTGTTCATAGATGATAGTGACGCATGGATCTTTCAGGGAGATAGAAAGATTCTTCCAACATGTCTTGTGTCAGCTATAGTAGCTGAGAAGTTGATGAGACAAGGATGCTTCACATTCTTAGCCCATGTGGTTGATACCACAATGGAGAGCCCTCATCTTTCTAAAGTTCCAATAGTCAGGGAATTTGAAGATGTATTTCTTGAAGAACTTCTAGGTGTTCCACCACCCCGAGAGATTGATTTTGAATTAATCTGTTTCTGGGCATGCAACCAATAGCACAAACACCGTATAGAATGGCAACTGCTGAAATGGCAGAGCTCAAGAAACAACTTGCAAGATTTGCTTTGGAAGGGTTTTATCCGACCGAGTACTACACCATGGGGTGCTCCAGTTCATTTTGTTAAAAAGAAAGATGGGTCTGTGTGATTATGAATTGACTACAGATAGTTAAACAAAGTAACTATAAAGAACAAGTATCCTTTACCAAGGATTGATGACTTGTTTGATCAGTTGCGTGGTGCAACTGTCTTTTCTAAGATAGATCTGAGGTCGGGATATCATCAACTGCGTATTAAGGAGGGTGACATACCTAAGTCTGCCTTTAGGACAAGGTATGGTCACTATGAGTTCATAGTTATGTTGTTTGGACTAACTAATGCACC
Organism: Alisma plantago-aquatica; assembly: GCA_963693085.1. Taxonomy (NCBI): domain Eukaryota; kingdom Viridiplantae; phylum Streptophyta; class Magnoliopsida; order Alismatales; family Alismataceae; genus Alisma; species Alisma plantago-aquatica. The sequence continues at coordinate 810,746,961 of OY856411.1, forward strand.
AACTGCATTTATGGAACTCATGAATAGAATCTTTCGAACTTTTCTTGATCAGTGTGTAATCATCTTTATAGATGACATCCTGTTATATAGTAGAGATGCTCAACAACATGAGCATCATCTCCGTTAAGCTTTGGCTTTGATAAGAAAGCATAAGTTGTATGCTAAGTTTAGAAAATGTGAGTTCTGGTTACGAGAAGTTTCTTTTCTTGGACACGTAATATCTGCTTCAGGTATTCGTGTTGATCCTAAGAAGGTAGAAATTGTCCTACAATGGGAATAGCCAAAGACACCGACAGAGATACGCAGTTTCCTAGGACTGGAAGGCTATTACAGGAGGTTCATTAAGAACTTCAGTTCAATAGCTTTACCCCTAACCAAGTTGACCAGGAAGGAAGTTCCTTTTTTCTGGAAAGACAAGTGTCAACAATCATTCCAGTTTTTGAAAGAAAGGTTGACAAGTGCACCTGTGATGTGCTACCTGACCAAGGGAAGGGGTATATAGACTTCTGTGATGCATCTAAGAATGGCTTAGGATGTGTGTTGATGCAGGATAAGCAAGTGATTTCTTTTGCTTCTCGACAGCTTAAGAAACACGAGGAAAATTATTCAACACACGATCTAGAGCTAGCTGCTGTGATCCATGCTTTGAAGATTTGGAGACACTATCTCTATGGAGAAACATTCCATATTTTCACAGACCATAAGAACCTAAAGTATATATTCTAACAACATGAGCTAAACATGAGTCAATGCCGCTGGATGGAGTTAATCAAGGACTACAATTGTACAATTGATTATCATCCAGGGAAAGCCAATGTGGTTGTTGATGCTCTAAGTAGAAAATCAACAACACCAGCCTTATATAAATCACAATTGAATTCCTTAGTGTGCTCTAAGAGGGATATGTTTATCTCCTTGCGGCAAGACAATGTATAGTTTAAAGTGTCATTGTTAGTCGGGTTGTTAGCTGAGATGCACATAAAACCTACTCTGAGACAACAGATTAAAGAAGCAAAACAAACTGATGTTGTAGTTCAGCAGATTAAATCAAAGTATGGTAGTGAGAAACGAGATGGTTTCCATGATTCGGATGATCAGGTAGTCTGTTACCATGATAGAATGGTAGTACCTGATACTGATAACTTAAGAAAGTTAGTCCTGGAAGAAGCTCATTATTTGATGTATGCTATGCATCCAGGGAGCACCAAGATGTATCATAACTTGAAAGACATGTATTGGTGGCCTGGATTAAAGAAAGATGTTTTTGAGTTTGTTATGCGGTGTCTGGTATGTCAACAGGTTAAAGCTGAACATCAGAAGCCTGTAGGAACATTGCAACCTCTTCCTCTACTGCAGTGGAACTGGGATCATGTAACCATGGACTTTGTGGTTGGTTTGCCTAGAACAGCCAAAAGCCATGATTCCGTTTGGGTAATAGTTGATAGGTTGACTAAGAAAACACATTTCTTACCTGTCAAAACAACCCACACTACTGATAAGCTTGCACAGTTATACATAGATGAGATAGTGAGTTTGCACGAGGTTCCAACTACTATCATTTCTGATAGAGGTCCCCTATTTACGAGTCATTTTTGGGAACGACTGCATAAAGCTTTGGGTACGCAGTTAAGGTTTAGCACAACCTTTCATCCTCAGACGGATGGGCAGTCTGAGAGGACCATACAAACCTTGGAGGACTTGCTTAGGGCATGTGTCCTTTAGTTTGTAGGAAGTTGGGATCTACATCTGAGCTTGATAGAGTTTTCTTATAATAATAGCTATCAACACAGTATTGATATGACACCATATGAGGCTTTATATGGTAGACGTTGTAGATCTCCCTTATGTTGGTATGAAACAGGAGAGTACCAACTTTTGGGTCATGAGCTGGTTCAGCAAACAAGTGAGAAGATTAAAGTCATACAACAACATTTGAAAGCTGCCCACGATAGGCAGAAATCATATGCGTATAAGCATCGTAGACCCTTAGAATTCCAAGTTGGAGATAGAGTATACCTCAAGGTCTCACCTTGGAAAGGTATCCTTAGATTTGGAAAGAAGAGAAAGTTAGCTCCTAGATGTATGGGATCTTATCCAATCATTGAGAGGATGGGAAAGGTAGCCTATAAGCTGGAGTTACCATCTGAGCTGCATAGATTACACCCAGTGTTCCATATTTCCATGCTAAGGAAGTGTCATTCTGAAATTGAGTTAGTTCTGCAACCTGTGGAGGTAGAACTAAATGATGATATATCTTATGTTGAAGGACGTTTGTTGATTCTCGACAGAAGAATCAAGAAATTGAAAAAGAAAGAAATATGTCTTGTAAAAGTTCTCTGGCATCACCGTGGTTTTGAAGAAGCTATGTGGGATCTAGAGGACGAGATGAGGAGGAAGTACCCTTCTCTTTTCTCTTGATGTTTTTGTTGATATTTTTGGGGACGCAATCCTTGTAAGGGGTGGATAACTTGTAACATCCCTGACCTGGGTTATGTTTTAAACCTAGGTGTTTTGTTTAATAAAATTGATTATATGCTTGCTCTTATCTTTTGAAAAGTAATTAAGGCTCAAAAGGAACTTACATTGCAATTTTAGTCCTTTTTGAATATTGTGGAAATCAATGCTTTGCTTGTTTTGGACTAAAAAGAAAATTACCCAAGTTGAGGGGTTTATTTTCAAATTGTGCATGATAATATGTTTCTCATATGTTGAAGCATCATGGGAGTGAATATGATGCAGAGGTATGGCTTGTGATAGCCTGAATACCAATAAAGAACTGATAAAGCAAAATTTGTGCATTAAAACCTAGTTTTGGTGTAATGTGCAAATTACCCAAAATCCAGGGTTCAATATGAAAATTACCACTTCAAAATGGTCCCTACTATTCCTTGGGATCATGTGGAGTAAAGAAAATGAGAGGGGCGTCTCATTTGTATCTCTTTGAAGTAGAGAGAATCTTGATATTAAAATAATCAAGATTTAAGCATAATTGAAACCCGAATTCAATTTAATGCAAAAAAATAAATAAAAATAATTGAAGGACCTTCAACAAAAATTGAAATAATTGAATTCAGATATGTGTGTATGTCCTTTTTCTTTGCAAGGGCCACGAAATATCTCAAGGAGGTGAAAAATCCACTCACCTTATTATAAGAAAAAGAAATATCCACTCACTTATGGATATTAATATAAAAAGGGTTAAGGTGCTTAATTTGCTTTTCTTTAAAACATGGATAATAGAGAGGAATAAGAGGATATCCTCGTCCCTAAGGAAAGGAAGGGGGCAAGTGGAAAGAATTTGGGAGAGATAATTCCTACTTTCCCTCTCCTAATTGAATTTTTAATAAAAATTGCATATAAGCTCATTTATCCATAGAGTAAAAGGGAATTTCGGATTCACTTCCACCCTTTGCTTGCAAAACAACCAAGGAATCTTTAAAGGACCAGGAGGACGACCCCCAACCTGTTGGTAAGCTTCTTGACCTTCTTTCATCTTGATTTCATAGTGGAAATCATAAATCAATGCATAATTTCTTCTTTTCTTCACTCCATCTTCAACCCTAGCCATTCTTTTCACTCCAAAAATTGAGGACTAGCCTTGGGGGAGTTGCAAAATCTTCTTCCACCATTTTTTACGTTCAGCTCCAAGCATTGAAGGTCAATTGAAGGCGGGTTATATAGCTTGAACCATTATTCAACATTATCGAACTCAATTTCTCAATTCAATTGATTCAATTGATCTTTTTGCAATTCCTTTGATTGATTGATGGAATTACTATGAAGATGGCAGTAGATTTCGTGGGTTTGAAGGTTGATGATTATGACATCATCTTAGGCACACTTTCCAACAAATTTTAGTTGCAAACGGTCTTGGACCTTTGGTCCAAATGGTTTCACCAAACCGTTTGGAAACCAAACGGTTTGCAAACCGTTTGGTGACTTGAGTCCCAAACCGCATGAGAGGGTTGACCATTTGGTTTGGTTGACCATTTGAGATCTGAACCCTAGTACAGGTGGGATGATGATCCAATGGATCCAATTCATTAATTGAATGTGTGGACAATCCACCAATTACAACCCTAATCGATTTGTTGGAAATTCCATAAAGTATTCCATTCGATTTCAAGACTTTTTGGGTCAAACGGTCTTGAGACCGTTTGAGCCCAAATGGTTTTGAAACGGTTTGGGATCAAACAGTTTCAAAAACATTTGAAGGGTTTGAGGTTGATTCATGAGTGGTGGATAGAGATCCAATGGTGATGATTGATGAATCCTTCAATTGCCTAATTGATGGTCAATCCAATGGAACAAATTATATTCAATTTGTTTGGTGAATGCCAATAATGGCCCATGCAGTTTTGAGGCTAGTTTGAGCCCAAACGGTCTTTAGACCGTTTGAGCCCAAATGGTCTTGAAACCGTTTGGGGTCAAATGGTTTCAAAACCATTTGGATTCAAACGTTTCAAAACTGTTTGGTGTTTGGAAACTCCAAAACCGAATGGTGGACTTTTGTGATTCAATCATGTGGGAATTAAAGGTAATGTTTGTTCGATTAATCCAATGGTTGATAGTGATGATAATCAATGGAGGTACAAGGCTGAAATCCTAAAAGTACCTAGATGATTAGTACCATTAAAGTGATAAACCCTAATTGCTTATAAGAATAATAACTTAGTACACTATGTCAATCATAGTTGTATGTATGTGATTGAAGGGTTGAAATAACCTAATCAAGTTGAGAGGATGATAGAATGGAATTCAAACATGAGTATGATTCATGTGGTGATTAAGGGTATGATCCTTAGCAAAGAGATCATGAAATCCTAATCATGAGCATAAACCCTAATTGACAAGGTTATTTAACCCTAACCCTAATTCAGGGCAATTCTGAGTGAAACCCTAATCCAGGGTAAGGGTGTAACCCTAATCCAAGGTGATGATATGTGTAAACCTAATTTAGGGGAATGTGATGCAAAATCGTAAATTGGGATAAATAGTAAACCCTGATTATGGTTAATTGAATAGAAAATCTAATTGGGATGTTTAGTGAACCCTAATCAGAGGTAATTGAATAGTAAACCCTAATTATGGGTAATGCAATATGAAACCCTAATTGCGGGTTATTGAATGCAAACCCTATTCTGGGGTGAAATTTATGTGAAACTCTAACTAAGGGTGATTTTATGAGAAACCCTAATGTTTGATGTGATGTGGAACTCAAATCCAGGGTGATACTATGTAATGTTATACGAAATCCTAATCTTGGGCAATATGGTGATAAACCATAACCTTAAGCTGGGTAATGGGATGAATGTTCCCAAATGACATGAAATGGGAAACCCTAACCCTGGTAAGGGAATAGTGGTGTTACCCTTGAATAGTGAATTCATATTTGTTTTACAAGGTACTGGTATGCAATTGATATCACTGTTATCATCTGTGCTAACCATGTAGGTATTTGAAATGATGATCATAGCCAGGTATGAGCTATGATGTTTAATTCACTATTGTGATTGGGCCTTGAATGCCATAATATACCTTACTACCTGGTAAGAGGTAACAAGAGAGTTAATGTGCCTCAAGTACCATGAGTGATGCTTGTAATAGTAAGTATCATGTTGACCTGGGTCAGATGACCTGAAGGTGATAGTTACCTGGAAAAGTGGTAACAATGCTCAATGATGAGATAAGGGTCAAATACCCAGAACCATATGTTTATGGTAATGAGATTGTGTATGGATGAGAATTCCTAGTATTGAAAGAAAGGGAATGAGTTCCCAATGTCTTTTAAAGACTGATAAGTAATTGATAAAAATAGTACATGTCTCTTTATAGCATTGTCATAATAAGTTATGTTTGAGAACGTGCCTGATGCTAAAAGAATATGAAAATGTACATAATTAATCAAGTGAAATCTGTTCATGTAGTGCTCTGACCATAGAACCATCATCATCAGAAGTTGGTGATGGTGAAACAAGTTTCCCTATGGATTTCTTGGAATTCACATATTTTGAATATGTGGGCGTAAATGGGAGAAAATATCCTTACGTCCTTGTGAAGAGATTGATGGAAGGTAATCATTAAACCTTTCAATCCTTCATGTGTCGGGATGGATGTATCATAAATCTCTCGATGGTTGGGATGGATGTATCATTAATCTCCCAATGATATTTAATGTCGGGTCGATGGAGATAAACATTATTTGTCTCGATTGCCGATGAGAATACAATTGACGATGTAACTCTGTAGCAAAGTTCCAGTATACCCTGGAAAGCTATATTGAGCAGTCGACATAATCCTGCTTGTGGTCCCGTACTGACTGGGATGTGGGACGTCATGGGATACTGACTCTTCCATTGACCTATTTATGGTACCGATTCGATTTAGCAATAGTCAGTTGGAGTATGAACGGTATACCTCACCTCCTCAGAGCTTAAGTATGTTTGAAAAATGTAATTAGCCGTGTAGTGTATTTGCATAAGATTGAAATATGAGAATCACTGGTTGATGTTATTTGAATTAGTATATCCTAAATGGATAAGTGTTATAAATGTTCTTCAATTCCTTATTGAATATTAGACATGTTGTTTATCCAATTACAACTGATAAGCTTAAGTGAGAATGTTGCTCTGATCTGCATAGATATTAAATTATCTTCTATTAAGCTTATGATTCCACTGCTCAGTTTATTTATATTGAACTACAATAATAATGTTTTGGCAGAGAGTTATATCTCTCGCTGGGGCAATTTTTATAATTGTCTCACCCCCGTGGAATCCAACATTTTTAGGTAGACACAGACAAAGAGGAAGAATCTCTGTAGCAGAAGATGAGCAACAACAACAACAGCAAGGACAACAGTAATATCCCAGGTGGGGATACTGGTTGTCAGGATTTGTACATAAAGTCTTATGTGTCGTCTATGTAGTCTCAGGTCCTAGGAGTCAGTAGTTTGTGATTTTATAATCGATCTGAGGTTTTAGCTTGATGTCTCGAGGTTTTAAGTTGCCTATGTACAAATTTAATAGAGTAGTTGTTGTATGTAATCCTCAAGAAGAGATGGTACATGACATGTACATTATGAACCAGGATGTAATGATTTACTTTGGTTCTGAATGAAAGAGTTTTCCTGTGAATGGATCTCTTGATAAATGGTTTTAATTTTTAGTGATTTTCAGTAATCCACTATTAATGATTGCTTCCGCATTAGTTAATCTGGTTTTATAAGTTGGACACCACAAGGAACCTCTTCTAGGTGGGGCAATATTTAACCCTCTTAGTTGAATAAACCCCTAAACCACACATGCGGTGACAAGGTGTGGAATGTATGCTTATAGATTAGTTACATATCGATATAGAGGGTGGTTTTCCATTGTGGGGTACAAATTACTTGCATTACACGTCAGATTTATTCTCAACATATATAAACAATATATGTCTTTCTATCATTAACCAATGGACTGAAATGATTCATATTCATCCTTTTCTTGCAACATTCTTCATCATTATTATCACATTTGTTATTTATATCATCTTTTTTGAATTCTAGAAAAATAAATACTTAATAAATGTCAAATATAAAGGTGAGAATTATTTCTTACCTTTTTTCCAAACTTTTTTGTGTTAGTAGTGAATATCAATGAGAACATTGATTGTAGTATTTAAACCATATGCACCTCTAGTCTATTTGATTAGAAAATAGTAGTTATTATTTATTAAAAAGTTCACAAGTCTTCATATTTTTACTTTTTCTTTTAGCAGAAATTATTCAACGATCTTTGTCATGGATTCAACTTCGCTAATGCAAAACGATCTTTGTCATGGATTGAAATTGATTGTTTGAATTAAAAGAAAGTAAAAAGCAAACGAAATTAAATAGTTTGAAGAATTAATTAAAGGTGAATTCCTTAGAACGATGGTTTCACCACGGAATACATTATATCTAACCTCTACACATCAATATATATCACTCCTAACCCGGGATAGAAAGCCTGTATCACGAATCACCCGCTTCCGCGGTGTAATTCACTACCTAATACTAAGTAAACTCTACTCCCGCAGTAGTTTATACCTTAGTTTAGGTGCATTAGCGATACCTATGGGTTTCTTCCCACTATTCGTACGCCACCTTTCCCAAAGGATGCTTAAAATAGTGTAAATTAATGGTTTTCCAATCTTTAATCCTTCTTCCAAAGTAATTAAAGATCTATCTATCTATCTATGTCGGCCAAGCACAAATAGATCATAAGGTTCCATAAATTTATATCAAAAAATAGAAGTAAAAACTATATTAATTTGCAAAAGTCAAATACAATACATACCCGGGCTACTCCCGGGTCCTAATGAATTATGGAAATTAGCCGAACATTATTTTCATGGTATCACAGTAACTTGAGAATATGCAAAACATGGATTTCGAGATACAGTAAATGGGAGAAAGAGTATAGGAAGGGATCTGGAGAAGATGAAGCCGTTCCGCCGCCAAAATGTCTCCAAGGTTCGCTGGATAGGGTTCCTCCACTTTTCTTCTTCCTTTCACCTAGGTTTTTGCACCCTCCCGATAGAGAACAAGATTCTCTATCTAATGGTGTGGTTTTCGGCCGTCGTATGCACTTTAGGTCAAAAGTTTTATATATATAACATTTTGTACAATGTTAAATTCATTAATGAATAAGGATAAAAACATGATTCTTATGAGTTTGAATAAGGAGGTTGAGAACATATCTGAGGTTTTGGGTATTAAGATTGGTAATATGGACGATACCAAATATCTTAGGATGCCCTTATTTGCTGTAAATATAAATAAAAAGCACTGTGCAAGGTTTGTGGATAGAATTAAGAGGAGGATGGAAGGATGGAAAGAAAAAACATTGTCTTTTGCTGGGAGAGTGGAGCTAGTAAAATCGACTCTTTCTACTATCCACCTTTATTGGGCTATGTCTTTTCCTATCCCTATATCTACCCTAGATGAGATAGATAGGATTTGTAGGAGTTTTATTTGGGGAAATTCTGATAAGAAGGATAACATCCACCTTTTGAAGTGGGACGTTATTACTTTACCCAAGAGTGAAGGGGGCCTTGGCATAAGAAAAAGTAAAGAAGTGGTTGATGCTTGTCTTATTATGAATGCTTGGGATATTGCTAGAAAAAAAGACTTGTTGTGGGTCAAGTGGATTAATGAGAAATACTTAAGAAAGAAGATGTACTATTGCATAGAGGTTTCTGCAAATTTTTCTTGGATGTTCAATTGTGTCATTCGTAAAAAAGACACTCTTCTCAAGTATTTTGAGACTAGAATTGGTAATGGTAAGATTGTTGATATTTGGGGAGATCCATGGTTTAATGGAAAGTTTTTCCATGAGATTTTTGAGAAGAACATCTCTATTAGAGCTGGTATTCCTAAGAGTGCAAAAGTGAACACTATTATCAAAGATGGCCATTGGAATATAAAAGAGTCAAGATGTTCTCAATTCATTATTGAGAAGCTGAAGGAAGCACACATTGATAATGATAAGAAGGACATACCTTATGAAAGGTCAGACTGATGTTAATTTCAAGTATGTTTGGAATCTCATTAGAACTAAAGAGGCAGAGAATGGGATGTTTGATTGGCTTTGGAAGACAAAAAGTAGTATGAATTCTATGATCCATGTCTGGAAGCCTATTCATAATAAACTTCCTACCACAAACTATTCGAGAAGAAGAGGAATTCCTATCACGTCCATTTGTTTTCTATGCATGAATGATTATGAGGAAACAATTCATATATGCTTTAAATGCAAGTATGCGAATGACTTATGGAACATTTCTCTGAATAACAATGTTGTTGATAAGATTCCGAATAGATGGGATAGTGTTGCTAGATGAAAGAGTTGAAGGAAGGTATTACCATTCGTACTATTTTATATCATACTTGGATTGAAAGGAATAGAAGAGTCCATGACAATACTTACAATAATTCGAACACTCTCTGGAAGATCATTGGGTCTGATATCAAGATACTTCTTGATTGATTTCTTGTTTGTCTTGTGGGATCATGTTTTAGAATGATCCGTGAAGCTTATTTTGTTTGGATTTATGTGGTTCTCTTTTCTTTTTGGCTTGTTTGGAGTTGCGTTGTTTTGATGATGGCCTCTTATGTGATTCCTATTGGTTCTTTTTCTTTGTCAAAAAATGATGATGGTTGAGTTTTTGCTTCCCTCTTCCAGGTCTTGACATGGTCTTCTGTGGTATCTGTTCTCTTTGGTTTTTCTGGTGATATCGGTCTTTGTTGTAACTTGTGCGATGATAGGTGATTATGGCTGAGTAGCTGGACTGCTTTCTTGTAGGTTGGAAAGGAGGTGTTGGCGTTCTCTTACTTTTGAAGGATGAGGATATCTCCTGTTAGAGAGCTTATTGATGGTGCTCCTTGTAGTTGGGTTCTTGGTTTGATAGATCTTTCTTGATGGGGTGTTCTATTGGTTTTTTTTTCTGAGTTTGGATAGAACCTAAGGGCATTTAGATTCTTCAAAGTGGGTGTTGAGGGTTGTTTGTGTGAGATCCTACTATTCCTCTAATAGTTGGCTTGCTGATGATGGGTTCCCTCTCTCTGAACAAAATGTGACAAGGATGGGCATGATCTTCGCTTGGTAGCATCTTCAGAGGTTTGTTGATTTTGTTTGTTATTGCTATGGTTTTCTGGTGATGGTCATGTCCCCTTTATTTGGGTGTTGATGCTCCCCTCTCACTAAGGATGGGTTCTTCTTATACACATCAGAATGGATGGAAAAGATGGATCCTTATTATCTGTCAAGGATGATAGAGATCCTTTTATGGAGGTTTTGTTGGAAGCTTCTTGATCATGTTATGATGTTCTCTGGTGATGGTTGAGTCCCCATTATTGGGTGTCGATGCTCCCCTCTCACCAATGGCCTTTTCTAATATCGATGCATGCTGGTTTTATGATACATGTTATTGTTCTTTGGTCTGTGGTTTGTATATGGACGTGGAGTAGCATGAGTTTCCTAGTCTGTTCCTTTCTGCTCCCCTCTCTTTGGGATGAAGCAATGTGTTTGGTTTTCTCATCTAAATCTAAGTTTCTTGGAAGTGCCTCTAGTGATGGTTGAGTCCCCATTTTTTATATGGGTGTCGATGCTCCCCTCTCACTAGTTTTCTATTATGTTGGTGATGGATGGCGTCGGTTTTAATTTTCTAGTGTAGTGGCTTATTTCATATATATGAGGCTGCAATACGGTTTATGCTTCAAGGCTTCATTGTTATATGCTATTGATTCTCTGTGATGGTGAAGTGCCTAAAGTTTAGACTCTCCCCTTGCTTGAGAAGTGACAGATGATTTTTTTCCACCCCTCTAGTGATAGCTATGTTCCCTTGTCTTTGGATGTTGATGCTCCCCTCTCACTCATGGAGTGATGGTTGAGTCTTCTAGATCTCTGGACCTTCCTGAGTTTGAGTTTGATCTGGAGATTACTGGTTCTTTCTACAACTTCTTAGGCATGTTGATACTGCATCTTTGTTAGTTTGCTTGCTTTTTGGTTGGTAGAAGTTGGGTACATGTTTATGTTGCTTACTGTTCATGTTGATGAGAAGTGGCAGAGCACTATTTATATTCTTGTGTTCCTATGTCCTGGGCTGATGATGCTTCTTGTTGATGGGTGTTTTATAAAGGGGGTTCAGTTCCAAGGGGAGGAGAGCTTATCCCTTTTGTGGAGTGGCATAATTCGACCTTGGTTCTGTTCTTATGATGTTGGGAAATCCTATTGAAGCTATTATGCTTCTATTATTATGGTGTTGATGGGCTTGTGATGCTGAGATTTTCTCCTTCTACTATTTTGCCTTGATTCTTTCTTTCCTTGGTTATGTTCTCGATTTTTTCTAAAGATGTCCTCTGAAGCTATAAACCTTATGCTTATAGGTTTGAGGCTCATCTACTGGAGCTTCTCTATTTCTCTTTTCTTTATATGGGTTTTCATACATATTCTTTTTGTTCTTTGGAAGAGGGTCTTGTCTTTCTCTCTTCTTTTCTCATAGATACCCCTTTCAGTTGTAAAGTTAGAGTTTCTTGTTTAGTTGGTTCTCATTTGGGAACAAACAAGCATTGTACATTTATAAAAAAATGAAAAAAAACAACAAAAGTTTTGACCGACCAAAAAAAATTCATTAATGAAGTGTGTTTAATCTAGGTCGTATGTCACTGTGTCGGTACCACCGACTTGGAAGTTGGTGCCACCGACTTTTTGTTGTTTCCTTCTCGATCTAGAACAAAATTATATGTCGACTCTAATTCCATGTTGGTGGTACCGAGTTGAAAGTCAATTCCATCAAATCTTCTCCTAGATATAATAATTATCTACAATAAAATAATCAATGAATAAAATCAAAAAATTATTATAATAATTAAAACATGTAAAATGCATGTAAAATACATGTAGAAATATAAGAAATGATGCACAAGTGATTTTTACTAATTTGGTAAAAATATGTATTAAAAGATATTCAATTAAGCACAAATGACAAAGAAAATAACCAAATTAGATATCAAAATAACGATAATTTGTGCATACATCACACCCTTAAGCTTGAATATTGCTTGTCCTCGAGCAACACTACTCTTAGATTTGTTTGAAATAGTCAACAAGAAGACAAGTACCTATGAATTATTTTTCCTAAACACTCCACCAGTCAGTCCCAAACCGATCTTCTCCAACCACTGAACAAGTAACTACTATAAAGCGATCGATAATGTTTATAAAAGATGTCCACAACAAAATCAATGAAAACACTATCAATAAGAAGTAGATAATATCATGATGAGTAGGACACTTACTTGATGCACCATGTGATCTCCCTATCTACATTTCTCTGATCTACTTAAATAAACTACTTGCAAGAAGATCCCCAAATAAACATGGACGAGGGGATTAATTATGATTGTGGCCTACCATGCAGAGCAATGGGTAGAAAAGATGGGTGGCTATGAAAATAGGATTCACAAGAATCATCCAAATTATTTATGCAAAAAGTAAAAATATGATGCACCTCTGTGATGGATAAAATGTGAATGTATGACTTCTAATGACTATTTTTTTATTTTGGTGGAATGATGCATGCAATGGATGTCTCATCCTAATGATGAGTATAGGTGGAAAAGTGTTTAAAAATAAAACTTCCACAATTCCCTTTTTTATTGCTTAGAGAGAATATGACACTAAATTGAAAAATCGATTTCCTCCTTTTCTCTTTTTTTAGTACTTTTTTTCGGCCATTTTATTCTAGCATGATACATAATACATGCTTGGGCTTTTTGACTTATTTATTTATTTATTTTGGATAAGGAGTAAGGATGTTCTTTTTCACTCTCTTACATGATAAGAGAATGTGGAAGAAAAAAAATATGTAACACCTTATGAAATATGCTATGCAAATGCAACTATATGAAATTTTGTTATGCAAACTACAAATGCTCAAAAGAGATTATATGATTTTTTTTCCTTTTCTAATGCAAAAGAAAATGAACTAACTATATGCTTCCTATCATGCAATGTAATGCAAACAAGAGGAAAATAACTTGTATTAAACTTTATCATACTATGGTGGTGAATGAAGATCAATGGAAGGTAGATGAGATCACATGACTAAGAGATAGTGTCTTTCCCAACCATGATATGTCCCTCTTCTATCAACTTGTGTAACAGGATAACCTTAGAGTTTATTTCTAGAATTCACATTAAAGATCACATTACTGTTTGGTTGGTTTGGACTCAAACATCATCATCATAACACAAGCCATAGGGTTAAGTTAGGTTTTTCATTCAATCAGTATGTCTTCAAGCTGACTAATCCAAACAATTCCTCCAGTTATGTACTCTTAAACATAGCAAATTTAGCTTAAAGAGAAAAGCATAAAAGCACACTCGGATTTTTTTTAGAATTTTCAGAATTGATACCACATCAACTATGAACGACTAATCCTATCTAAAATTATCTAATTATCATCCATAATTACACTAGATAGAAGTGGACCCTAAGAAGAAAAAAAATCAAACAACAAAAGCAAAACATGTAGAGATATGATAAAAAGTAAAGATGCAAGATAAAGATAGAAGTGTCGTTCCATTCCTCCCCTAAGCTTGAATATGACATTGTCCTCAATTTCAAAAGCAGAGTAAGATACATGAAATGACTGTACAAGTATGGGTGGTGAACTCTAGGGTCAAAGATGAGTAGATGTGATCCACATGATAATCTACCCTCCAATATGCACTCAAGCTCAGTGGAGTGTCTGGTATCATCTATGATCTTGTGTTTGAGGATAAAGTACAAGAAAAAATATCCTCAAACTCTCCTTCCATGGTCTGCGAATTGCTTCCTGAGTCGGTACTACCGAGGCATCCGTCTGTGGCACTGAGATGAAGCTACATCTTCCAGTCCACTACTGATGTAAAGTCAGTAGCACCGACCGTGGGGGTTGGATGTTATGACCTCTACACCCCTTATGGCGAGGGTCATGACCAAGACACATGGATGCATGGTCGCGATCGAGACACCCTACTGATAGGATGGTCGTGAAAATTGTCCTTTAGTGTAGGTGTCTTGATCATGCTACGGTGATTAGGGTTAGGTCAAGATGAGGGAGTGCATGAGAATGTCTTGATCAAGACAAGGGGACCAACCGACCTTAGTAGGTCGTGACACCTTACTAGATACGCATGACCATGGATATTTGCATTTGAGTGGATGAAAGTTTATCTCCTTGCAGGGCATGTGTCCTTAATATGATATAATAAGTTGACACCTTAAACACCTCTACCTCTCTCCTCTTTGGGTATATAGTCCATCCCCTTCACCAGCAAGTAATCATTTTCGACCCACAACTCTTTATTCTACCTTGGGATTGCCTTGGAGCTTGAAGAGAAAGGAAGGTCAGATCTAGGTTCTTGGGTGGCCGATCCTTGGTGCATGCAGAAGATTTTGTGCTAGGATTAACCTTTGGTTGTGATTCTTGGATAATCATCTTTCGATAAGTAATATTCTTCTCTAGATTAAATTTTCTTTTATGAAACATCCACATTATCCTTCCTTCTTGGCGGTGGATCATTCATGGTGGTTTTCCTTGAAAGAAAGAGAGAGAGCTCTCCTCTTCACAAAGGCCTTAGACTATGTTTTGACATGGTGGAAACTAGTGAGAGGATGATCTCTTCTATTTCTCTTTTCCTTTTTCTTGTTGGTTTGGCCAAAGATGTATTTTCCCCTTTCATTCTCTGAACCTCCTTATGATCATGGACTTTTCTTCTTCTTGGAGGTGATCCCTTGGTCAAAGAGTTGGAGATTAGTTGGAGGTCTTGGAGCTTGAGTATTGGGTGGTTGTTCCTCATGAATATCGAACAAGTTTTATAACTTTTCACAATCCTATTACGTTCATCTTTAAACTTGTTCTTGTACTACCTTCTTACATGATCCATTATAATTGAACAAATAGGAATTTATGGTCAGTTATATAAGCATAAGAATCTCGATTTCACTCTCTCTATATTTATATCTTTGGATGATCTTCTTACATCACGTTTTAGGTTGTTAATTTTTTTGATCTAGGGTGTTATTTACTCTATTGATGCCTGGTTATTCCTTGTTGTTATCCTTCTATTTTTGACCATGGTTCTGAATGGTGATGGAGTGGAGCAAATGGTCAAGACATCTCTTAGACTTTTCGCAGTCGACACCTTGTATGGGGTAGTTTTGGTTGTGACACTTCCCTGATCCTAGACTAGTTTTTACCTATTAATTAGGTCATGAAGCAATGTTGCTACAGAGACAAACTCACTTGCTAGATGATGTTGCAGCCAAGATGGCCAAGTAGATAGTCATGACATTGTTGTTGGAGAGATGAGGTCACGACATTGCTTGTTGGATGGGGTCGCGACAATGCCATGTTGCGGTCAACACGTAGCATTAGCTAAATCTGGTGTTGCGGGTGCGATGTCATTTCTTCTAAGGGTTCAAAGGTACTTAGAATAAGTGTTAAGTGTGACACTATGTTAGACTATGTTATGGTCAACCATCTAGCTGGTTGAGGCTAGATTGAGGTGTTTTGATCACAACACTTGTGGGAGTAGTCGAGACACATGGGTTGTGTCACGGTCGTGAAATCGCATTGATGGTCAGATGACACTCATGTGTTAGGAGGTTGAGATAATGGTGTTATAAGAGGGTGAATCATATGTATGATAAGTAGTCGAGATGCTTAAATATGTGATCGAGCATGATTTTATGTTGTGTAATAACCTACTTAAGATGGTGCAATTATGAATGACTAACCATCAACGATGATACTTCAACTCTCCAATAATATTGGAAGTGATGGAATTAGGGTTTAGATCTCATATTATGCTATGAAACCCTAATTGAGTTTATATAAACCCTAATCCTAATCCAATAATAACATGATAAGTGAGTTCACTTTATTTGAAGGTTGTTACTATATAATGATGTTTCTCTCTCCTACATGTGTAACACTATCTTACATGTGAGATGAATGTCATAGCTAAGTGAATACTATGGTGAGCCTATACAATATAGAGTGGTGATTATGAATAATATTAAGGCATATTATAATCTTGAATCTGAAGGAGTATTTGAATTAGTCTAATGACCTAACAAGTGCCTTATGCATAAATTGAGGGATTTATATCCCATGGTGATGTGATATTGATGATAACATTGAGAATGGCAGTATTACAAGTTTCATGTGTTGATTAGGCAAGTTCTCACTTAATATGTTTTATATCTTCTGAATTTGCATCCTACCTTAATCATGTAGAGTTTGTTTAGGGTTAATATGTTGTAACTTGATTGATACATTAAAAGATACCTATATGGCATATGTAATCAAGTGAAACCCTAATCATGTTGTTGCCATGTACCATAGATCCATCTCCAGCGTTAGTATCTAGCTGGGTGGTAAAACAAATATCTCCAATAGGAAAACTCAGAGCACATATTGTTGAATATGCAGGGTGCAAGTGACACATTTCCTTGTGTCCTTAAATTGTAGAAATAGTAATATATTATTTGTTTTTGAATGTCCATGTGAGAGGTAGTTCTTTAGTGTTGTGCCATGTAATAAGGCAGACTAGTTGTTTATAAGACCATAGCCTTGACTATGAGTTGTTGTTTCTATAGGACTGTAGTTAAAACTACAAGTTGCTGTCTTTTAGCAGTATGACTATATGTCACTGTATTGCAAACTTGAATTGACCAAGTAGCATTGGTGATGATCATGGAGTCCGACTCTTCCATTGATCTTGTATGATACTGATTTCGACTTAGCAGTGATCAGTTGGATTTGAGTGGTACGCCTCAAATCCTCAAGGCATAATAATGATTAAATATTGGTGTAGTATATTGTTTAGGGTCAAATACGAATTACATTTGATGACCCCATGCCTTATTTCTTGTATTGTTTAGTTTATAACAGTTATATATGTTGTTCATATTCCTTTTAATAGTGTAAAATATTCCACTACTCAATTGTAACTACTTAAAATACTTAAGAAGAACTACTTGCTTTATTTATAGCTCTTTATAGTACTATGCTTATAATAGACGTTCACAAAGAGTTATAACTCTCGTTAGGACGTTTGGCCTCACCTCATGGGTTTCACAACTTTTTAGGTGGATGTGGACGAGGAGGTCGAGGTTGTGGTACAGGAGCTACACAACAAGGAGAGAAGTAGGTGTTTGAAGGTTGGACATGCTATTGGTGTAGAGTATTAGCAGAGTCCTATGGTCATCCTTGTATTCTCTCATCTTGGGGAGAAATTTTGTTATTTTGTTTTATCGACACGACGATTTTGGTTTCATGTCATGATTGTATACAAAGGGCTCGTACTATGAACACGTTGCAATATGTATCAGATATGCTTTCTAGTCTTTGAACTTAATATGTAACATCTTCAAAATATGTGAAATATAGATGGCCTATGTTGAAGGCTTATTTATAAAATACTTCCACTTGAGATATTAAATTACAATTGGTTTTAATTTGCTCAGTTTTGTGATAATATTGTGGTTAGTGATAATTCTATGATTTGTTTTGAGTAATCTCATTTATTGTGACGATAGTCGTCACACATATAAAATATACAATGACACATACCAATAACTTATACTGTACGGAAGTGAAAAAGAATTCTTGGAGCGGAGTACTTACTTGGTGATGCTCAACAAAAAAACATCCATATCAAACCACAATGCTAATATTTATGTATGTTGGCTGAAACATATAGGATATATAATGACATATATTAATGACGTACACTCATGGAAGCAAAATATATTAAGTTTGTTTGGGCGGGGTATTGAACTAGTGACGCTAAACAAAACACAACAGTAGCAAACCAACGCAATAATCTACTATTCTATCATTCTAAACGTGACTACTCATTTCCGTCCATGTCAAAAGCCTTACACATGTGGACTCTTCAATCCAATCTCCTATTTGGCAAACTTTCTTTTTTGTCCATACGGGACGACCGTAAACATTCCGACTCCTTCCATCCTATAACAAACTATGTTCCCCGCTATTATCTCCGAATGGAAGAAACCTATACGGCCAGAAAGGTGTCGGGATATATATAGGTCATTGACATTGAGGCCATCTTATATTAATAGGTTTTTCCTTCGACAACCTCCAACGCACCATCATTCTTCCAGAACTTCACAATGGACCTCAAATCCTCCCTCGCCAGATACGTGTCACCGTTGGTGGCCTTGATCGACTTTCAGGAACCAGACGTGGAAGGTTCATCCACCCAGGGCCCGGATTACGTTTGCTTTCGTATGGTTCTGAAAGTGCAAGGGCTGGTGCAGCCGCTGAATCGACCCACAACTCGCTGGTTACTTCTTGTCATGCCCGTAGATGAGTGTTGATGTTTGTGGCTTGCTGTATGGCATCATCATTCGAGGCCTCCACCTGTTGTATGGTGTAACGTTTAGGAGCCAGACTTGAAAGATCCCCTGACCGAGTGCAACGATTGAGTCGATGTTTCGGTTTTTAAAAGTATGCTGACCTGTAGGTGTTGTCACTGAATTGACCCACAGGTCGCTGCTCTCTTCTTGCCAAGCCCGTAGATGAGCGCTGCTTCCTTTTGCTCCTTGATGAATCACTGATATGAAACCTTGAGTCTTGTGATGAATTCGGTGGCCAGGGTCGGAGATGAAGTAGGCTGGGACGATGATGACAGAGTCTTTTATACATGCCCAAGCGATATGTTATTGTGATGGTGATGATCCCTTGGTCGTTGACAATGATCTCGGTAGTCGGAAATGCTACCACACAACCGCACGAGACTGTCGTACCCAAGCCAATCATGACTACCAGCATCGATCTACCATCATACACTAGGAACAGTAAGCAGACGGTGTCGTGATCACTTTAACTTTCATCAACAATGTCAGATTAGAACCCACGTGAATTGATGGGGAACACATTATGTTAAAGAATGTGATTATTTGATTTTTATATTATGAAAAACTTATTTAGATATTGATGATTCATTTTATAAGGATTCTGGTAGAGGAATCCCGCCTGACAAAGGCTACATTGGACACATACCAACAAAGTCAATCCCAATAAGAGACGCATGGTGGTATGTCACCCATTCACAACACTCAATGGTATTGATTATCATAATTTTTCTATTTTTTTATGCTGCCACGTAGGAACAACTTATGTCAACATGCTTCCATGAAGTTTTATGATTGGAGTCCTTTCTCTTAGAATTATTTAAACTATTTCTGAAATCATAATATACACGTTTTTTGTTTTATACATTATTTGCATGATCTAGAATAGACATTGTTCAAAGAGCTTGAAACCCAAGATGATTCTATCATCCTCAATTGTAATTTGGTAAGGCATGTAGAGAGAGAAGAAATGACATGGTTAATGGTTATTAAAATATATACTAAAACATAAAAATAACACCAATGGAATAGTTATCGCTATCGATCATAAAAAATATATATATCTTATAGTGTAAAATAAACACATAAATATAATATAAAATATGTTACAATAAAACCATGACATATATATTCATTCAGTTTCTCCTATGAAGTAGGGCATGAGGTTTATGATCCTAAGTCAAATTGGGTGTAGATAACGTAATAGGAACTCGAGATACTAAATAATGTCTTGGTAACTATGGTAGTTTGATGGAAAAGTATAATGAGAATACTATATATGCAAATCATGTTATTAGTATGGCATATAACATATGATGTGATTGTATATTTACTCCCCACTCCTAATTAAGTTGGTTAAGATGCAGCTGAACTTTTATATAATCCAATATATATATATGTGTGTGAAAAGTTCCTTTAAAATTCTTAGATAATTGCACTTTATAAAATGTAAAGCATAGTAGTTATGAAAAGATAATTATGCAATGAAAGATAATTATATAATAAACTTAAATATACAAATAGAACTTAAGAAAAGCCTCTAGAATAAAGTCAAGTAATTATTAAGAACGACAAATGTAGGAAAATTTAAAAAATAGTTGCACAAATAATTATAAAATATAATCTAATATCATCATTATAAAGTCGTCAAGATTTATTATTTTAATTTGGCACAAGGTATTTTAAAATGTATATATGTCAATATTATCAAAGTTCAATGCAAAATCACACACACAATATAAAATATAAAGTTTATTAGTTAGAAAATGAAATTAATTATAATTGGGAAAAAAAGGAATTTTGACGTGTTGAAACAAATTAAAAGTATTTTATCATGATATAGTGTTCAAATTATATAAGTATAAATTAAAATTTTTGATAGTATATTTTAATATTTAAAGGAAAATCATCTTATTTTTTAAATGTCATCCATATTTTGGACTTCTATTGTCCCACATCATCATGTGGGGTAATAATCTCATTCCATTCAATTACTATTTTCATAAAATACTCCACAATATGATTAGTAAGAAGATAGTAATATCAATTCGACCAACAATTGATCTGATATATTATATCTAAAAAAGGCATATGTGTACAATACATGTCTATGATATAAAGGTATATATATATTTTTGGATTTTGGAGGAGCTACAACCTCGATTGCACCCCCCAAGTCTATTCATGCACTGCAGTAATGGGCATGTGTTGTAGACATTTCACATAGAAAGGATGTGTTATGATAGTTCTCTTTCAAAATTTGGTAAATCTTATAATTCTATTTGCTCATTTGTTTTACATGATAACAATGGATTAATAATATATTTTTAAAAATTAAATTCTAACAACTGATAAATATATAAAAAGTATAATAACTTCAAAATCCTTATAAATAGTTACATATATTGTGAAATATAGAGAAGGGCCAAACAATTATCTAGATTACATCTTTATAAAAACTTTTTCATATTGAAGATGCCATTTATAAAAAAGATGTGAACTAACATTTTTTACATAATAATTTAGAACATATGTAATCCGGTAAACTAATTCATAAAAAAGTTGTTCCAAAATGACCATTTTAATATAGAATGAGTCTCACTGAGAAATAAAATTGGCATTCACCATGTTCCTTATTTTTACAAAATCACTTAGGTTAATAAATTATGATATTTATAGGCCTATTACTTTAGTAAATAAGAAAGTAGATTTAGGTGATTATTATATAACAAGTTCTGTAGTAAAAATATTCACACATCACTCAAACCTATAAAAGGAATTAGAACTAATTTTTTTAGGCACTCACTATAGAGTTCTAACTCAATATGTCGGCAGAAAGTATGGATTCATGATACTTTCTTTTCTAGCAAGTTTAGTACTCCCTTATAACATACCCCTATGTTTAAAAATCACAACAAGGTGTCAACTATGAAAAATTTTCTTGTGTCTAAAATAAAGCATCTTTATTTTCAATTTATACTATATAATTTCTGCAACAAAAATGTTGACAATTGCCTTTACAATCAATTTTCTTAAAGTAAAGTAATATAAGAATTCATTGTAATATTTTATTTGAGGGGAACATATAGAAATGCAATTCATCATAGTTGAATATTGGAAGGCACACAAATCATAATCAAAATGCAAATATAATTACATATATGAAATCAATCACCCCTTATTCACGTAGATGAAGAAACTAATCAAAATTTGCTTTAATAAAGAAAAAGGTAAACCATTTCAAACTAAAAAATATATGAATGCATTCAAAGATTTAATATCTAATCAATTATAATTAGTATGTATGGAAAATGATTTCCATATCTATTATGGAAGAGTTCATCATGTTATTTAACAAAACCACTCAATTAGCTATCATATTGTCAAAAGGAGATACCCTTACGAGACCAATAAGGAAAAAATTGTATAGGAAATTGATGTATGCACAAATTATCGTTATTTTGATATCTAATTTGGTTATTTTCTTTGTCATTTGTGCTTAATGTAATATCTTTTTAATACATATTTTTACCAAATTAGTAAAAATCACTTGTGCATCATTTCTTATATTTTTACATGTATTTTAATGCATTTTACATGTTTTAATTATTATAATAATTATTTGATTTTATTCATTGATTATTTTATTATAGATAATTATTATATCTAGGAGCAGAGTCGATGGTACCGACTTTTAACTCTGTACCACTGACATGGCAATCAGAGTCGACATATAATTTTGTTCTAGATCGAGAAGGAAACAACAAAAAGTCAGTGGTACCGACACAGAGACATACTGCCCAGATTAAACACACTTCATTAATGAATTTAACATTGTACAAATGTTATATATATAACTTTTGACCTAAAGTGCATATGTCGGCCGAAAACCACACAATTAGATGGAGAATCTTGTTCTCTATCGGGAGGGTATGAAAACCTAGGCAAAAGGAAGAAGAAAAGTGGAGGAACCCTATCCAGCGGACCTTGGAGATGTTTTGGCAGCGGAGACGATGTCAGAATGGCTTCATCTTCTCCAGACCCCTTCCTATACTCTTTCTCCTATTTACTGTATCTCGAAATCCATATTTTGCATATTCTCGAGTTACTGTGATACCATGAAAATAATGTTCGTCTAATTTTCATAATTCCTTAGGAATGCATTGTATTTGACTTTTACACATTAATACAGTTTTTACTTCTATTTTCTAGATATAAATTTGTAGAACCTTATGATCTATTTGTGATTGGCCGACATAGATAGATAGATAGATCTGTAATTACTTTGAAAGAAGGATTAAAGATTGGAAAATCATTAATTTACACTATTTTAAGCATCCTTTGGGAAAGGTGGCATATGAATAGTGGGAAGAAACCCAGAGGTATCTCTAATGCACCTAAACTAAGGTATAAACTACTACTGGAGTAGAGTTGACTTAGTATTAGGTAGTGAATTACACCACAGAAGTAGGTGATTCTTGCTATAGGCTTTCTATCCAGGGTTAGGAGTGATATATACTGATGTCTAGAGGTTAGAAATAGTGTATTCTGTGGTGAAACCATCGTTCTAAGGAATTCACCTTTAATTCATTCTTCAAACTATTTAATTTCATTTGCTTTTGACTTTCTTTTAATTTAAATAATCAATTTCAGTACCACCGAGCCAAGGTTAGTTCATTCCTGCACACTGAATACACATATCAAGGTATCTTCTTTACATGCATCAAAACTTAATATCAGCAACTACAAAATAAAATGAACTAATCCTAACAAAAAAAATCAGCAAGAGAAAATTTAAAATAAAAATTCTAATTGATGGGTTGCCTCCCACAAAGTGCCCTTGTTTAAAGTCATAAGCTCAACATCATGCTTACCTCTAACTTGGGTTGTCACAGTAAGTTGGTGATGAAAAATCTGGCAATCTACACCTCACCTTTTCATCATCAATACCCAACTTCAAGCATCCACAAAACTTCTAAAATTTGTCCTTCATTCCTGACTTTAGCCTGGTCAGTGCTGGAACATATGGCTGCCATAAACATCTATGTGGAGGAATGTACAACAACTTGGGCATCTCCTCCACTAAGCTTGAATTGATGCCATCCTTCTTGTATATATCCTTAGGGGTTGTCCCCCCTAAGATTGAATCATAGACACACTCTGCAATAGCATCTGTCCTAAATGAAGTGACATGAGGTTTCTCCTTTACTACATGTGCCTTCTTCTTACTCGGAGCACTCGCCTTTGTGCTCTTTGTGGGATTTTTGTATCCCCCTAGTCTTCCATACAAAGTATTAGGAAAAGGAACTTGTGGCACATATACAAGCTCCGACTGAGGTATAGGTTGATCTGGTATCTCCTCAATGGCACACTCCTCCTTGACAATAGAAACATTGAACACTTGTTGGTGATAGTGGGTTGGCTCAATTGACCCCATATGACTTTGTTGTGATGACTTTCTGAGATCTACCACATCTGAAACTAGCTATGCTAATTTGGTTTGTAAACTATTGAGATGAGAGCCTCTTTCTTCCAAAACGTGTCTGTTTTGATTAACAAAAGATTTATTCGTTGATATCATCATGCGAAGTTGAACATTCATGTTTAAATGTCCGTCCTCATCATCTTAGTGTTATGGATGTAGTGGCATATATTGATACTCATCCTGCACAAAAGAATTTTGACCCCTACAAGATGAATAGGGATTAACATGCCATGGCCGCTCATTGCACTT
Source organism: Alisma plantago-aquatica (assembly GCA_963693085.1). Taxonomy (NCBI): domain Eukaryota; kingdom Viridiplantae; phylum Streptophyta; class Magnoliopsida; order Alismatales; family Alismataceae; genus Alisma; species Alisma plantago-aquatica. The sequence goes on from OY856411.1 coordinate 810,771,655, forward strand.
GTAGCCTCTCTTCTGCCCTGAATACTTGTCATCTTCTTCATAGGGAATCAAGACTGCTACCTTTTGTGTCAAGTCTCTCACTAGCACAATTAACTCCATCATCAATCCATTCATACCTTGCGCCTCCATATTGCTAAGGTACCTACACATGATAAAATGAATTATGCAATTAAAATTAAGCATAAAAATTTCGACAAAAAATTTAAAAGAAAGAAATACAAAAAAAAATGGCTTAGAGTGGCCAGTCACAAAACTCGTAGTGTTGGTGTTACCGATTCCCTGGTAACGACGCCAAAAACTTGACACACGTAAATTGTGTATGCAAACACAAGTGTATGTATCGAAGTAATAAAGGCCAGTGAGGCCAAGTCAAACTCAGGGAATCATTTTCCAGAGACTACTACTAATTATGACTCAATCAGCTAGACCTAAAGTCAACTATGCAAACATTAAGTCAACTATGCAAACCCTAGAAGCCCTAGAAATGCTAGTTTTAAATGATGATGTTACACCATTTTTCAAGTTTCAAACAAAGCACCCCTTGACACCATTTTCTCTCTCATGATGTGAATAGCACAAGATGTTCTCTTTCATGTGTCATTTTGCAAGATAACCCTTACTTATGGGTAAATTGTAAATTAGTCCAAATCAAACACACAAATTAAGCCTTCCACATGAGATTAGAACATCTCAAGAGTTTAAATTAGAGTTTAAAATTTCATTCTATAAAGTAAACACACTTAAGCATTAAGCTAGGTCAGGGACCTTACAAGTATAAACCCCTAATTGGGATTTTTCCCCCAAAATACAAAGAAAAAAGAGACAATTACTTTTTCGCATTTTGTCCTCTAGTTCCCATGTAGCTTCTTCAATGCCATCGTGATGCCACTAAACTTTAACTTACACAATGTCATTTTTAATCAACTTCTTGATCCTTCTATCTACGATCAGAACATGACCTTCCACATAAGATATATCATTATCTAACTCCACTTCCATAGGCTGAAGAGTCAGCTCCATATCAGGGTGACACTTCCTCAACATAGAGATATGGATCACATGATGTAACTTTTGAAACTCAGGTGCCAACTCCAACTCATAGGCCATCTACCCAACACGTGAAACTATAGGATAAGGTCTGATATATCTAATACCATTTTCCCCAAACCTTAGAACTCCTTTCCAAGCAGATACTTTAACGTATATCGCATCTCCCACCTAGAACTCTGAAGGTCTATGATGATTATCAGCATAAGTTATTTGTCTCTCCCGAGCTGTCTTGAGTTGTTGTTGAAAGACTTTGATCTTTTCTATTGTTTGTTGTACTAAATCATGACCCAAAATCTGATACTCCCCTATCTCATACCAACATAAAGGAGATCTACAATGTCCCTCATATAATGCCCCATATGGTGCCTTGTGAATACTCCTTTGAAAACTATTATTGTACGCAAACTCTATCAAGCTAAGATGTATATCCCAACTGCCCAAAAATTGCAATACAAAGGCTCTTAATAGATTCTCCAAGTTCTGTATTGTCCTCTCAGACTATCCATCTGTCTATGGGTGGAACGTAGTGCTAAACCTTAATTGTGTACCCATCGTTGTATGCAAACACTCCTAAAAGTGACTAGTGAACTGAGGAACTCTATATGCCACTATTGTATCTGGAATACCATGTAGACGTACTATCTCGTTGACATACATCTGTGTAAGATTCTCAGCTATATATGTTGTCTTTACTGGTAGAAAGTGTATTGAATTAGTCAACATGTCCACTATCAACCAAATGGAATCACAACCTTTGACTGTCCTTGAAAGTCCAACCATAAAGTCCCATTTCCACTGAGGTATAAGCATTGGTAGCAAAGTCCCTACAAGTTTCTGATGTTCAGCTTTAGCCTACTGGCATACTACACACTTAGACACAAACTCAACTACATCACACTTTAATCTTGGCCACCAATACAGATCTTTCAGATTTTGATACATCTTGGTGCTTCCTGGATGCATAGCATACAAAGAAGAGTGAGCTTCTTCTAGGGATAAATTCCTCAGATTATCTATATCTGGAACAATTGATCTACCATGATAACACACTACCCCATTATTAGATTCAGAAAAACCATCACACTTCTCACTACCCAACCCTTCCTGAATATGTCATTGCACAACATCATTTTGTTGAGCATCTCGGATCTACTGACTCAACGTCGGCTTTACTTGTAATTGTGCTAATAGACCTTCTAACAAGGATACTTCTAATTGTACATTCATCTGTCAAAGAGAGACCAACATATCTCTCTCGTGGCACAACAAAGAATTCAATTGTGCCTGCTCAGAAGTTGATGAAGATGAAGATTTTTTACTTAGCCCAAGCACCGCATTCGTCCACCAAAATAGGAAAATAAACCAACCTACCACGATGAGTCTAATTTGGTGCGTAGACTGAATCAAGCGTGAAAAGCAGAGCATCTTCCACTACATTTACCTTTCCTGGATAATAATCTATAGTGCAGTCATAATCCTTAATCAATTCCATCCAGAGTTGTTGTCGCATCTTCAATTCCTGCTTTGAAAAGATATATTATAGGTTCTTATGGTCATTGAAAATCTGTCACTTCTCCCCATACAAGTAGTGTCTGTATATCTTCAAAGATGGACCATGACGGCCAACTCCAGATCATGGGTTGGGTAGTACTCCTCGTGTTTCTTAAGATGTCATGAAAAAAAAGAAATCACGTTCTTATCCTACATAAGTACACAACCCAGACCACTCTTAGATTCATCACAAAAGACTATATAAGCTTTTCCTTGCTTGAGCAGCACTAACACTGGTTCACTAGTCAACTTCCCCTTAGAAGTTGAAAGGAACATTTACATCTATCATCCCAAACAAACGACACATCTTTCCTTATTAACTTTGTTAGGGTAATGCCATTGTACTAAAGTTCTTAATGAACCTCCTATAATATCCTTCCATGCCTAGAAAGTTGTGCACCTCTGTAGGTGTATTCGGATGATCACACTCCAACACTAATTCCACCTTCTTTGGGTTTACACAAACTCCTTTAGAAGATATTACATTCCCTAGGAAAGCTACTTCCTCTAACCAGAAAACACATTTACTAAACTTATCATATAACTGGTGTTTCCTCAATAAAGACAAAAGCTTGGCATAAATGTTACTCATGCTATTGACCATATTTGGAGTAGATAAGGATATCATCTACAAACACAACTACAAACTGATCCAGATGAGGTATGAACACTTAGTTCATTAGATGCACAAAATTTGCTGGTGCATTGGTTAGCCCAAACGACATAACTATAGACTCATAATGACCATACCTTGTCCTAAAGGATGACTTAGTTATGTCATCTACCTTAATCCTCAACCGATGATAACCCGACCTCACATATATCTTAGAGAAGACTGTGACACCTCGTAGCTGATCAAACAAATCATATATATGTGGCAACAAATACTTATTCTTAATCATCATCTTATTTAACTATCAGTAACCAATACACAACCTCATTGGTCCATCTTTCTTTTTTACAAATAGAATGGGAGCACACCAAGGAGATGTGCTTGGCCTAATAAAACCTTTCTCAAGAAGTTCTTGTAAGTGATTATTACGATCTTTCATATCTACTGGTGCCATCATAAAGGGGATTTGTGCTATGGGTTGGGTACCTGGAACTATATTGATTTCAAATTTGATCTCTCTAGGAGGAGGTACACTTGGGAACTCATCGAGAAACACATCCTCAAACTGTTGTACAATTGGAAATTCCTGAATACTAGGACCATTTGCCTTTGTATCCACCACATTTGCCAAAAATGCATCATGACCCTTCTCATACACTTCTCTGCGGTCATAGCAAAAACAAGACATGCCAGAATAATTTTCCTATCACCCTAAAAAACCCATGATGCATCATGTAATGACTTAACTTTTCCTCTCTCCTCTATTATGAATCCTCTCTCTCATCATGTGACCCTCTTACTCAATTGGATATCCATTTCATAGTTCAAACGTATCATAATCCAAGTTGGTAACATCAATGCTTAATTTCACGATACGAAGTGTTAATTTGAAAGATTGAATACAATGACACATTTTAACATATCATCAACTTGCAATAGATATTGAACCTACTCAATATGATATTATTGCACCCTATTGTAATTCAAGTGATAGATCTCGCAGTTGTGTTTCCATTGTCATAAAAAATTCCTCAAATAGAACTTCGGTTCCCAAGTTATGTAGTTTTAAAGTTGCCCTATTTTGAATGTGTATTTTAATCTCTTATCCTTTTTAGGCTCTTGGGTTGATCCATTCAAGGGCTAAGCCAGCATGCCGCCCAGATGCGTGAATACCTTCGTTCTTTCCTCTTTGGGAAGACTTATAGGAAATGAGAGGAAGTTCCTCTTCATTGTACTATATAGATCAGGCAATGAATAGCCCCAAGATCCACACTGCGATGGAAAAACACCATAAAACCTAGATTTCTAGTCTCCTATAAATCCCTCCCATCTAAACCTAGCTTCCGCTTTTATTCGTTTTCTTCTTTCCATCTTCCTAGACGCCAAGATGGTTTGAAACCATCATCCTCCCTGTTATCTTCTCCGTCGGCTACCAATATGTTCCCCGTCTCCATTTTGATAATGGTTTCTGTAGTGGGGTCGTCATCTTTCCCCAAGGAGACCACCAACGTCGCTCCTACATCTGGGCAACTTTCGATCTATCCCTCCATGCCCTTCCTCTCCACCTCTCTTCTGCATCATCATGTTTGGCTGGGAGGAGACTGGCGACAGCCAACAGGCGCCTCTAGCAACTGAAGGGGGTCTGACCGTGAAGGTCTGGAGGAAACTGAGGGAGTTTTCCACCCACACCGCCAAGAGGCCTCCCTGTGGATGCAGTAGGTGCAACGTCGATGGGTAGTGGGAGCGGAGGTGCTCTGTTCATCCCCTGCTCCACACAGGGAACACGAGAGAGAACCAGTGCCGGTTTGTCCGCACGTGTGGAGGAAAGTTGGGTCTAGGAGGGACCAAGCCTCATGAGCCACAGCCGTCCAGGCATGAGGCCCAGTGAGCCGCTGCCAAAGCCCAATCCAAATCGCAAGGTGAATGGGTGACATCCTAGTTTTCCTAAGTTTCAATACATGTGGTATAATGATGATAACTTCACATTCCCTTGGCCAAAATATATGAAATTATATACCAAATTGATCCCTTTGAAAAGATATACACAATAGACTAGGTTTCAGGGTCTAACTCTCTTGTTTGTTCCCTGATTTCCAAAAAGATGCATATGTAAATCTTTTGGAATAAAGTTGATGTATGATCATGATGCAAAACTTGGATCTTAGCTACTCAATCTATCCCCGATCCTTAAAAAAGTAACGATAATGTATTTGTAGCCCTAATGAAGGTCCTACTGTCCCTATTTCTCATAAATGACTCCTTTTGTACATATGTGACTAATGTGGTTGTTAATGTCGAATGTTGCCCTAGATTGCTATTCTTACTTCTAATGGACAACCACCTAATCTTGTTACGTGTTCCTAATAACTTAATGTTGCTGATATAAATCATCTTTAGGTCTGGACCTCTTGACTTGATGAATCATGATCTAGGGTGCTCTATTGTGAGTCTTTTAACCCTAGAATGTATGTAAATGCCTTAAACCTTGATATGAATATAGAAAGTGCATGGAACGTCATAATGGCATGAAACTTGAACCACACCCACATGATGGACTCTAAATCAGTATAAGGTTATCAAATGTACTAGTCAACAACTTGGAACCTATCTTGGCCAAAACCCTAGAATGCATCTAATTAGGGTTAATGATGAGAATCTAATGCATGTATACAATCTTGTTGTTAATCAGGTTTGGCATGTGGCTAGATGATGAAGGATAAGTTAGGTTATGAATCTATGAATCAGGTATGGGCCTAATCTAGTTATATGAATATCACTTTCTTGCTTGAAAAGATACGTATTGTATGCTTGTTTGTTTACTTGCTTAAATATTTCCATGTAGTATTGTTATGTCTTACTCGATGTTTGCCTTGTTAGTTTTATAACTTGAACACACACATATATATATAGAACTCCATTATAATATTTTTGGTAAATGGTTAGCTCTTGACTATGGACTTGAGGTCCCTCTGTATAAAAGGGTTAGCTAATTTTTGTAACCCTAATGGACCCTTCTGACGGGAAGATGGTCAAAGGCCTTAAACATGCTTGATATTGTTGGTATAATGAAGTGAAATGACATAAAATATGGTTTCACATTTGTTAAATAGTTAACATGTTTATTCTTGTTCGTTTAGTCTTGAAATCTTTTCAAATTATGCAAAGTGTATACATATATGTATCTTTCTTCCCCATACTCAACACCTCGTGTGTTAACCCATTTCTCGTATTTTGTTTTTAGGTTTAGAGATGGCTAGAATGTTGATGGGCTCGGTGAGCGATGCTAGGTGTACTTGTTATAAGATCCAGATTTAATGCACATGAATGGCTTGTAACTTGACTCTGAAAATATGTAATTGAATTCATGAATATAATGCATTTCGTTTAATTTATACTTGTTAAATGTTGAGACTGTGTTGGTGCCTTTATAATGTTATTTTTTCATGTGTGCTAATCTTTACCCTTCTTCATGTTGCATTTGGTATACGTTTGGTTCATGGGACTGGGATTACGGTTCTGTGACAGATGGTATTAGAGCATGAACAATAACTACACCAAACATTGCTCACATATAACACAAACTAAACTCACCTTACATCTCAACCCTAGAAAACTTAATAAGATGTCCTTTGTGGACTAGGTTGACTTAGCCTCTAGGTTAGAACCTAGATGTTCTATAACTAGGTGTAGACTTGTGTAAATTACCTCCCTAGACATGATTCATGACATGTTCTTAGGATGTCTACACAAGTGTGCACCATGTTCTTTCTAGTTCTCTAGGTATCATGATACTAGACTTCCTAATGAGTGTGGTAACTCATTTGGGTTTTTGATTTATTCAAATGAAGTATGGTGGTTTTCATCGAATGTTTCAACATTGGAGAAAATCTATTTTAAGTACTAGTATATGTACCTATGAAAAATGTTACCAGACCCAGAAAGGAAATGAGTATCTATGTAACCTAAGAGAAAGAGATGTAACATCAAGTCTAGAGTTTAGATTATAGTTGTAGTATCTGGAGTTGTCTAGAGTCATGATAAAGGCTAGGCTAGTGACTAGCATAGATTACATTAGATGGTGATGATGATGATAAAGATATTGATGTTAATGTTGATCTCGATGTTGTTGTTGATAAGACCCAAGTTAGTCCCTGAGAGGGTCAAGTAGTTTGATGATATGAAATGAGTTTGACCATGCAACCCTAGCTAGATCTAGCACCTTGTTGATACACAAGACTTGGTTGATGTGCTAAACATAGCTAGTGGGTTGGCATGTTTGCTTGTACCTAGTCTTGTGCGTGTTGAGATATGATATGTGATATATTGTTTGTGACCAACATGGGCCTCAATATCTTTACAAAGGAGGACCTATGGCATGGGACATATGAATAGGGTGACCTTTGGATATGATTTGATCCGCCTCGGGAGAAGGTTAGAGGACCTAAACTCCAAAATATTTGAAATGTTGAGAAATAATGATGAAATACTTGATGATGAGTCCCTAACTAGAACACTTCTAAGTATACGAGTTGAGTGACCTAGTGTGTGGTTTCCTTGAAAATATTGAACCATAGATTTCATATGAAAATATCTAACCCTAGATAAAGAGGAAATTGAAAATTTGATGCTTCCTATATAGGGAGATGTCCCAAGACCCTAAGATGATGTATATGATGTGTGATATCCATGATGTGCCTCATATATGGGTTAGTAATTGTATATAAAGGAATCTAGTCGTTACCCTTCTCTCTCCAAATATGGGTAGAAATTTTTGTTATGGGTAGAAGTTATGGTTAGCAGGTCTTGTTGGACATATATATGTCTTAGCTTGAGTGGTTTGAGCTTGTAGAGCTCTTCCTAGATACAACTGAGAAAATTACGAAACCTTGACGTTGATGATAATGTTGTCCCTCGAATCATGCTCGATACATGAAAGAATTTCCTTAAGTTAAAATCTTGATGTATGTGCAATGAGCCACTCTCATGAGTTAGACCTAGTATGAAATCATACCATACATGAAAGATATAGATTCAAAATTAGAAACTTGATATGATGATGCCAAAAGATCCTAGCATAAATAATCAGGGGTCACTACTACAGAAATGGCTTATAAAGTCACTTTTTAAGGTGTCGATTGTATACAAAAACCAACACCTATAGTCTACCGTGTCGGTTTATAATATAAACCGACATCCAATCTACGAAGGTCGACCAGACATGGGTACCGCTTTTATTAAGTGTCGGTTAATTAATAAACAACCGACACCTAAACTCAATCGCCAAACCCAAAATTCCAGCGAAAAAATTGGCTCCAAAATTTTAGTATAGGTGTCGGTTCATAACTATATAACCGACACTATAGGTTTAGTTGTCGGTTTTTTTAAATAACCGACACTTAGTATAGGTGTCAGTTCATAATTAAATAACTGACACTATAGGTTTAGTTGTCGGTTTTTTTAAATAACCGACACCTATTGTGAACTTAATAGCTCACCAGCGACCGATTCTTCCCCTTTCCCTGTTTCATTCATTCGCGATCGATTTCTCTAACCTCCTAACCTCCGGCGATTTCTTGCTGCTCTCTGCCGCCACCGCCGCCCCTCCCTGCCCGTCGCCGCCACTCCTTCGTCGCTGTCGCTGCGAGAAGCTGTCGCCGCCCGCCCGCCCACCGGCCGCCCTCTCCGCCGTCGCCGGTAGCAGCTAGGACCGGCCGCTCCTCTCCTCGCCTCACCGCCCTCTCCGCCGCTCCTCTCCTCGCCGCCGACAGCTGCTAGGACCAGCCACTGCTCCTCTTTCCTCAAGGTGCCCGCCCTAGCCTGCCTTCTTCTTCTTCCTCTGCTCCTCTTCTCTCAAGCTGCCTGCCCTGCTTGGGCGTTTTTTTTTTTTTTAATTTATTTACTTCTCTCAAGGTGCCTGCCTGCTCATACACATATTGATGTACATAGAATAAATGCTAAAAAGGTGTGATTTTAGGGTTTAGGTACTGATTTTGTGCTTCTACTGAGCTGAATCCTCTATTGTCTATACAATATATACATGTTCTATGATAAGCCTTAGTTAATTTAATATGCATACTTTGTATGTAAAACATAGTAATCGGGTACTGCTGTATATCCAAGTAAATTACATGTAACTAATCATGACATAGATTTTAGAATGCATACTTTGGTTAAATGTACTGCTGTAATTTTTGATCAAGTGATGATATGTAAATGTAGCAATAAGTTAGTAAGGTATCAATGATAAGTCTTTTGTAATGTGATGCAAAATAGTTATTGTATCATGCATATATACTTAATAATTTTTTGTTTTATAGTTGTATAGGGTGTTTTATGTGTGGCAAGTCTATTGTTTAATAGTTTAGCTATAATCATTATTTAATAGTTTAGCTATATTCTTGGTGACAATCCTAATCACCCTTCTTTTGCTTAATGATGAACTGTAATGCACACATGTGACGTGCTTGGAATGTAAATGATGAACTTTTCCCTAAATTGCCAATCATGCTTTTAAAGACATCAATAATCACCCTAACTTGAAGAACTAGGATTTTAGGTATAAGAATGACAACACATTATTTGTTGGCCTAGAAACCTATCCAAGATTTACTCATTAGGAGTAAATCTTGGATAGTCCCCGGTTTGGGACTGTTCTTGAACACCTAATCTCGCTTAGGATGTAAGTGTATATAATGTGTGTTGGGTTTTCAAGAAAATTTCCACAGCATTTCCCCGTTTGTTCTCTAAGTACATATGTACCTGGAGAACAACGGGGAAATGCTGCCGAAATTTTCTTGAAAACCCAATACACATTATACACTTACTAGTGAGATTAGGTATTCAAGAATGGGATAGGTGGTACACATTTATTATATATAAGAATGACATCACATGTATTTGTTAACCCTAGACCCTAATCTTGTCCTAATATATACTTGTTTTCTCTTTGATCATAGAATGGATAGATCATGGATGTCCATTCGCAATCGCTGCACCCCAGAGTTTATTTCTGGTCTTGACCAGTTTATTAGATTTGCCGAGGAATATAGGAAACAACCTGGAGATAGGTTCTACTGTCCATGTAGACATTGCGGTAACCACTTGAAAGTCAACACTGGTGACGAAATCAAAACTCATGTCATGTGCAACGGGATTATACAAGGCTATACAGAATGGAACTGGCATGGAGAGATTTCAAACCCGAAACCAGTGGATGTCGATAGCAGTGCCTGTGTGGAAGAAGAAATTGCCTACGATGACGTAGATGTGAATGAACCATTTCCAGTAGACATCGTTGATGCGATGCTGGATAGTTGTGGGGTAGAGCACACCGATCCACCTCCCATTTTTAGAAACATTGTGCATGATGCTGAGATGCCATTATACACAGGTTGTACTAAGTTTACGAAGCTTAGCACTGTGTTGAGATTGTATAAGTTGAAAGCGAACAATAGATGGAGCGACAAAAGCTTCATGTCATTGCTGTCTTTGTTGAAAGAAATACTTCCTGAAGGAAACGAGCTTCCAATCTCAACATACCAGGTAAAGAAATTGTTGTGCCCAATGGGAATGGATGCCAAGAAGATACACGCATGCCCGAATGATTGTGTATTATTTTGAAAGGACTATGCGAATTTGAAAGATTGTCCAAAATGTGGTGCGTCACGGTATAAATTGACGACTTTGGGGGAGTCCAAAACTGGTTCTCCTACCAAGGTGATGTGGTATCTACCTATAATATCACGGTTTCAACACTTGTTTGCCAATCCGATAGATGCGAAGAATTTGAGGTGGCATGCAGATGTTAAGAAAAATAATGATGGGATCCTACGACATGCGTCTGATTCCCCACAATGGAAGAAGATTGATCTATTGTACCCTGAATTTGGTGAAGAAGTCAGGAATCTAAGACTTGGGATTTGTACAAACGGGATGAATCCGTACGGGACATTGAGCAGCCAACATAGCACTTGGCCAGTCATGCTTGTTATATACAATCTTCCTCCCTGGCTGTGTATGAAAAATAAGTATGTAATGCTGCCGTTGTTGATATCGGGCCCTAAACAACCTGGAAATGACATCGATGTTTATCTTGAACCTCTGATTGATGACTTAAAGAAACTCTGGGGTGAAGGTGTGATGACTTATGATGCTTCACGAAGAGAGACATTTCGTTTGAATGCTATGTTGTTTTGCACTATTAATGACTTTCCAGCATATGGGAATTTGTCTGGATATAGTGTCAAAGGAGCTAAAGCGTGTCCTATATGTGAAGAGAACACTGATTCAACAAGACTAAAACATGGCGGTAAGAATGTATATCTCGGTCATCGAAGGTTTCTTCCAAAATTCCATCTGTATCGTAGGAAGTGCAAAGCATTCAATGGATTGAATGAGGAACGGAGTGCACCTAAACCTATACCAGGGGAGGTTGTTTGTGAAAGAGTAAAAGACATTGTCAATGAATTTGGTAAGAGATCACAATGTACTACACGGAGTGACAATTCTTCATTCAAGAAGAAGTCAATATTTTGGGATCTTCCTTATTGGAGTTCTTTGACAGTCAGACATTGTATCGATGTAATGCACGTTGAGAAAAATGTCTGTGATAGCATCATTGGTACTCTGTTAAATATACCAGGTAAGACTAAAGATGGGATAAAATCCAAACTAGACCTACGTGAAATGGGAATAAGGTCAGAATTAACAGAATTACGTGAAATGGGTAATAAAAGAACATACTTACCTCCCGCTTGTTACACGTTGTCTAGAAAGGAGAAGAAAGCTTTTTGGGAATGCTTGGTAAATGTTAAGGTGCCACATGGTTACTCATCCAACATCCGTAGTTTGGTATCAATGAAAGATTTGAAGTTGATAGGTCTTAAATCTCATGATTGTCACACTCTAATGCAACAAATATTGCCCATGGAAATTCGATCTATATTGCCGAAGCATGTAAGGTTTGCAATCACCAAACTTTGTTTCTTTTTCAACAGTCTCTGCAGCAAAGTTATTGACCCTGAGACTCTCGATAATTTACAAAGAGAAGTGGTTGTTACCCTATGTCATTTTGAGATGTATTTCCCTCCTTCGTTCTTTGATATCATGGTACATCTTGTTGTCCACTTGACTAGGGAAGTGAAAATCTTGGGACCGGTTTTCTTGCATTGGATGTATTCCTTTGAACGATACATGAGCATTTTTAAAGGTGATGTTCGAAACCGCTATCGGCCTGAAGGGAGTATAATTGAAGGTTATGTGGCGAGAGAGGTTATGGATTTCTGCAATGACTTTCTCAGTGGTAATGACACTCCTGATAATGACAAGAATATTGATGAGCTATTTGGCAAAGGAATTTTGGGTTCACGTGTGAAAGTAATCAGCCGTGAGCAGTTGGAACAAGGTCATTTGTATATTTTACACCACATGGATGAAGTGAACGTTTATATCGAGGAACATACCAATTTCATCAAAAGACAATATCCTCGAGCCAATACAATGTGGTTTGCTAGAGAGCATAATAAGACTTTTATTAAGTGGTTTGAAGATAAAGTCTTACATCAACTATATCAAACACCAGATGATATTACTGAAACTATCAAATGCCTCACCTTTAAACCAAGGTTGACTGTTATGTCTTATGAAGGGTATGACATTAATGGATTCACATATTACACAAAGCGCCAAGATGATAAGAGTGTCGTCCAAAATAGTGGGGTCACCCTTCAAGCATCGACTATGTTTTTTGCAAGTGCAAAGGATAAGAGTCCACGTGAAGCTAAAATGTCATATTACGGTGTCGTTGAAGACATATGGGAATTTGACTACATAGATTTCAGAATTCCGCTCTTCAAATGTAATTGGGTTGATAACACCAAAGGAGTTATAGTGGATGAATTGGGTTTCACTTTAGTGAACTTTGAAAAGATTGGCGAGAAGGCTGAACCATTCATATTGGCATCACAGGCGACACAAGTATTTTATATCGATGATCCTGCAAATGATAAATGGTCAGTTGTTCTTCATGGTAAAAGACAGTCCGTTGAAGATCCTATAGATGAAGAACAGTACTATGATAAGTATGATGACTCCAGTCCATTCTCAGTTGGGTTGCCAACACCAACAAATATTGAAGCTAATGATGACTTGTATGTGTGCGGAGATCACAATGAAGGATTGTTAATTGATAAAAAAATCGCAATATTAGAGGTATATATGTTTTGTTTTATACGTTTTTATTTTTTCTGAATATGTGAACTTTACAATGTGAGCTTAATTTATAATGTGAATTACTTTACAATGTGAATGTGAACTTTACAATGTGAGATTTACAATTTGAATTACTTTACAATGTGAGCTTTATAATTTGAATTACTTTACAATGTGAGCTTTACACTGTGAATTACTACTTTACAATGTGAACTTTACAATTTGAATGTGAATTTGCAGATGGCTGACCATTCTCCTGATGATCATTCTGATGACTACCGTGAGGGTGAGGACATCAATGCGCTGCCTCACAATGTAAGTTTTAAAACTATATCATATATTTATATCTATATGTCCATTTATAGTTATATCTTGTAAATGTGAATTATTTTGTCAAATTTTAGGTTGATGACGTACATGTACCATCTGCAGCACTTGAGGCACTTGATCAACAACACCAAAAAGTTGACAAGAGAAGGGGCATCACTATGATGAAGAAGTTAATTGCGCAAAAGGGCAATGGACCCAAACTTGTTGTGGATTTCGATAATGTAGGAAATGCATGTGGTGTGAATCGTAATTCATTTATTTCATATCTTGGGTATGTGACTCGTAGCCATTGCGTTTGTCACTTAGATTCTTGGCATAACATTTCTAAGGAGAAGAAAGATTTAATATTGAGGGATTTATGCGTGATTTATTATTAATTTGCAATTCTATTTTGTAGATTACTAAATTTTTGGATACTAGTTAATAGCAATTCTATTTTGCAGAGTATATTTGAATTGGATGAAAAGTTGCATCGTAAATGCGTGATGCAACAATGTGGGAGAGTCCTAAGGAACTATAGGACAAATCTCACCAGACAATACATAAAAGAAGCCGACAAGAGGAAGAAGACAACCACTGAACAGTGGAACTTCCTAGACAAAGAAGAATGGGACGCGTTTGTCGCTTCAAGACAAACTGATGAATTCAAGGTATTAGGCGTCAGTCTCAATCTCATTAATTAATATATGTTGTATTCACTTATTCAAGATTAACATTTAGTGTTACTAACCAAATCATTAATTTGCATACTAACTAGGCCCTCAGTGAGGCACAAAGATCAAGGTGTGCACTGAACGTGCATGACCACACAATGGGTCCGAAGGGGTATGTAGGCGTTCGCCAAAGACTACAGGCTGAGGCTACTGCTGCTTAGTCTACTGCTACTCAGGAGTCCTCTACCATAGGTAGCACACCTCTACCTCGCCATGATGTCTGGATAGCTGGGAGGCAAAATAAGAAGGGAGAATTAACTAAGGCTGCAACTGCTGAGGCGGCTGCAAAAATGGTAAAATACAACTCTTACAGTAATCATTCGAATATTGATTATTTGTGTTGTTTACTTAAGTACAAATTTTTGTTTTGGCGATTAGCGGGAGCTGCATGAGCTGAGGAAACAAGGAAAGTTCATCCCTGAGGGCACAAGGGATGAATTGACAGTTGCTCTGGGTAACCCAGAGCATCCTGGACGTGTTAGGGCTACATGCGGTGGTGTGGGCATCAAAGCTTTTTTGGGCCATCCCAGCGCAAACATGTCCCAAAAGCGGGACATTCACAAGAAGAGGTAACATATTTTTTCCTTGTAGATGTTACTGTAAAAGAGAATTCAAAAATTAGAATTTGACGTTTCTTTTATCCATGTATAGGTGGATAAGCTATTTGACAGGAAACTCGAAGAAAAACTCGAAGAAGCAATGAAAAAGTGGCAGACATCTCAGACTGCCACTTACCAGACAATACCTACTGCAGGCTCTACTCCTACTCCTACTGCAGAGGTTGGGAGTAATCCTGTAGACCCACCACCTAGCACATGCACTGTAAGTATTTTTATGACATAGTAACTAGTTTTTTAATTCAAGATGATACGTATATATGAAATTGTAGTTGTTTCAAAAAAAGATGATATGTATATATGTATATAACATTCTTTACACAAAAATTTGTAGGGGTTGAAGCCATGCCGTCTAAAAAGTAAAGAATATGTCGTGGAAGAGGCGTCGACTTACCTATCCCTACCAGGGGAAACGTGTCACGGGTCTCCAGTACCAGCTGGTTGGATTCGGGTGAGCCCGATACATATATTCCCCCAGTGGATGGATCTTCCACTGCCATATGCCCACCCAGATTGTGAAACGCTTGGTGAGGAAGTAGGCGGAGTGATATTGTGGGAAAAAGCCTATGTCTTCTTTACTGAAAAGGTGTGGTAAATTTACATTACGTTCAATTGTTAGTGTGTGTATATGCTGGCAGTTGATCTGAAATTATTATATATATACAGGTTAAAAAGAAGACACCCACAACATCTAGGCCTCCACTTCCACCTCCTGCATTACCTAGTTGGGTTCCACAGGACCTACATGTCCCGTTAGGTCCTAACTATAGGGGTATGGCAATATGGTTAGGGGAACATGATATAAACTCCCCTATAACTGTTTCTTCTGATTCTGATTCTACAGGTCAGTCATACGAAACAAAACTATTTATACAAGATATTTTGGAGTTGTTTCGATATGATTGGCTAAATACATATGTGATAGAGCTATGGATAAGGTGAGATATTCTTTATACATCCATATACCTTGTGTATGATCTGGTGATCTGGTTTCTTATTTACTAATGCATGTGTAATTAATACATATTTTGCAGCTACTTAGACAACATATGTGCAGATTTTGGATTCGAACATGTAGGGTTTTTGATTCCATCCTTGATTAGTCTAGTATCTAAAGACCTTACATCAGTTCAACAATACTGCTGTGAGGCTTTTTCAAATTTTGCTGTAAAAATGAAGACGGTGATAATGGCTCCATTCAATGTAGAGTAAGTTTACTTTGCTTATTATAATTTGGACTTAAGAAAATTACATTTTATTGTGGATTTTGAGTTATTAATTTTTAACCTTTTTTCCTCTAGTGTTAAGCATTGGGAGTTATTTGTTATTGCCCCCCGAGATGTTCACTGTGTATTATCTAGATCCTAAGGGGGGTAAATTGAATACAAGATTTGGACACATAATGAAAATGACAATATTTCGGTGAGAAATATTTCATTTTTCATATCCGTTAACATATGTTATTACATTACTATTTAATTGCAATGTTCTGTGTTACATTAACATGTAGGGGTTCTGAGGAGTACAAAAAGGTTGGAGGAAAGGTCCCCACGAAAAAGAACCAGCCAATAATTTGGAAGAACGTGAAAGTAAGTTCCCAACTGCAATATATGTATATATTATTTATGTGAACAATGCTTAATTAGTTGTATTTTTTAATATTTTGTATGTTTGAATTTATAGTGTGCTACACAAGACAACAGATGGGCATGTGGATACTATGTCATGCGATATATGCACATGATTATCAAACATGCCGAATTGGATATCGAATGTATTGCTCAGGTATTATATAGTCTCATTTGATAATATGTTCGAAATATATCAATCTTATTAATAGCTCATTAATTATATATATACGTCATTCTCTTTACAGGTGTTTACAATTGACCCCATTACAGGAAAGGACTTACCAAATTTTATTGCTCCCTATACGATGGGAGAATTAAATGAAGTAGTAGAAGAATGGGCAACATCCATACAATTAGTGGGGGCTTTAAAATATAATTGGGATCCTGATAGCAAATAATGACTAAACAATGATACTTTGTAAATGAATTTATGAATTATAATATATGTGTGAATGTTTCTACATGTCTGGATGTTTCTACATGTGTCTGAGTGAAAATGAATGAATGTGTTGGTTTCTATATGAATGTTTCTACATGTGTGAATGTGAATGAATGGAACTACAGATTGCTAGCATGTGTGAATGTTTATAAATGTGTGGAAATAAAATGGAAATGCAGGTTGCATTGCTAAATGCATGTGCTACTTTTTTATTGTTAATTTTGCAGGTTTGCGGCCTGTTGTCGGCTGATATCAATCGATGTCGTAAAACCTGCAGTTCATAACTGAACTGAACAGGTTTCTCATCCTGCGACCAGCCACAGCAGGTCTGCAGACTGACAGGAAAAAAAAACCAATAGGCGTCGGTTATTTGTAAATAACCGACACATAATGTTATAGTGTCGGTTTTTTACAATTAACCGGCGTCTATTTCGTGTGGCGTGAAGATATATGGTGTCGGTTATTTGTACATAACTGACACTGATAGTGCCCAACATGGCGCCCTTTCTGTGGCGCGAAGGGTTTGGGCATCAGGTTCTTACCTAATAACCGACGCCTATAGTCCCATGATGGCGCGTTTTTGGTGGCGCGCGAAGAGTTTGGGCATCGGTTTTGGAATCGACGCCTAATGGGTGGACTTTTAGTGTCGCCCACATAGGTGTCACTTAGAAATCGACACTAAAGGATTTAAATAACCGACACTAAAGGTAGGTTCTGTAGTAGTGGGTAACATGCCTAACCTCATAACTAGTGTTAAAAATGATTAAATAGATATGACTATGCTCTTGGGATGATAAATTCAACAAACAAAATAAATAAATTACTTAATTTTAATTCCAAAATGTGAAATTGATGAAGATAATTTGGGAAAATTGGCAAAATTTTGGGGAGAAACATAAACATGCATGATATCTAGTACAATGATGAAATATACACATTCAATGATGACCTAATTTGGACGTCTTTATGGAGGACATGTTCATTTGTGAATTGATAACCTAGATTTTGATGATACACTTTGTCCCATATGAAGTTATGAATACGAACCCTAATTCATGGATACTAGAGATGGGTAAACCCTGATGCCATGATGATGTCACGTTATGAAGGACCACTAAGTGATATGTATATAAGAAAGAATAGTACATCCTTGATGATGATAACCTAGTGTGCATCCCAATGCATAATACCTTGAAAACCATGGTAAGATACCTAGACTTGACGGATATTGACTTTGACGCTTGAACATGATCTTGGATGAATTTCGAGGACGAAATTTCTTTTAAGGAGGGAAGGATGTAATGACTTGACTTTTCCTCTCTCCTCTATTATGAATCCTCTCTCTCATCATGTGACCCTCTTACCCAATTGGATATCCATTTCATAGTTCAAACGTATCATACTTAAAGTTGGTAACATCAATGCTTAATTTCATGATACGAAGTGTTAATTTGAAAGATTGAAGACAATGACACTTATTAACATATCATCAAGTTGAAATAGATATTGAATCTACTCAATATGATATTGTTGCACCCTATTATAATTCAAGTGATAGAGCTCGTAGTTGTGTTTCCATTGTCATAAAAATTTCCTCAAACAGAACTTTGGTTCCCAAGTTATGTAGTTTTAAAGTTGCCTATTTTGAATGTTTATTTTAATCTCTTATCCTTGTTTAGGCTCTTAGACTGATCCATTCAAGGGCTAAGCCAACATGCGGCCCAGATGCCTGAATACCTTCGTTCTTTCCTCTTTGGGAAGACTTATAGGAAATGAGAGGGTGTTGCTCTTCACTGTACTGTATAGATCGGGCAATGAATAGCCCCAAGATCCACCCTACGATGGAAAAACACCATAAAACCTAGATTTCTAGTCTCTTATAAATTGCTCCCATCTAAACCTAGATTCCTCTTTTTTTTGTTTTCTTCTTTCCATCTTCCCAACTGCCTAGATGGTTTGGAACCATCGTCCTCCCAATTCTCTTCTCTATCGGCTACTAATATCTTCCCCGTCTCCGTTTTGATAATGGTTTCAGCAGTGGGGTCGTCCTCTTTCCCCAAGGAGACCAACAACGTCGCCCCTACATCTAGGAAACTTTCTATGTTCCCCTCCATGCCCTTCCTCTCCCCCTCTCTTCCGCATCATCATTTTCTGGCTGGGAGGAGACCGACTGCAACCAACAGGCGCCGCTAGAAACCGAAGGGGGTCTGGCCGTGAAGGTCTAGAGAAAACTGAGGGAATTTGTTGCCCACACTGCCAAGACGCCTCCCTGTGGCTACAACAAGTGCAACGTCAGCGGGTAGTGGGAGTGGAGGTGCTCTGTTCGTCCCCTGCTCTGCACAGGGAACATGAGAGAGAACCAGTGTCGGTGTGTCTGCACGTGTGGAGGAAAGTCGGGTCCAGGAGGGCCCAAGCCTCATGAGCCACAGCCATCCTGGTGTGAGGCCCAGTGAGCCGCCGCAAAAGCCCAATCCAAATCGCAAGGTGAATGGGTGACATCCTAGTTTTTCCTAAGTTTTAATACATGTGGTATAATGATGATAACTTTACATTCCCTTGGCCAAAATATATGAAATTACATACCTAATTGATCCCTTCAAAAAGATCTACACAATAGACTAGGTTTCAGGGTCTAACTCTCTCGTTTGTTCCATGCTTTCCCAAAAGATGCATATGTAAATCTTTTGGAATATAGTTGATGTATGATCATGATGCAAAACTTGGATCTAGGCTACTCAATCTATCCCTGATCCTTTAATCAGTAATGATAATGTCTTTGTAGCCCTAATGAAGGTCCTACTATCCCTATTTCTCATAAATGACTCCTTTTGTACATATGCGCCTAGTGTGGTTGTTAATGTCGAACGTTGCCCTAGATTGCTAATCGTGCTTCTAATGGACACCCACTTAATCTTGTTATGTGTTCTTGATGACTTAATATTGCTGATCTAAATCATCTTTATGTCTAGACCTTTTTACTTGATGAATCATGATCTAGGGTGCTCTATTGTGAGTCTTTTGACCCTAGAATGTATGTAAATGCCTTAAACCTTGATATGATTATAGAAAGTGCATGGAACGTCATACTGGCATGAAACTTGAACCACACCCACATAATGGACTCTAAATTAGTATAAGCTCATCAAATGTACTAATTAGCAACTTGGAACCTATCTTTGCCAAAACCCTAAAATGCATCTAATTAGGGTTAATGATGAGAATCTAATGGATGTATACAATCTTATTGTTAATTAGGTTTGGCATGTGGCTAAATGATGAAGGATAAGTTAGGTTATGAATCTCTAAATCTGGTATAGGCCTTATCTAGTTATATGAATAACACTTTCTTTCTTGAAAAGATATGTATTGTATGCTTGTTTGTTTACTTGCTCAAATATTGTCATGTAGTATTGTTATGTCTTACTCGATGTTTGCCTTGTCAGTTTTATAACTTGAACACACATATATATATAGAACTCCATTATAATATTGTTGATAAAGGGTTAGCTCTTGGCTATGACCTTGAAGTCCCTCTGTATAAAAGGGTTAGCTAATTTTTGTAACCCTTAGAGACCCTTCCGACGGGAAGATGGTCAAAGGCCTTAAGCATGCTTAATATTGTTGGTATAATGTAGTGAAATGACATAATATATGGCTTCTCATTTCTGAAACAGTTAACATGTTTATTCTTGTTCGTTTAGTCTTGAAATATTTTCAAATTATGTAAAGCTTATACATATATGTATCTTTCTTCCCCATACTCAACACCTCGTGTGTTGACCCGTTTTTTGTATTTTGATTTTAGGTTCAGAGATGGCTAGAATGTTAATGGGCTCGATGAGCTATGGTAGGTGTACTTGTTGTAAGATCTAGATTTAGTGCACATGAATGGCTTGTACCTTGACTCTGGTAATATGTAACTGAATTCATGAATATAATGCATTTCATATAATTTATACTTATTGAATGTTGAGACTGTGTTTCTGCCTTTATCTTGTTATTTGTTCATATGTGCTAAGCTTTACGCTTCTGCATGTTGCCTTTGGTATACGTTTGGTTCATGGGACTGGGATTCTGGTTTAATGACAGATGGCATTAGAGCATGAACAATAACTACACCAAACATTGCTCACATAAAACACAAACTAAACTCACCTTGCATCTCAACCCTAGAAAACTTAATAAGATGTCCTTTGTGGACTAGGTTGACTTAGCCTCTAGGTTAGAACCTAGATGTTCTAGAACTAGGTGTAGACTTGTGTAAATTACCTCCTTAGACATTAGTCACGACATGTTCTTAGGATGTCTACACAAGTGTGCACCATGCTCTTGCTAGTTCTCTTGGTATCATGATACTAGACTGCCTAATGAGTGTGGTAACTCGTTTGGGTTTTAGTTTTATTCAAATTGAGTATGGTGGTTTTCATCGAATGTTTCAACGTTGGAGAAAATCTTTTTAAGTACTAGTATATGTACCTATGAAAAATGTTACCAGACCCAGAAAGGCAATGAGTATCTATGTAACCTAAGAGAAAGAGATGTAACATCATGTCTAGAGCTTAGATGATAGTTGTAGTATCTAGAGTTGTCTAGAGCCATGATAAAGGCTAGACTAGTGAGTAACATAGATAACCTAAGATGGTGATGATGATGATAAAGATAATGATGTTAATGTCGATCTCGATGTTGATGTTGATGTTGATGTTGATAAGACACAAGTTAGTCCCTGAGAGGGTCAAGTACTTTAATGATATGAAATGAGTTTGACGATGAAAACCTAACTAGACCTAGGACCTTGTTGATACACATGACTTGGTGGATGTGGTAACCATAGCTAGTGGGTTGGCATGTTTGCTTGTACCTAGTCTTATGCATGTTGAGATATGATATGTGACATATAGTTTGAGACCGACATGGGCCTCAATCTCTTTACAAAGGAGGAACTCTAGAATGGGACATATGAATAGGTTGACCTTTTGATATGAGTTGACCTACCTCGCGAGAAGGTTAGAGTACCTAAACTCCAAAATATTTGAAATGTTGAGAAATAATGATGAAATACTTGATGATGAGTCCCTAATTAGAATACTTCTAAGTATATGAGTTGAGTGACCTAGTGTGTGGTTTCCTTGAAAATATTGAACCCTAGATTTCCTATGAAAATATCTAACCCTAGATAAAGAGGAAATTGAAAATTTGATGCTTGCTATATAGGTGAGGGAGATGTCCCAAGACCCTAAGATGATGTATATGATGTTTGATATCCATGATGAGCCTCATATATGGGTTAGTAATTTTATATAAAGGAATCTAGTCGTTACTCTTCGAACTCCAAGGATGGGTAGAATTGTTATGTGTAGAAGTTATGGTTAGCAGGTCTTGTTTGACATATATATGTCTTAGCTTGAGTGGTTTGAGCTTGTAGAGCTCTTCCTGGATACAAGTGAGAAAATTACGAAACCTTGACGTTGATGATAATGTTGTCCCTTGAATGATGCTCGATACATGAAAGAATCTCACTTAAGTTAAAATGTTGATGTATGTGCAATGAGACACTCTCTTGAGTTAGACCTAGTTTGAAATCATACCATACACGAAAGATATAGATTCAAAATTAGGAACTTGATATAATGATGTCAAAAGATCTTAGCATGAATTATCAAAGGTAACATGCCTAACCTCATAAATAGTGAAAAAAATGATTAACTCGATATGACGATGCTCTTGGGATGATAAATTGAACAAACTAAATAAATAAATTACTTAATTTTAATTCCAAAATGTGAAATTGATGAAGATGATTTGGGAAAATTGGAAAAATTTTCAGGATAAACATAACCATGCATGATCTATAGTACAATGATGAAATATACACATTCAATGATGACCTAATTTGTACGTCTTTATTGAAGACATGTTCATTTGTGAATTGATAACCTAGATTTTGATGATACACTTTGTCCCATATGAAGTTATGAATACGAACCCTAATTCAGGGATACTTGGGATGGGTAAACCCTAATGCCATGATGATGTCACGTTATGAAGGACCACTAAGAGATATGTATATAAGAAAGATGAGTACATCCTTGATGATGATAACCTAGTGTGCATCCCAGTGCATAATACCTTGAAAACCATGGTAAGATACCTAGACTTGATTGATATTGACTTTGACGCTTGAACATGATCTTGGATGAATTTCGAGGATGAAATTTCTTTTAAGGAGGGAAGGCTGTAATGACTTGACTTTTCCTCTCTCCTCTATTATGAATCCTCTCTCTCATCATGTGACCCTTTTACTCAATTGGATATCCGTTTCATAGTTCAAACCTATCATACTCCAAGTTGGTAACAACAATGCTTAATTTCACGATACGAAGTGTTAATTTGAAAGATTGGACACAATGACACGTTTTAACACATCATCAACTTGCAATAGATATTGAACCTAATCAATATGATATTATTGCACCCTATTATAATTCAAATGATAGCGCTTGTAGTTGTGTTTCCATTGCCATAAAAATTTCCTCAAACAGAACTTTGGTTCCCAAGTTATGTAGTTTTAAAGTTGCCCTGTTTTGAATGTTTATTTTAATCTTTTATCCTTGTTTAGGCTCTTGGGTTGATCCATTCAAGGGATAAGCCAGCATGCAACCCAGATGCCTGAATACCTTTGTTCTTTACTATTTGGGAAGACTTACAGGAAACGAGAGGGTGTTCCTCTTCACTGTACTGTATAGATCGGGCAATGAATAGCCCCAAGATCCACCCTATGATGAAAAAACACCATAAAACATAGATTTCTAGTCTCTAATAAATCCCTCCCATCTAAACCTAGCTTCCTCTTTTATTTATTTTCTTCTTTCCATCTTCCCATCTGCCAAGATGGTTTGGAACCATCATCCTCCCTGTTCTCTTCTCTATCGGCTACCAATATCTTCCTCGTCTCCATTGTGATAATGGTTTCAGCAGTGGGGTCTTTGTCTTTTCCCAAGGAGACCAGCAACGTCACCCCTACATCTAGGCAACTTTCAATCTTCCCCTCCATGCCCTTCCTCTTCCCCTCTCTTCCGCATCATCATGTCCAGCTGGGAGGAGATCGACATCAGCCAACATGCACTGCTAGCCATCGAAGGGGGTCTGGCCGTGAAGTTCTGGAGGAAACTGAGGGAATTTGCCGCCCACACTGCCAAGCCGCCTCCCTGTGGCTTCAGCAGGTGCATCGTCAGCGGGTCGTGGGAGTGGAGGTGCTATGTTCATCCCCAGCTCTGCACAGGGATCATGAGAGAGAACCACCACCAGTGTGTCCGCACCTGTGGAGGAAAGTTAGGTCCAGGAGGTCCCAAGCCTCATGAGCCACGACTGTCCAGGCATGAGGCGTAGTGAGCCGCCGCCAAAGCCCAATCCAAATTGCAAGGTGAATGGGTGACATCCTAGTTTTTCTAAGTTTCAATACATGTGGTATAATGATGATAACTTTACATTCCCTTGGCCAAAATATATGAAATTATATACCAAATTGATCTTTTCAAAAATATCTACACAATAGACTAGGTTTCAGTGCCTAACTCTCTCGTTTGTTCCCTAATTTCTCAAAAGATGCATATGTAAATCTTTTGGAATACAATTGATGTATGACCATGATGCAAAACTTGGATCTTGGCTACTCAATCTATCCCTGATCCTTAAATCTGTAACGATAATGTCTTTGTAGCCCTAATGAAGGTCCTACTATCCCTATTTCTCATTAATGACTCCTTTTGTACATATGTGCCTAGTGGGGTTGTTAATGTCGAACGTTACCCTAAATTGCTAATCTTGCTTCTAATGGACACCCACCTAATCTTGTTATGTGTTCTTGATGACTTAATGTTGCTGATCCAGATCATCTTTAGGTCTGGACCTCTTGACTTGATGAATCATGATCTAGGGTGCTCTATTGTGAGTCTTTTGTCCCTAGAATGTATGTAAATGCCTTAAACCTTGATATGATTATAGAAAGTGCATGGAACATCATAATGGCATGAAACTTGAACCACACCCACATGATGGACTCTAAATCAGTATAAGGTCATCAAATGTACTAATCAGAAACTTGGAACCTATCTTGGCCAAAACCCTAAAATGCATCTAATTAGGGTTAATGATGAGAATCTAATGCATGTATACAATCTTGTTGTTAATCAGGTTTGGCATGTGGCTAGATGATGAAGGATAAGTTAGGTTATGAATATATGAATTAGGTATGGGACTTATCTAGTTATATGAATATTACTTTCTTACTTAAAAAGATATGTATTGTATGCTTGTTTGTTTACTTGCTCAAATATTGCCATGTAGTATTGTTATGTCTTACTCGATGTTTTCCTTGTCAATTTTATAACTTGAACACACATATATATATATATAGAATTCCATTATAATATTGTTGATAAAGGGTTATCTCTTGTCTATGGTCTTGAGGTCCCTCTGTATAAAAGGGTTAGCTAATTTTTGTAACCCTTATGGACCGTTCCGATAGGAAGATGGTCAAAGGCCTTAAACATGCTTGATATGTTGGTATAATGGAGTTAAATGACATAAAATATGGTTTCACATTTTTTAAATAGTTAACATGTTTATTTTGTTCGTTTAGTCTTGAAATCTTTTCAAATTATGCAAAGCTTATACATATATGTATCTTTCTGCCCCATACTCAAAACCTCGTGTGTTGACCCATTTCTCGTATTTTGTTTTTAGGTTCAGAGATGGATAGAATGTTGATGGGCTCGGTGAGCTATACTAGGTGTACTTTTTGTAAGATCTAGATTTAGTGCACATGAATGTTTTGTACCTTGACTCTGGAAATATGTAACTGAATTCATGAATATAATGCATTTTGTATATTTTATACTTGTTGAATGTTGAGATTGTGTTGGTTCCTTAATCTTGTTATATGTTCATGTTTGCTAAGCTTTACGCTTCCGGATGTTGCCTTTGGTATACGTTTGGTTCATGGGACCGGTATTCCGGTTCCATGACACATCATCTTCTATGAACGTTTCCATCTTGGCAATATAGTCTAAGATCACCTGATACTTTTCCAAAGTATCCATAACAAGGATTACATCGAATCCATGCATATCAAGTGGTAAGAGATCCTGTAACATCCCAGGATTTGAGGCCTCGAATAAAATGATCTTAAAAGGAATGATTGAACTACCCATATCACAAAGGTGCATCTCCTTTTCCGGGAGCCCATTACTAAAGAACTCCATAGTTAAGCGTGCTCAGCTTGGAGTAGTACTAGGATGGGTGACCAGTCGGGAAGTCGATCCTAGCTTGCGCGTCAGTGTAGACAAAGTGCGCAGTTTAGGCTAGTGGTGGTTTGTGGGGCCAGTCTTCATTCCTGAAACTCTACTAGAGCCTTGGGCAGTGGGCCCAGGCATTACAAATGGTATCAGAGCCATAACCCCTCCATTAGGTGGGGCCCGCATGGGCATACGGCATGCCAATCTTAAGTCGTGCGGTCCACGCATGAAGGAAAGGGTTGTCCCTTGCGCTGGTATTCCGTGATCGGGAGCTGGGTGTCCATGGGCCATTGTGGGTCTGCACTGAAATGGGAAAGAGATTATGAGGCCTTATAGTTGAGCCTTGACGAGGCCGTCAATAGTCTAAGTGGGGGGGATTGTAACATCCCAGGATTTGAGGCCTCAGATAAAATGATCTTAAAAGGAATGATTGAACTACCCATATCACCAAGGTGCATCTCCTTTTCTGGGAGCCCATTACTTAAGAACTCCATAGTTAAGCGTGCTCAGCTTGGAGTAGTACTAGGATGGGTGACCAGTCGGGAAGTCGATCCTGGCTTGCGCGTCACTGTGGACAAAGTGCGCAGTTTAGGCTAGTGGTGGTTTGTGGGGCCAGTCGTCATTCCCAAATCTCTACTAGAGCCTTGGGCAGTGGGCCCAGGCGTTACAGATCCACTTGTATAATGTGTCCCGAATCTCTACTAGAGCCTTGGGCAGTGGGCCCAGGCGTTACAGATCCAATTGTATAATAGGTCATGGAAAGGAAATAATATAGGAAAAACATACTTCCCATAGTTCTACAGAACCAAATAAGGGAGCCTCTAGATGAAGACTGTAATGTATATGATTAACGGCATGCCAGTCTTGAGCCGTGCGGTCCACGCATGAAGGAAAGGGTTGTCCCTTGCGCTGGTATTCCGTGATCGGGAGCTGGGTGTCCATGGGCCATTGTGGGTCTGCACTGAAATGGGGAAGAGATTATGAGGCCTTATAGTTGAGCCTTGACGAGGACGTCAATAGTCTAAGTGGGGGAGATTGTAACATCCCAGGATTTGAGGCCTCGGATAAAATGATCTTAAAAGGAATGATTGAACTACCCATATCACCAAGGTGCATCTCCTTTTCTGGGAGCCCATTACTTAAGAACTCCATAGTTAAGCGTGCTCAGCTTGGAGTAGTACTAGGATGGGTGACCAGTCGGGAAGTCGATCCTGGCTTGCGCGTCACTGTGGACAAAGTGCGCAGTTTAGGCTAGTGGTGGTTTGTGGGGCCAGTCGTCATTCCCAAATCTCTACTAGAGCCTTGGGCAGTGGGCCCAGGTGTTACAGATCCACTTGTATAATGTGTCCCGAATCTCTACTAGAGCCTTGGGCAGTGGGCCCAGGCGTTACAGATCCACTTGTATAATAGGTCATGGAAAGGAAATAATATAGGAAAAACACACTTCCCATAGTTCTACAGAACCAAATAAGGGAGCCTCTAGATGAAGACTGTAATGTATATGATTAACCGGTAAGGAACAATTAGCTATCACTTCTCTAGTGATGAAAGAATGTGTCACACCCGGGTCAACCAAAATAGATATGAAACATGAAGAAGACAAATTAGAATGAGATAATTCCATCTGACCTGTCACAACCCTTTGGTTGATGACTCCCTCTGGATAAATCATCACATAGTATCAAGTCATCGCATGTTGTCACCCTCTACCTCTTCTAGCATGTCTTGATGAACCATCTTGTGACGCCTATCTACGTCCTCTACCACTGTGTCATTGTTGCTTCTATAAAATCTGCCGACTCTACCTAGGTTGTTGAGTCACTTCTTCATCCTTCACAAGACAGTACCACTTAGTATGCCCCACCTATCCACACTTGAAGAAGGTTTTTCCCTCATACTATGGCCTAGATAGACCTGTCATAGATACTGACATTGCACTCTGAGCTCATGTAGGTGGCAAACTATGAACTTTGCCTCTGTTATGTATCCAATGCATCTGAGTTACTGACCTCTTCTGAGATTGTGGTGGTGAGTACCTGAGCTTCTTAAAGCCTCCAAAAGGTTGTTTTTGGTACTTCATAGGACTCTTCTTCGCCTTTGATTCACATTTTTCTATCACATATGTCTCCACTATTGTAACTGACTACAAAAAAGTTGCAAACCTTGTTGGTATGTATGCCTAGAGAACCAATCATATGATGATTGGAGTGAGGCATTAGATACATGATTTGATAAATAATAAAGGTAATTCCTTCTATTATGTTTGTCTCAGTCTTGAGATAATGACACAAACATAAGTAGATGTCTAGAGAATGATAATACTCAATGTTGTATGTCTTCAAGTACATGACTTGGAGGATGAGTTCATACAAATGATAAGAGTTTGTACATTATTGTTATGTCCCTAGTCAGATATTACTGTGGAAGCAAAATAGACAAAATTAATACATAGGACTAGAGTGTGTTTTGAATGATGACAAAGTCTCATTAGTCATGATATGTGATATCAAGTCAAGCACACAAATAAGTGTTAGTGAATAGTGTATCAGACAGATCCACCATGAGAGTGATACATGGAAACATGGCATGGTAGTTAAAATTATCTGTCATAGTGATAGTGGTGATTGTGGTTTTTAGACCTGAAATCACTACACTCATCACATGTCATTGGGTACACTTTCACATCATAAAACACAATCCTGAAACATGGGTTGTTATAACAGTGATGATTGGGTGACTTTGACACATGGGGATAGACTATGAGGGAAGGAGATGGGATTTGTCCCTCCTACTAGAGATTGATATCCAGGGCCCCTTGATAAGCAAGACTGAGAGTGTACGGCCATACCCATGTGATTCAATATATGATATTTGAACTCACATGCTTCTCAGATAGTCTTCTCTAGTTTAAGGAACATGCACTGATTGTTGAGAGAATGACAATTTCATGCCTTGAGTTCAATCCGAATATCAGAGACAAATGAACTATATGATCATGGTAACACTATTCACATATTATAGGTTGAAGTTATTCTCCAACATTTCAAATTACTTGGGTAGCAATGATGTGCAATTAGGCACCACTCTTTGCTTGTGATATCATAAGTTGTTATGGACATTCACTGCCCATGTAAATTTGGACCTATAGGGTCACACGCATAGGATACACTTGGATTAAAGTAGTATATTCATGAATGATGTTTATATGGAATGCTAAAGGTCTTTAGCTATTCAATTAAATAATAGATCAACTGATTGGATTCAAAATCATCAAGTTCAAGTGTTGGACTGACTGGTTGGAGTGTCAGGTTGATTGGAATTGATTACTAAAGTATTTAGGTATTCAATTTACACACCAACAGATAACTGCACTACCAAATAGCCATCTCAAGTGTTGAGACGGGTGTCTGGGGTGCCAAATGGACGTCTCAAGTATTGAGAATGCTGTCTAGTTTTTCAGACTGGTTGGAACGAAGTTGTCATACTGATGAACTGACTGGTTCAGATCAACTCACCAAACATCTATCTAGGTGACTGAGACGACCGTCTCTCTTGTGCGAGATTGCTGGGTTAGGCTGGGGAAGGTTCTATATACTTTCCCAAAACTTTTTGGATTGCACAATACTTGTTGTGTAAGAAAAATCAATGTTTAATATTGATTAGAAGTGAATTGCCAATTATGTGGGAAAATAGGAAACTACAGAAGCACGAGATGATAGTTTCACACTGCGAGATGACTGTTTCATGCATGAGATGATCGTTTCACAGTGCAAAATGAACATTTTGATGTTCGTAGATACCAGAACATTCCTATTTACAAAGCCTCCGTCTCCCACACCAATTGGGAACCCTGACCCTGCCCTCTACTATAAATAGAGGGGTATTGGGGGATTCTTAATACACACAATTGGGACCAGTGGCCCTGACAATTGTTGTCCTCTCTGGTTGTGGTAACCAAGAGAGCCCAAGAAGGTCCTACCTGACTAGGGAGGGATAGAGAGGAAGGAGCGACTAAGATCAATTATTGTGGGAGAGTATGTCAGCGACTAGTACGCTGATAGAAGGAGACAACTCCTTCCCGTTGGCTCTGGCAGTGCAACGTACAGTTCTCGATGGTCCGCATTGACTACTCTAGAGGTAGAAGTCATTTGTCTGCTCCTATAAGGACAACGTCAGCCTATAGTCTTTGGCAAGTCCACGGGAGGCGCTCAATGAAATGTTTGAGTCTGTTATCCATGGTGAAGCCCAGGACCTATAAAAACACCATCCAAGATTGTAATTGTAGGGTGATATTGCTATATTTGCTCTAGGACCAGGTATAACCTTGCAACCCTTCCTTCCTAGATACATTGTTGTTGACAAGATTCTACTAGTTTTCGAGAAATGTGCAAATAGTTTTTTATTTCTGCTGCCTATATCTGTGCCCAATTTCCCAAAAGTGGTATCAGATCCCCGTCAATCTAAGGTGTATCTGGGATCTAAATCGATATGATCAGATTTAGGTTTTCATTTATAATTGCATAAAATGTGAATATTAAAATGATTAATGTGCATATCCAACTAAATACCACATATAATCACAACAAATATATACTACAATATGATATAATATGTAATCCATATGCATCGCCATAAAATGCTTTGATAGTGGATGTTAGCGTGGTTTTGGCCAAAACCCTAGATCTGTGTGTGTAGTGTTGTGGTTTATTCCGATTGTTAATTGGTCTCTGTACTGATCCACTCTCTCCTTTCAAAATGTAAATTAATGCTCTTCTTCCTATTTTTCCTCGAATGTAACTTGAGATTTTCCTTTGACAATGTAAAGAAATAGGATAGTTTTAATTTATACATCTTCGTGAGAAGTTGTTCTACTCTAGACGAACTGATAGTTTGGAGGACCGAGGAGACCAGACGGTAGGAGGCGAACCGATTGACTAGTGGCCCAACCAACTGGCTGGAGGAGACCAGATGACTCTTTCAGGAACCTAATCGAGCAACCAAGAGGTGAGCCGACTGGTTCAAGCATTGAACCAATCAACCTAGATTTTAGCAAACGTGAATCTTCATCAACAATAGGTTGCATGTAATGTGGACCTTAGGTGGTGGCAATTCATTGTGGCACTAATGAATTGCATTATACTGGACATAACCATCACTCCTATATTGTTGATTACATGTTCACGTTGTGGTTATAGAATGTATATGATACATACTATAGTATGCGGTGATTAGATATGTATATGTAGTTATATATACAATCCCTCAACTAAAATATCAAAGTCTTAGATGCTTTCCAAAAGTGGCACACATGAAATACTTGATCGACCAAGTGTAGGTTTTGCCAAAGCATGGTGCGTCGTCTATCTCCTAGAAGTGTGATGGTAATAATGTAGGTGCAGCCAAAGCAGTGTGCATTATTATCGTGTTGACTTTTGGGTCGGGCTTGATTGGTGATAACTTGGTGAAACCAGGCACCAGAGGCATACAACTGATCATGGAAAGGAGTTGCACACAACATCTATCCAAGAGTTGCATTCAAATGCAATTGGCAAGTTGGCCTACCTAAATTATCAAGTTGTGGGTGATCAACCAAATCTGAGTCATGACTTGATGTAATGTGGATCTTGGCCCACTATAATATTGTATGCTACAATATTCCAAATTGATATTGAGGGTTATCAATTTGAAGAAAATATTAGGAGTGATAACTAATTAAAAATGTAATTAATGTCATCAAAATTATCAAATCAAACAAATCAAAAATGTTTTGAAAAGTTGCAATATTCTTTTGTAGGCAAACATGAATACGGTATAGTTGCAATTAGTCCTCAAATAGGATGGACCAAATGGGATGTACTTTCAAATCTGGTTTAGGACTTTGAAAATTGTTCTCCATGAGAGAAAGCTCTATGTTCTTGGAAGACCAAAGCCAGATGAACCCGCTCCAAATGTTCCTAAGGCTAAATGGATGCTAAATGGAAGCATGCCATTGATGTCATAGACATTTGAATACCTAATTCTATGTTTTATGAACTTTGAGTTGCATGAATAACATGAATACATGGAGATTCTTGAGATGGTAACACATATTAAGAATCATGTAAAACAAACATAGTACAATATGATTGCAAACTGACAAAGGGAGTTCTAGTAGAAACCCATATACTCAATATGATTGAACATATGGAATGACTAGAAATTCTCTTAGGTCAAGAGTTGACCATGAATATGATTATGCAAGAATTGCATGAATCATATAGTCAGTTCATCTAATGCTTGGCACGTTGATGACAAAGCAAGGAAGAAAATAGACAAATCCATGATGATGATCAAAGGAAGTGAGTCCTAGGGCAAAGGCAAGGCCAACAAGTGTTCTGAGGCTAAGCTAAAGTCCAATTCTTCTTCACTCAATATATGGAGAAGGATAAGTGTAAAAGGAATTTTTCCTTTTCACTTAAAGGATACGATACCACCATCGTCAGTTGTCTAGACATTGGAAAGGAATTATCCTCTTCATAGAGGATCTTAGGAAGAAGATAGAGATAGAGATCTCTACTTCAGAACCTGAGAAGAAATAAGATAGAACTGTGTGGAGCAAGGTTGCTGCCACTTCAATTGAGAGTTGTCATTCAAGGGAACATGATAAAATTAGTGAATTGCTATTATGTAATTGCCATTAATGAAAAACATCATATGTCTTGTATGACAAGGACATTATGTTTCATTTAAATGATATGATCTTTTATGGTGATGCCATGTGTCTCATAAACTACACTTGATAGTTATAGAGACAAATGTGCATGACACATATAATGAATTCCTTGATGAATCAAACAAGTATACCTATAGCATTGTCATCTAGTACACATAAATGAGATACACACTTCTAGATTTCAAAATGGTGTTGGTCTAGACTCTTTTGGTTATTGAACCAATAGAGACATGCAAGTCTTATTTATTGAGCAATATGAAAAAAATGATCTCCACTAGATGTAGTGGGAGACCAAGTGTTCTATTAGGCCTAATACATGTTGATGTACAAACAGACCTTTTAGAATAAATGCTAAAGGTGGTTACTAGTACCTACTGATGTGATCAACAGATATGGAAAATTGTATTTGATAATACAAGTATGCATCTCTTGAAGTGTTTAAGGAGATCATAAATGAAGTCTGTAACTAACCTGGTAAAAGTATTAAGAAAATTTGATGTGATCGATGTTGAAATATTTTGAACCAAGAGTTTGAGGACCTTCTTAAGATATGTGATAGTGTATCACAATCAACTCTGCTTGAACGTGATGCTGTATTAGAGGGACGGAATCACACCTTGTTAAGGTATGATTATCAATAAAACTAGCTAAAATTCCAATCTCCTTTAGGCACCTGCTAAGCACCAAAAGAAAGTACCATCTAAAATGGTTCATAGGACACCATATGTGATATGGTGTGGGAAGTGTTCTATATGTCTTTAATATTGATTAAAGATGAATGCCTATATAAGAAAGCTATTTCTTAAATGGGGCATTGTACACAAATCACACAAATGTTATTTTGTTTAATACTAATCTTATCCCAATCCTACAACAGAGTTGTTTTTTGATCTAGATGGATATATTCTTGACGAGGAACCTAGTTCTAAAGGAATCAGTGGGGGAAAAAGTATAACTCGAAATGTTTGAGACAAACAAGAAAAACATTGAACCTAAAAGAGGTACAGTGGGAACAATGAAAATCACAAAGTGTTGTGGAATCTCAAGTTCTTTATGTAACACAAAAACCTTATAGTTCTAGTGGATCGTGCCTTAAGTTTGAATGATATATGATATCTTATAACTCATAAAGGTGATGAGTTGATCATAATGATGATTCAAACAAACTGACTATAAGTTGTTGAGGGACCTAAGTTTGAGATGTGGCTTTATTCCATAAGATCAAAGATGGAGAGCATGTACACCAACAAGGTATGACCTTAATGGATCCACCTAAAGGGGTAAAACCCATAGGGTGCATTTGGGTCTTTGGGAGAAGACAAACATGGAATGGTAGATTGGCTGTGATGAGCTTCAAACAAGTTCAAGTTGTTGAACATGTTGACATTTTTCCCCAATTACCATGATTAAAAATCCATCGGGACATGCTTGCAATTGCAACTTAGTAAGACTGTGAGATTTGGCATATGGATGTTAAAACCTCATCCGTAACTAGAATAATTGTATAGGATGTGTATGTGACACAACCTAATGGTTTTATAAATCCATTAATACAAATAAAGTCTAAAAGCTACAAAGGCCAATATTTTGATTGAAGCAAACATCTCAGAGCTAGAATATTCTATTTTGACAAGAAAGTCAAAGTGTTTGACTTGAGTCAAAATAAAATCTATGATTACAAAGGATTTCATGGGAACATATTTATATTCCACATAATGATGCAGAATAACATCCTTAATCTACATATGTTAACATCAGGCAAGGAAAGTACCTTCTCTGTGAAGGACTTAAGAGAAACATCCTATGTGATTGGAATAGAGATCTATACAGATAGATACACAAAAATTCTTGACCTAAGAAAGAGAACATACAATGGCAAGATGTTAAAGGGTTCAACATGCATGATTCATTGAGAGAAAACTTGTCCATGTTCCATGGAGTTAGTCTCTTAAGATCCTAGTGTCTGATTTATTATCAAGAACATGAACACATGAATAGATGTCATATGCATTGGCAATTGGATCTTTTCGGTATGTACTCATCATGTTATCTCGTATGTATTGGACATGATGAGAAGGTATATGTGACGACCCCAATTTCTACATACTTTCCTTAGTGACATATGCAGATATGCGTGCACTCATATCTATAAATGTCAAAAGGGAAAATAATAGAAATCAAGATAGCCAACTAAAAATAGAGATAAGCCAAGATCAAGTTCACATCATAGCAAATAGCCACACAACATTTCATTCAACAATGTAAGATAAAGTCATACATATTGATACTGGAGAAAGAAGAAGAATAAGTCTATGATTATTACATTGGATCTCAATCATCCTCAACATAATCTAGGAAAAGAAATAAACTAATTATCTAGCAAGAAAGAGATAAGAGGACTCGGTCTATCTACTAAATCCTCCACGCTTATTATTTGTGCCTTCAGGTACTTCAGATATGCATTGTACTTTAATCATCAATTGTTCCTTGCACCTAGAAAATACGAGAAACAAAAACATCAACAAAGTTGGTACGTGGAATTAAAGCTATACTATGCTGGTACATGAAATACTCAAAATTTGAGAAAAGAATGAAAACATTATTTAGAGGCCGAAAATCAGGAAATCCCAAGTTTTTTCCTTATTTAGAATGAATATAAATTACTATGGTGGACTTAGCACAAACATAAATATTGGGCCCTATCCCTGCGTACCTTGTACCATTAGGGATCTCCCTACGTACCTTGTACCATTAGGGAGGTGCTAGTCAACATTAATACTTTCCCTCTCTAAATAGGGAGATTAATGAGAACCACTAGTAACTACATTTCACTTATATTCAATTATATTCTTTCATGTTCAAGGCGATAAATCAGCAATTAATCATATATCCACATCCATCAATGTATATCAATTTCATGCAAACAATTACTTATACTTAACATCCAGCAAAAACTAGTCATATAATTATATCCACGTACCTTTAATTCCCAGATCTGGATTCCACAAGTCCTAAATTAGGAGAAGATAATAAATCACCCTGAAATGTAAACAAAACCCTAAGTTACTATGGATTCTCATTATTCCACATTAGGGCTTCTAATTAGGGTTTAGGTCATTTAGAGGGGTCACTTGGGATACATAGGATTCCGAGTTGGGGTCTGAGATTAGAGTCGTCTAGGTTATAAAAGGACATTTTAGTTATTAGGGTTTCCATAAATTGTAGATAATAATCATGATGAGGTGAGAAAACTAGAAATTAGGGTTCTTCTCCATTATTTCATCAACTGTCTTCCTTAGGTAGGATTTCGAGTAACATTATGACCAAGATCATAATTAGGGTTTAAGTATTCCCAAGACAGAAATAAAATCATTTATAACCATTATTCCACAAAACAAAGTATTAAAAGGTCATTAGTGATGGTTGGCCATATATTCCAAAAAGGGTTCGGATCTAGGTCATGATCCTATTTTATTTAGATAGCTTGGATTTTTCTGATGAAAATAACATATAAGTTTGGTATATTCTGACATTCCTAGTAATTTCTAGGATTTTTCTAAGATAAGGCTCTTTTTGCAAAATAAAATGGGTTGGAGGCTTACTTGGTAGACCAGGATTGGTCCGTGAAGGCACACCCCTCCTTGTTGGATCGTGGGTCCCTTGCTAAAAGCTGAGTGGAGATTGGTCCACCTCAATCTTGCTGGCACCACAGGGTCGTCAACTAATATGCACCCTGTTGCTCCCTTTCTTCTTCACTGGCGCGCGAGCAACACCCTGGAGCAGCTCCGATGCTGGCTAAGTGTGGACAAGGCTCATCCTTGGCGGCAGGAAAGGACCTTAAGGGTTTCGCGGTGATAGCCCGAGCTTAACCCCGAGCCTTTGGGTGTTGTGGCTCCCCTGGAAGCTCAGAACCACCGCGGCCAGGAGAAGTCACCGGCGAGGTGTGGGTAGAGGAGAACAAGGCGTTGCAGGAGGTTGGGGGTGGCCGGGAAGCACCTCTGGACTGAGGTGAAAGCGATGGCGGGGAGCAGAACGTGGGATAAGGCCGGTGGTGGTGTCGCCAAGGCGGTGCAGTGATGGATCGCAGGTGGACTTGGCGGCGGTGAGTGGAAGTCAGGAGTCTTGAATTGGGCTGTGCGAGGGTCTAAGAGAGGTCAAGCAAAGCTTTTGGAGTCTCTATATAGGCTCATGCGGGCGAGGGCAGTAAAGCCCTATATGGGACGCCGCCGCTAGGAGGAAGCAGAAATCTGTTCTCCCAGATCTGTGCGTGAGGAGCTTAAAGTCAGGGTTCGTTAGCTTCGTCTTCAGGAGTGGAACCAGTCCTCAAACAATCTCGCGAGATTGTTGTGTGGATGCTGGGCACGCGGGGTATCCCTGCGCTCATTGTTCAGTTGGGTTCCAATCCGCAGGAAGCGGAAGGTAGGAGATAGTGTCCGGGCCCTTGGATCCCTGGGTGGATCCGCGTCCACCTGATCGGACGGCCAAGATGAAACCCAGCTAGGGGCCGCACCCAAGCAAAGAAAGAGTGGGCCGCGTGACAATAGAAAATCTAATTAAATCACAAACTTTAGTCCTAGACTAAAATTAGGTGACATAATACACCAAAATTCAAAAGTAAATAACCCTAAATTGGTAGCTCCAATTGAAATGATATTTTAGGCATAGTTTTATAATGTTATGATTTAGTTATGGTGCAAGTTTAGAGTCCCAATTCGAAAATTGACTAGGTCAATTTACTAAAGTCATAATACTTATATTATTGACTTTATATATATCATTACTGATGATCTTAGGTGAAATTAATGATCCGTTCATTCAAATTAGTGAGAGGGATGATTAAGGGCATAATTGGAACAATTAAAATTGTAAGGGAGAGGAACTAAATAATAAATGTAAAAACTCACTCTGTCACATTCTCCCCTCCTTTTTAAGAATTTTGTCCCCAAAATTTAAGCAGTCTGAAAAAGATATGGATACTTCTTCTCGACCTCAGTCTTCAGCTCCCAGGTGGCATCCGTTTCGTCATGGTGGCTCCAGAGAACTTTCACCATTTCGATATGATGATTACTGCGAAGCTCCTTTGTCTTGAAGTCGAGAATTCTGACTGGGGACTCAGCATATGACAGATCATCCTTCAACTCGAGAGGCTCATGATTCAGGATATGACTGGGGTCCTTGACATAGGGCTTCAGATTAGATACATGGAACACATTATGCATGGCACTATACTGAGGTGGCAAAGCAAGACGATAGGCACATTCGCCAACCCTTTCCAGAATCTCGAAGGGTCCAACATAACGAGGACTGAGCTTTCCTTTGTTCTTGGCCAAAGCTCGAATAGGTCGGATTTTCAGAAATACATGGTCACCCTCCTTGAACTGACGTTCTTGACGATGAGCATCTGCATAAGACTTCTGTCTATCCTGTGCCCGCTTCATTCTCTGCCTAACTAGTGCAACCTTATCAGAATACAACTGCATCTCCTCGGATTTCATCAGGGTACGCTCTCCGACATCATCCCAGTGTAAAGGTGATCTGCATGGTCGACCATATAGAGCTTCATAGGGAGGCATCCCAATGCTTGCCTGATAACTGTTATTATAGGCGAACTCTGCTAAAGGCAAGTAATAGTCCCACGAGCCTTCCCAGTCTAGAACACAAGCTCGTAGAAGGTCCTCCAGAATCTGTACTGTACGCTCTGACTGCCCGTCTGTTTGCGGATGGTAGGCTGTACTGAAGTTCAACTTGGTGCCCAATTCCTCTTGAACCTGCTTCCATAGCTTTGATGTGAACTTTGGGTCCCTGTCTAAGACAATAGATGCTGGAACTCCATGTAGGCGTACTATCTCCTGTATGTAGAGATCTGCCAACTCAGAAACCTTTGCAGTAGTCTTCACAGGAAGAAAATGAGCTGATTTGGTGAGACGATCCACTATGACCCATGCAGCGTCGTATCCCTTCCTGGTCCTGGGTAATCCCACCACGAAATCCATGGTGATGTGTTCCCATTTCCATTCCGGAATCTCGAGGGGTTGTAGTAGACCGCCTGGTCTCTGATGTTCGGCCTTAATCCTTTGACATGTCAAACACCTGGACACGAAATCGGCAATATCGCGCTTCATGCCCCTCCACCAAAACTGACGTTGTAGGTCTTTGTACATTTTTGTTGTGCCTGGATGAACTGTGTACTTGGACCCATGTGCCTCATTTAGGATTGATGTCTTTATAGCTGACTGCTCAGGAACCCATATACGATTCTAGTAACGGAGACCACCATCAAGACCCACGGACAGATGTGTTTGCGGCTTTGACAAAAGGGAAGAGAGCTCTGCAAGATCGGGACTAGCCTTTTGTGCCTCAAGAAGTTCGAAATGTAGGTTGGACGTGATGGAAATGTTATTAACATGCACACGATCATACAGAAACTGCGGCTTCCAGCCCACTAGATCCTCCATGTTCCTCCATTCGGGGACAGAAAGAGATGCACATACTGCCCTTTTTCTACTAAGGGCATCAGCGACTACATTTGCCTTACCCGGATGGTAGGCAATAGTGAAATCGTAGTCCTTTAGGTATTCGATCCATCGGCGTTGATGCAGATTCAAGTCCTTCTGAGTCAGGATGTACTTCAGGCTTTTGTGATCGGTAAAGATGTCGAACGTTGCCCCGTACAGGTAGTGCCTCCAGATCTTGAGGGCATGAATGATTGCAGCTAATTCCAAATCATGGGTGGGATAATTAAGTTCATTGGGTTTTAGCTGTCTAGAAGCGAAGGCCACTACTTTACCATTCTGCTGCAGGACACATCCTAATCCATTTCTCGAAGCATCAGTGAATATTACAAACCCTTCATTGCCAGAGGGTAGAACAAGGACAGGAGCCGACGTCAACTTCTGCTTTAACTGCTGGAAACTGGACTCACAAGTGGCTGACCAGACGAAGTGCTCGTCCTTCCGAGTAAGCTTGGTGAGAGGAAGTGCAACTTTGGAGAAGTTTGGAATAAAACGACGATAATATCCGGCCAGTCCCAAGAAACTCCGAATTTCAGAAGGATTACGAGGAGGTTGCCAACCAAGTACAACAAAGACTTTGGCGGGATCAACCGATATACTACCTCCAGAAATGACATGCCCAAGAAACATAACCTTATCTATCCAGAACTCACATTTTGAAAGTTTGCCATAAAACTTCTGGGTTTGAAGAATGTCAAGAACTGATCGCAAGTGTTCACGGTGTTTTTCCATAGAATCAGAATAGATCAAGATATCATCAATGAAGACGACCAAAAACTCATCAAGATAGGGTTGGAATACTTTATTCATCAGATTCATAAATACACCTGGTGCATTGGTCAACCCAAAAGGCATCACCAGAAATTCGTAATGCCCGTAACGAGTTCGAAAAGTAGTTTTAGAAATATCAGAATCTTTGATTTTAAGTTGATGGTAGCCAGAACGGAGATCAATCTTCGAGAAAACTTTAGCAGTACGAAGCTGGTCAAAGAGGTCATCAATACGAGGAAGAGAGTACTTGTTTTTAATAGTGGCTTGGTTCAACATGCGGTAGTCAATACACATACGTATAGAACCATCTTTCTTTTTAACAAAAAGAACAGGAGCTCCCCAGGGGGAAACACTAGGACGAATGAAACCTTTGTCGAGAAGTTCTTGCAATTGTTACTTCAACTCCATCAGCTCAGCGGGAGCCATCCTATACGGTGCCCTAGAAATCGGAGTGGTTCCAGGAAGAAGATCTATGGAGAACTCAATGTCTCTATTTGGAGGCAGCCCAGGAAGCTCCTCCGGAAAAACGTCAGGAAAGTCACGTACCACCTCCAGACTTTCTACAGGCCCGCTACTAGGACTGGTCTCTGAGACTAATGCGAGGAAGACTTTACATCCCTTAGAAATGAGCTTTTTAGCTTTAAGAGAGGAGATTATAATATTATTATAGAATCCACTTCCCCTAGGGATTTCCACAGGATAAGAATGAGGTTGAGAGAGGACCACCGTCTTGTTTCTACAATCAATGTGAGCATGGTATGTGTAAAGCCAGTCCATACCAAGTATAACATCAAAGTCTTCCATAGTTAAGAGAATGAATTCAAAGGGCATATCATGATTTTCATATTTAAGAGAAAGTTAATTAGTTTTCTGTAAAGTTGTGAGTATTTTTCCACTCGGAGTAGACACATCCAGAACATATCCCAAATCCCATATGTGAAGATTTAATATGGATGCCAGAGTTCGAGAAATAAAAGTGTTTGTAGATCCCGAGTCAAATAATGCCTTAACAGGATGACCATTTAATAATACAGTGCCTACATAAGGAAATCAAATTATGAATAGTTGCAGGTTTGAGAAAGTTCTTGAATTATAAAGAAATTAGGTTACCTTCACAGAGCTGATTTGGATTTGCCTTGGCGTCTTCTGCATTTACTGCAAATACCCTGCCATTGCGGTGTCCCTGAGGCTGCGGAGCACCACCCGCAGGATTGCCAAAGATGGAGGGAGTGGGGCACTTGGCGACGAAATGACCCTCCTTTTTGTAGTTATAGCAGACGGGCTTGGTGTGGCGGCATACTCCACCATGGAAACGCCCACAAGTCTTGCACTTGGGATGATTTGTCTTCGGCTGGTTCTGGTAGCTTTTCTGTCCTCCTTTTCCTGAACCTCCTCGTTTCCCTGATCCCTTGTTGTTATGGCCTGGGTGGAACTTCTTAAACTTATCCTCTTCAGCTATGGTTAACCCTAAGTATCCCATGCTAGAAGGTTTTTGCATGCCTTGCTCTCTCTCCTGCTTGAGGGCCATATCTAGGGCTTCATCTATGCTTCTGGGACGAGAGGCTATGACTAGGGTTTTTACGTGGGCGGAAAGGCAGTCGACATAGTGTTCAGTAAGACGGTCTTCAGTCCTGATGGGTGCATAACGTTCCAGAAGCCTAAACTTCCGGGTGTAATCAGCTACTGAAAGACTACCCTGCCTTAACTCCATGTACATCTTCTCCTTCCTCTTCCTCTCAGCTATGGGCATAAAACGATCTGTGAAGAGGTTTTTAAAGGCTTCCCACTCCATGTTGTCTATTTCCTCACCCCTATTCCCGCCATAGTTCTCCCACCAGATTTTTGCCCCTCCCTTAAGCATATGGGTGGCGAACCTAACCTTCTTCTCGTTGGGTACTTCTAGGGTATGAAAACCATTCTCTATGGATAAGATCCAAGCTTCAGCCTTGTCCATAACCTCAGGCTGATCTTCCCCCCAAAAGGAATCGATGTTAAGCTTAATGAAATCTATCACCGTTACTTCTTTCTTCCTAGAGGAACTAGATTCAGGGGTTCCCTTTGTGGCGAGGGTTTCCATAAAATCTAGAAGGATTTTCTTCTGTTCCTCCCACCTTTCCTTGGCCTCAGCATCGGGATCAGGTACTTCAGAGGTTTCACGTTCTTTTCTTTTCTTCGAGGATGATTCCCCTGAGCTGCGAGTCTTGGGAGGCATCATGAAATTAATTTGAACATATTAGATTATTACCTCAACAATTATTCTTGTCATAATTATTATGATTATCACATGATATTTCATTATTCTCATTGTTTAATGATTAATATTCTGAATGTTATGATTTAGGGAGGATATCCTAAAATCCTTATCGGTCGCTCCTTAGGACTTTCTAAAATAGGGAGACTCCTTCCTAACCTTATTAGGTAGGTAAGAGGGAAAGTTTAATTTATTTCAAAACATAGATGAGAGGGAGGAATTTTTTTTTCCTATAGAAGAGGTGAGAGGGAAAATCTATAGATGATAAAATTCCTAAATTAAGGTATGCCCAAGAATAGGGGACACTTAGGATATCGGCCAGGTAGACTTATACTACCATAAAGGTAGCCTCGTGATTGCCAAGCTAAGTGGCTCGGAGACTTTAGTCAGACCCATGGCAGATGCTATCCTAGACACCTCAACCCTTCACATCCCTAACTCAAGGACTACCCTAGACTCATAATAGGGTGAATGAAAGCCATGTGACTATGATGTGTGAACATTGGCTCTGATACCAACTATGACGACCCCAATTTTTACATACTTTCCTTAGTGACATATGCAGATATGCGTGCACTCATATCTATAAATGACAAAAGGGAAAATAATAGAAATCAAGATAGCCAACTAAAAATAGAGATAAGCCAAGATCAAGTTCACATCATAGCAAATAGCCACACAACATTTCATTCAACAATGTAAGATAAAGTCATACATATTGATACTGGAGAAAGAAGAAGAATAAGTCTATGATTATTACATTGGATCTCAATCATCCTCAACATAATCTAGGAAAAGAAATAAACTAATTATCTAGCAAGAAAGAGATAAGAGGACTCGGTCTATCTACTAAATCCTCCACGCTTATTATTTGTGCCTTCAGGTACTTCAGATATGCATTGTACTTTAATCATCAATTGTTCCTTGCACCTAGAAAATACGAGAAACAAAAACATCAACAAAGTTGGTACGTGGAATTAAAGCTATACTATGCTGGTACATGAAATACTCAAAATTTGAGAAAAGAATGAAAACATTATTTAGAGGCCGAAAATCAGGAAATCCCAAGTTTTTTCCTTATTTAGAATGAATATAAATTACTATGGTGGACTTAGCACAAACATAAATATTGGGCCCTATCCCTGCGTACCTTGTACCATTAGGGATCTCCCTGCGTACCTTGTACCATTAGGGAGGTGCTAGTCAACATTAATACTTTCCCTCTCTAAATAGGGAGATTAATGAGCACCACTAGTAACTACATTTCACTTATATTCAATTATATTCTTTCATGTTCAAGGCGATAAATCAGCAATTAATCATATATCCACATCCATCAATGTATATCAATTTCATGCAAACAATTACTTATGCTTAACATCCAGCAAAAACTAGTCATATAATTATATCCACGTACCTTTAATTCCCAGATCTGGATTCCACAAGTCCTAAATTAGGAGAAGATAATAAATAACCCTGAAATGTAAACAAAAACCCAAGTTACTATGGATTCTCATTATTCCACATTA
The DNA here is from genome assembly GCA_963693085.1 of Alisma plantago-aquatica. Taxonomy (NCBI): domain Eukaryota; kingdom Viridiplantae; phylum Streptophyta; class Magnoliopsida; order Alismatales; family Alismataceae; genus Alisma; species Alisma plantago-aquatica. Next base: position 810,815,879 of record OY856411.1, read on the forward strand.
GGGCTTCTAATTAGGGTTTAGGTCATTTAGAGGGGTCACTTGGGATACATAGGATTCCGAGTTGGGGTCTGAGATTAGAGTCGTCCAGGTTATAAAAAGACATTTTAGTTATTAGGGTTTCCATAAATTGTACATAATAATCATGATGAGGTGAGAAAACTAGAAATTAGGGTTCTTCTCCATTATTTCATCAACTGTCTTCCTTAGGTAGGATTTCGAGTAACATTATGACCAAGATCATAATTAGGGTTTAAGTATTCCCAAGACAGAAATAAAATCATTTATAACCATTATTCCACAAAACAAAGTATTGAAAGGTCATTAGTGATGGTTGGCCATATATTCCAAAAAGGGTTCGGATCTAGGTCATGATCCTATTTTATTTAGATAGCTTGGATTTTTCTGATGAAAATAACATATAAGTTTGGTATATTCCAACATTCCTAGTAATTTCTAGGATTTTTCTAAGATAAGGCTCTTTTTGCAAAATAAAATGGGTTGGAGGCTTACTTGGCAGACCAGGATTGGTCCGTGAAGGCACACCCCTCCTTGTTGGATCGCGGGTCCCTTGCTAAAAGCTGAGTGGAGATTGGTCCACCTCAATCTTGCTGGCACCACAGGGTCGTCAACTACTATGCACCCTGTTGCTCCCTTTCTTCTTCACTGGCGTGCAAGCAACACCCTGGAGCAGCTCCGATGCTGGCTAAGTGTGGACAAGGCTCATCCTTGGCGGCAGGAAAGGACCTTAAGGGTTTCGCGGTGATAGCCTGAGCTTAACCCCGAGCCTTTGGGTGTTGTGGCTCCCCTGGAAGCTCAGAACCACTGCGGCCAGGAGAAGTCACCGGCGAGGTGTGGGTAGAGGAGAACAAGGCGTTGCAGGAGGTTGGGGGTGGCCGGGAAGCACCTCTGGACTGAGGTGAAAGCGATGGCGGGGAGCAAAATGTGGGATAAGGCCGGTGGTCGTGTCGCCAAGGCGGTGCAGTGATGGATCGCAGGTGGACTTGGCGGCGGTGAGTGGAAGTCAGGAGTCTTGAATTGGGCTGTGCGAGGGTCTAAGAGAGGTCAAGCGAAGCTTTTGGAGTCTCTATATAGGCTCATGCGGGCGAGGGCAGTAAAGCCCTAAATGGGACGCCGCCGCTAGGAGGAAGCAGAAATCTGTTCTCCCAGATCTACGCGTGAGGAGCTTAAAGTCAGGGTTCGTTAGCTTCGTCTTCGGGAGTGGAACCAGTCCTCCAACAATCTCGCGAGATTGTTGTGGATGCTGGGTGCGCGGGGTATCCCTGCGCTCATTGTTCTGTTGGGTTCCAATCCACAGGAAGCGGAAGGTAGGAGATAGTGTCCGGGCCCTTGGATCCCTGGGTGGATCCGCGTCCACCTGATCGGATGGCCAAGATGAAACCCAGCTAGGGGCCGCGCCCAAGCAAAGAAAGAGTGGGCCGCGTGACAACAGAAAATCTAATTAAATCACAAACTTTAGTCCTAGACTAAAATTAGGTGACATAATACACCAAAATTCAAAAGTAAATAACCCTAAATTGGTAGCTCCAATTGAAATGAGATTTTAGGCATAGTTTTATAATGTTATGATTTAGTTATGGTGCAAGTTTAGAGTCCCAATTCGAAAATTGACTAGGTCAATTTACTAAAGTCATAATACTTATATTATTGACTTTATATATATCATTACTGATGATCTTAGGTGAAATTAATGATCCGTTCATTCAAATTAGTGAGAGGAATGATTAAGGGCATAATTGGAACAATTAAAATTGTAAGGGAGAGGAACTAAATAATACATGTAAAAACTCACTCTGTCACAGTATATGTTAGATGCAAGTGAGAGTCACTGGACTACCATAAAAGAACATCTTTAGGTGCTTGTGAAGCACCAAAAGGACTAGTACCTTGGTCATGGTAATAAGGAAGAGTTGGGTGTAAAGTGTTACACCAATGGAAGCTTCCTAACTAACAAATAAATAATCATAATCTGTTTTTGTGTTTGACTTTGAAACAAGAACTGTAAGTTGGAAGGGTTCCAAGCTAATGATAGTTGTTTAAATCTACAATAAAAGCTAAGTATCTCTATGTTATGAGAACAACAGAAGATATTGTATGAAAGTCATGTGGGTGAACTTATGAGAGATTCCAACCATTGATGACTTAGTAGAAATATTGTGACAAAAATGGAGCTATATGATAGGCAAGGAATCTCAGATAGCATACTATGAACTTCCATCTCATACGAGATGTCGTATAGTGAAGAGATTGGAAAATTGCAAAATACCAACTAAAAACAAATGTTGCTAGAGTACTTGTGTAGTAGACACATCATGGACATGTTAAGATCGCTCCAAATATGATTCGTGGGTGATTGGCCCTAAGTGAAAGTGGGAGTTTTTTGGTATGTATGCCCAGAGAGCCAGTCATATGATGATTGGAGTGGGGCATTAGTTACTTGATTTGATCAATCATAAATGTAATTATGTCTATTATGTTTGTCTCAGTCTTAAGATGATGACACAAACATAATTAGATGTCTAGAGAATGATGATACTCAATGTTGTATGTCTTATAGTATGTGACTTGGAGGATGAGATCATACGAATGATAAGAGTTCATGCATTCTTGTTTTGTCCCTAGTTAGATATTACTGTGGAAGAAAAATAGACAATAATAATACATAAGACTAGAGGGTGTGTTGACTAATGACAGAGTCTCATTAGTCATGATATGTGATACCAAGTCAAGCACACAAATACATGTTAGTGAATAGTGTATCAGACAGACCCACCATGATAGTGATACATGGAAACATTGAAATGGTAGTCAGAATTATATCTCAAAGTGATGGCGGCGATTGTAGTTCTTAGGCCTGCAATCACAACACTCATCACATGTCATTGGGTACACTTTGACATTATCAAACACATTCCTAAAATATGGGTTGTTATAACGGTGATGATTGGGTGACATTGATATGTGGGGATAGACTGTGAGAGATAGAGATGTGATTTGTCCCTCCTACTAGAGATTGATATCTAGGCCCCTTGATGAGTGAGACTGAGAGTGAACGACCGTACCCATGTGATTCAATATACGATATGTGAACTTACATGCATCTTAGACAGTCTGTTGTACTTCAAGGAACATGGATTGAACTTTGAGAGGATGACAATTCCATGTCTCAAGTTCAATCTGGATATCAGAGCCAAAGGGGCTATACAATCATGGTAACACTATTCACGGATTATAGGTTGAAGTTATTCTCCAAATTTCTAAATTACTTGGGTAGGAATGATGTGCGACTAGGTACCTCTCTTTGTTTTTGATATCATAAGTTGTTATGGACATTAGCTGCCAACATAATTCTGGACCTATAGGGTCACACACATAGGATACACTTGGATTAAAGGAGTATATTCATGAATGATGTTTGGATTAAATGCTAAAGGTGTTTATGTAACATCTCTGACCTGGGTTTAGGGATAAACCTATTTGTTTAGAATAAATAAATTTCTTAGAACTTTAATATAATCTTCTAAAATGTTTTGTTATCAGTGACAAACATATGTTTCAAGTTTGGTCCTGTTTGAATAATGTTTGAGCAACGTTCACTTGTTTTGGACCAAAATGCAATTTACCCAAAATAAGAGGTTATATTGCAATATGTCATATGTTGAACATACCACATGTGTTTTATCATCATAAGAGAGAGAGTGATGCAAGGTGGTGGCTTGTGCAAAGCCTAAATTCCAAGTTTGAACTTGTTTGAATAATGTTATTGCCTTGTGTATCAATTTTGGTACAAGTTGTAATTTACCCAAAATGTAGGGATGATATGCAAATTACCACCTCTAGAGTGTCCCTACTCCCTCCTAGTATCATTTATAAGATAGATAAAGAAGGAGGAACCATGTTTGAATCATATTTCAATGGTTGTATAGTATAACGGGTAAATGTTACACATGTTCTTCATATTCCTTATAAAGTGAATAGATGATTTACTGCTCTATCATAGACAGTTACAATGCTTTAAAATATGAGAAATGTTCTAATCTTCTTATCCATAGTTATTAACCTTTCTTATTAATATAAAAGAACCTCTGCTTAGTTTTATACTATTTACCTGTGATAATAACATTGTTGGCAGAGAGTTATATCTCTCGCTGGGACAATTGTCTCACCCCATGGGATCCACATTTTTTTAGGTGGACGTGCACGAGGGGGTAGAGACCGTATTGCAAAGGGAGAACAACAACAACAGGGACAATAGTAATAGCTCAGGTTAAGTGTATTGTCTGTCATGTCTTGTGGATAGAAGTCCTACGTGTCGTCTCTGTACTCTCAGGTCCTTGGAATCAGTACGTAAAGGTTTTATAAACAATCTGAGATTTTAGCTTGTATCCCAAGAGGTTTTATATTGCTTCAGTATATGTTTTGACAAAGCAACTGTTATATGTTATCCTCGAGAAGAGATGGTACAATGTATGCACAATGTGAACCCTGATGTATATAAAGTTTTGGTTCTTTCTTTAAGAGTTTCTTGGAAGAGGATCTCTTTACAAAATGGTTTTAATTTTTAGTGATTTTATTAATCCGATTCTTAGGGTTATTCCACATAATTAGTGATGATTTGGCTGTCATTTTGGTGGTGTTCATTACAGTTTAGGTATTAAATTAAACAATAGATCAACTGACTGGACTCAAAATCATCAAGTTCAAGTGTTGGACTGGCTGATTGGAGTGTCAGGTTGATTGGAATTGATTACTAAAGTGTTTAGGTATTCAATTCACGCACCAATAGCTGACTGCACTGCCAAACGACCATCTCAAGTGTTGAAACATGCATTTGGGGTTCCAAACAACCATCTTAGGTGTTGAGATGGGAGTCTGGTTTGTCATGCTGGTTGGAACAAAGTTAAGTGCCCAAATTGAGGTGAACTGGCCAGTTCATACTAATTAAATGATCAACTCAACTCATCTCACCAGACAACCATGTGGGTGAGTGAGATGACCATCTTGCATCTATGAGATTTCTCATTTAGGATGGGGAAGGTTCTAGATACTTTCCCAAATTTTTTTGGATTGTAGAGTACTTGTTGTGCAAGAAAATTCGATGTTTAACATTGTTTAGAAGTGAATTTCCAATTCCATGTGCAAGAAGGGAACTCCAAAAGAAGGAGACGATTGTTTCTCATTGTGAAACGACCTTCTCTCACACAAGATGATCATTTCACGGTGCATGATGACCGTTTCACTATCTGTAGATTCTAGAACATTCATATTTCTGGACCCTTCTACTCCCACATCAATTGTGAACCCTGACCCTATCTTCTACTGTAAATAGAGGGGTATTGAGGGCTTCCCCAAATCACACAATTAGGATCAATGGCCCTGACAATTGTTGTCCTCTCTGGTTGTGGTAACCAGGAGATCCCAAGCAAGTCCTTCATAAATAAGGAGGGATAGCGAGGGAGGATCAACTGAGATCAGTTGTTGTGGGGGAGCATGTCGATGACTAATACACTGATAGAAGGGGACAACTCCTTCTTGTTGTCTTTGGAAGCACAACATGGATTTCCTAGTGGTCTTTGTGGACTATTCTAGAGGTAGGAGTCCTTTGGCTACTGCTAGGGGAACAACATCGGCCTGCAGTCTGTGGCAAGTCTACAGGAGGCACTGCAGGAGCTATTCAAGTCTGTCGTCTATAGTGTAGACCAGGAGCTGCACAGACATCGTCTAAGATTGTAATTGCAGGGTGATGTTGACTTACTCCAGGACTAGGTATAACCTTGCAACCCATCCTTCCTAGATACATTATTGTTGATGAGATTCTGCTGGTTTCTGGGAAACATGCAAATAAATTTTTATTTCCGCTGCCTATATATGTGCCCAATTCCTCAACAAACCTTTCTCTATTCTCTAAGGATGACATCGGGGTTGATAGCTCAGTACTCAATCCCTTCTCAAAGTTCCTATCCTCTCTTTTTCTGTTGTTTCCATATGTGGACAAAACCTAAGAAGCTCCATAAACTTAGGTACATAAGCACTGATTGGCATGGTTCCTTGTTTAATGTTTTCGAACTGTATAATCTTTTCATCTAACTAAGTCTCAGGGAAGTAGCGACTTACAAACTCTCCTCCCATGTAATCACAACTCCCATCCTTTTCTCTTCTTCAATATCCCACTAGTGGTCAACACTCCCTTTCAACAAGTATAGTGCATGCTTTACCTTGTCCTCCTCAGGGATGTTGAGGATTTTGAAAGCTTTATCCAGCTCAGTGATCCACATATTTGCATTGGATGGATCAGATGTACCTACATGTCCCAACTCTTTTACATTGGAGTCCCTCAAAAGTCTTTCCAGACCCATGAATTTCAGCATCGAGACCCTCTGCCCTAGGTTGAGTTACAAGCATCTTGTCCATCATACGGTTCATTGTAGTCATAAAATGTCCAACCACAGACTCTAAAGTAGGGTCAAATACATTAACTGGATTGACTTGAGGCATCTCGGGCACAACTTATGTCCTTTCTTGCATCCCAGTAGCATCTCCTGGTGCATCAATGTTGCTTTCTACAACATGTTCATCATGCTCTCTAGACATCTTTTCTATCTTCTTTTACTTCTAAACCAGTAGAAGCTACTATAAGATATACTAGAGGACACTAGAATAGACTCAAACCATAGTCCTATGTCCCTGTAGACTGAGTGAACCTATAGCTCTTATACCACTAAATTGTGACATCCATCACCACAATAAATGAGATTACTCAAAACAAATCAAAAAATTATCACTAATCAAAATATAACCACAAAATAGAGTAAATTAAAACTAATTGCAATCTAATATCTCAAAAGGAAGTATTTTGTAAACAAGCCTTCAATACAAGCCATCTATATTTCACATATACCAAAAGATGCTTCATATTAAGTTCAAAGGCTATCAAATATATCTGATACATATTGCAACTTGTTCATATGTACAATCCCTTTTGAAACAATCATGGGATAAAACCAAAATCTTCGTGTCGATAAAACAAAACAACCAAAACTTTCCCCAAGACCTGGGAGTACATGGACGACAATATGACTCTGCTAATACACTACACCAGTAGCATGTCCAACCTTCAGGAAACTACTTCTCTCCTTGCTGCTCAGCTCCTTCACCACAAGCTTGACCTCCTCGTCCATGTCCACCTAAAAAGTTGTGGAACCCACAACGTGAGACCAAAAGCCCTAGTGAGAGTTATAACTCTTCACCAACATCTATTATAAGCATAGCACTGTAAAGATATGTAAATAAAGAAGATACTTCTTTTTATGTATTTTAAGTAGTTACAATTGAGCAGTAGAACATTTTATACTATTGAAAGAAATATGAAGAACCCCTATAACTGTTATAAATTAAACAGTACAAGAAATGAAGCATGGGGTCATCTAATGTAATTCATATTTGCCCCTAAACAATATACTACACGTCTATTCAAACATTTTCATGGCTTGAGTATTTGAGGCATACTACTCAAATCCAACTGGCCACTGCTAAGTCCAAATATGTACCATACAAGATCAATGGAAGAGACAAAATCCATGATCATCACCATCACTACTTGGCCAGTTCAAGTATGCAATGTAGTGACATATATCTAAAATACAACAACTTGTAGTCTTAAGTACAGTCCTGTAGAAACAACAACTCATAGCCAAGGCTATGGTCTTGTAAACAACTAGTATGCCTTGGTACATGGCACAACAATAGAGAATTGGCTCTCACATGGTCGTTCAATAACAAATAATATATTACTATTTCCAAAATTTAAGGACACAAGAAAATATATCACTTTCAGCTTGCATATTTAACAATATGCGCTCTTAGTTTTCCTGTGGGAGTTACTCATTTTACCACCCAGTGAGATACTGATGCTGAAGATGGATCTTTGGTATAGGACAAATATATGATTATGGTTTCACTTGATTAGATATGACAATTAGGTATGTTTTAATGAATCAATAAAGTTACAACGTATTAACCCTAAACAAACTCTACATGATTAAAGTAGGATGCAACTTCAGAAGATATAAAATGTATTAAGTGAGAACTTGTCTGATTAACACATGGCACTTGTAATACTACCATTCTCAATGCTATCAACAATAAGACATCACCATGGGATATCAATCCCTCAATTTATGCACATGGCACTTGTTAGGTCATTAGACTATTCATATACTCCTGCACATTCAGGATTATAATATGCCTTAATATTATTCATAATCACCACACTATATAGTATAGGCTCACCATGGTATACACTTAGCTATGCCATTCATCTCATCTGCAAGATAGTGTTGCACATGTAGGAGAGAGAAACATCATTATAGAGTAACAACCTTCAAATAAATTGAACTCTTTTATCATGTTATTATTGGATTAGGGTTAGGGTTTATATATACTCTATCAGGGTTTCATAGCATGATACTACCTCTAAACCCTAATTCTATCACTTCTATTATTATTGGAGAATTTAAGTATTATCATTGATAGCTAGCCATTCATAATTGCATCGTCTTAATTAGGTTATTACACAACATATGAGTCATGTTCATTCACATATATAGATGTCTCGACTACTCATCATACCTATGATTCACCCTCTTATAACACCATTATCTCGACCTCTCAACACATGAGTGTTGACTGACCAACGATGGGATGTCGCAACCATGACACTACCAATGTGTCTCGACCACTCCCACAGGTGTTCTGATCAAAACACCTCAATCCATCCTAAACCAGCTAGACGGTTGACCATAACATAGGCTAACATAGCATCTCACTTAACACTAGTTTTGAGCACCTTTGACTCCTTAGCAAAAATGACGTCACGTCCACGACAACAGAGTTAGCTAATGCTATGTCCGGACAACGTCATGGCGTTGTTGTGGCCCCATCAAACAAGAAACATCACAACCTCATCTCGTAAAAGCAACATCACGACCGTCTTCTTGGTTGTAACATCGTCTTGCAACTAAGTTTGTCTCTACAACAACATTGCATTACGACCTAGGTAATATGTCACGACTAGCCTAGTATCAAGGAAGTATCACAACCAAAAATACCCCAAACAAGGTGTGGACCACGATAGAAGTCTAAGAGACGTCTCAACCATCTGCTCCACTCCATCACTATACAAAACTATGGTAAAAAAAGAAGGATAACAACAAGGAATGACTAGGCATCAACAAAGTGAATAACACCCTAGATCATAGTGTTTAACAACCTAAAATGAGATGTCAGAAGATCATCGAAAGATAAAGATTTAGAGTGAGTGAAATTGTGATTCTTGTGGTTTAACAACCTAAAATGAGATGTAAGAAGGTAGTATAAGAACAAGTTTAAAGATGCACATAATAGGATTGTGAAAAGTTATAAAACCCACATGATATTGATGAGGAACAACCTCCCATGTCTAAAGCTCCAAATCCTTCAACTACTCTCCAACGCTTCCACCAAGGGATCACTTCCAAGAAGAAGAAAAGTCTATGATGAGAAGGAGATTGAGATAAAGAAAGGGGAAAATAGATCTTTGGCCGAATCAGCAAGAAAAAGGAAAACATAATGTGAAGAAATCATCCTGTCACTAGTTGCCACCATGTCAAAACATAGTCTAAGGCCTTTGTGAAGATGAGAGATCCCTCTCTCTTTCAAGGAAAACCACCATTAATGATCCATATTCAAGAAGGAAGGAGAAGGTGGAGGTTTCAAAAAAGAAAATGTTATCTAGAGAAGAAGATTACTTAAAAGAAGATTCTCCAAGAATCACCACTAAAGGTTAATCCTATCACAAGATATTCCACATGCACCATGGATTGGCCACCTAAGAACCTGGATCTGACTTTCCTTGCTCTTCAATCTCCAAGGTGATCTCAAGGTAAAAGAAAGAGCTGTCGGCCAAAACATATTACTTGTTGGTGAAGAGGATGGGTTATATACCCAAAGAGGAGAGAGGTAGAGGTGTCAACAAATTAGATCATCTTAAGGACACATGCCCTTCAATGATATAATCTTTCCTTCACTCAAATGAAAATATCCATGGTCATGCATATCTAGTAAGTTATCATGACCTACTAAGGTTGGTTGGTCACCTTGTCTCAATCGAGACATTATCATGCACACCCTTGTCTCAACCTAACCCTAATCACCACAGCACGATTGAGACACTGATAGTAAAGGACAACTGTTGCAACCATCATATCTCTAGGGTGTCTCGATCTTGACCATGCATCCAAGCATGTGTCTTGGTTGCGACCCTCACCACAAGGGTTGTAGAGGTCATAACATCAAACCCTAGGTCAAATATTAAGTCAACTATGCAAACCCTAGAAATACTAGTTTCACATGATGATATTGCACCATTAGTCAAGTTTCAAACAAAGCACCCCTTGACACCATTTTATCTCTCATGACGTCAATAGCACAATATTTACTCTCTTCATGTGTCATTTTGCAAGATAACCCTCTCTTATGGGTAAATTGAAAATTAATCCAAAACAAACACATAAATTACAAGGATAACTCAAATATTAATCAAATTGGACCTAGAAAAAAATGTAAGCATGTCACATGATATCCGAACATATCAAGATTTTAAATTAGAGTTTAACATTTCAATATATAATGTAAACACACTTAAGCATTAAGCTAGGTTAGGGATCTTATAGCTATAAACTCCTAATAAAAATTTCACCCCCGAAATCCTAAGCGAAAAGAGACGAATACTTTTTTTGCATTTCATCCTCCAGTTCCCACGTAGCTTCTTCAACGCCACGGTGATTCCACAAAATTTTAACTAACACAATGTCATTTTTATTCAACTTCTTGATCCTTCTATCTAGGATCAGAACTTGTGGGGTTTACCATCCTCCCTTTCACTTTGTTGAGGGTGTAGTGTTACCATGATCTAGAAGGCAACTTCTTAGATTCAAGGTGTCGAAACTTTGGTTTACACCGGACAAGGTAGACATCTTGACATCTTAGCCTACTTATAGGTGGTGTGATTCAGGGTGCTAATACTCCAGTTCTGATGAGACAAGGTAGGCACACTAACATCCCGATCATCTTTCGAGTGGTACCCCATCACCCTAAGATTGAGTCGTGTACATGAATGTTTCCCTCTCCTCAACTATGGTCGGGGTAACGCCCCACAGTTGGCCTCCCACTTGTATACTGACAACATTGCTGCCTCTAATGTTCGAGTCATCTAACTTCTAGCCTCATGCAAGTCTGGTGATGAGACGTGCAACCTGTAGACCACTCTCACCATCATCGATCCTTCCTAGTATAGAAGCTCTCTTTGACTCCCTTCCTCACTGTGGGGAAGTAGTCGAGGACATGACTCAACAACATGATAGGGAGCCACTATCGTGGTGTGAACTAAAGAGGCCATAGGAAACAAATCCCCCTTTGGGTTGGTAGAGGTTGTGACGCGCCGACACGCCACAAACAAGATTACTCAAAACTAAAAATGGAATTAAAACTAAGCATGAAGATTACCAGAAGACACATGAAACTAAAACCAATTTTCTCAAAGCACCAAGGCCAAAAATGTATCACATATAAGTCCTCAACAGGACACATGTATTACATAACACATATAACATGGTTCTTACATCATTGCACATCATCATTTCTATCATCAACCTGTAACATGCGATACTTGTTCCACATATATGTACATATACACAAGACAGTGCTTACATACATGGCTCACAAGATAAAACATTGTATCAATAACTTATCCACAAAACACACCAGAACACCCCCAAAGACCTGAGTGGACAGGGATGAGTCTAGGACTCTAATGCCAAAAGATTTGTAGCTCATGCAACCTTATCAGCTATTGCTCTTGCTAGTGCTCTTCCTCAGCTACACGATCTCTACCTCTTCGTGCATAACCACCTAAAAGATGTGGAAACCCATAGGGTGAGACCAAACATCCCAGCGAGAGATATAACTCTCTGCCAATGTCTATTAAAGCACATATAACTAAGAATGTAAATAAAGTACTAAGCAGGATGAGCAGATTGAGTTAAATGTTATGTATCTAATAGATCGAGCAAATTAGGTAGACTGGGAAATTACCACTGAGAAGTAGATCAATTAATATTCTAATAAGGAAAATTAAGAACATGTATAACAATTAACTTCTCTTACCATCTTATAATTCAAGAAATCAACACAAAGATAAGGCAAAGGATATCATCCAATGTTATTTGCATTTGTCACTAGCAGAACATTATATAGTCATGTTACATATTTTATTATTATTTCCCCACGGATTTGAGTCGTACCACCCAAATCCAACCGACCACTGCTAAGTCAAAATCAATGCCATACAAGGTCAATGGAAGACAAGGAATCCATGACCTCCTCACACCTCTTGTATAGGAAAAGAGTAAACACCATAGGGACATATCCGTCAACTACAACAATGAAATATTGTCAAGCTCAGGGATTGGATCATGTATGTCCATCCACATATATAATCACACATAGCCCACCTTGGTACAAGTACGATGCTAGAAGAACAAGGTAACACACGGACATTCTAAAAAGAAGGATTGCCTCACACATAGCCATCCATATCACAAGGAGAACAACTCATGCATGGCTATCCCACACAACCTGTAATTGTGGATACAAGGAGATACTTAACTTGCACCAACACATATTCAAAAATATGTGCTCTGAGTTATACTTATTTCACCAATCCAATAATTAAAACTGACATTGGAAAGGATCTATGGCACATGACATCTACGTGCTTAGGATTTCACTTGATTAATTAAGTCAATTGGGTATCTTTTCGCATCAATCAAGTAACAATGTATAAATCCAAAACAAACTATACAAAGATAAGGGAAATAGTACAACTCTATAAGATATCAAATGTATAAGGTGTGATCTAGTCACATCACCATCACAACATTGTAACACTACCTTTCACAAGGTCATCATAACCAAAGTCACATCACTATGGGATATCAATCCCTTAATCATATCACTAGAGGGTAGCACCTCTCAATAGGCATTAAGCTATCACCAAGTCATAGGACCCATCACATCAGAATGATCTCATCATGTCTCATCAAGACTTATAGCCAACACCATGCATCACATAATAACCACCACATCATACACAAGCCAGGTCATTCTTTGCCACCTCACCTGCAAGTCTTGGGGCTTATAAATAGGATAGAGGGAAACAACTCAATATGATAAGAACTCAAAGAGAGAGAAAATAAACATATCATATGGATCAATATTAGGGTTTGAGCTTCATACACAATCAATTGGGGTTTTATGGTTACATTCAATCACCAAACCCTAGGTACATAACCTCCCATTTTATTGGAACATATTAGGGTTAAAGAACATCATTAATTACCATTTTTAGGTCTGCATGAAATAAGTATTGGGTATCACTATCATGTACATGTGTGTCTGTATCATATCATGGTGTAATACATGTGTTACGACCACACACCAACCAAGCATCGCGACCTTAAGACACTAGAGGGTCGCGAACTCCATCCCACCTAGTGTCATGATTGCGAAAAGGTATGGAGATCGCAACTACCATGCAGGTTGGTCTTGACCGCAAACAAACAAGTGTCGCGACCACCTTACAACATGGTTTCATGATTGTGACAACCCAATGTGACACAACGTCTTGACCGCACGTCACACAACTTTGCAACCATGACTAAGAGCAGTGTTGCGACCAAAGCCAATGATATGTCATGACCAAACCACAACAACATTGTCTAGGCCGCAACAAAAGGCATGCATCTTGACTCAACAAAAATGCATCTTGACCTACATCAAAGACGGCATCACGACCGCAGCCAAACACATTGTCGCGACACAAAACCAAGCAAAATGTCATGTTCAACACATGAGCAAGGACATGTCTCGACCCAAGATCATACAAGGGTGTTTATCACGACCTACCACACCAAAATAACACATGTATTGACCCATAACATTAGGGCACAACGTCTCGACCGTAACAAAGGCCAAACAGTAGGTAACTAACTGTCACTAAGACCAAAACTCATGGGTCCAAAGTCATCAACCCGAGAACAAGCTCAATGAAGACAATCAAGATAAACCGCTTAGGAGAGAGAGAAAGCCGAACCACAACTCATGTGTGAAAACACACCAAAGCTCTAAGAAATACATGGTGACAAACCCAAATCTCAAGATGCATGCCAGATCATCCTCTCAACATCACTTACAAAACGTGCACATAGAAATTAGGGTTTTAGATTCTAGCTAATCCAAGCATGATAACCAATTCCATCCAAGGTCTACAACATAGTTTCATCTACTAACAATTTGTGATCACATTTAGAGAGAGAAACAACTACAACAAACAAAGAAAGTGAAATAATAGAGAGGGTTAAGGGTTATATCACCCGCCTATTTTGAAGAGAAAACAAGCTCCAAGATCAAGCACCGAAAGAGGGAAGGAAGATCCAACAAGGATCACCACCTACTCCACAAGATCACCTCCAAAAATAAGAACACCTTGGTCAAAGGTAGCTCAAGAAAAAGGGCAAGCAAACCCTAAGACGAACCAAACTAAAAATGGGAAAAGAGAAGGAAACATGCTCCCACTAGTTACCACAATGGATAGTATATAGTCGAAGGTGTGAAGAGGAGTTTCTCTGAAGGTGACCACCAGGGTAGAGCCCTAGTATACGACCAAGGTAAGAGGGAGAAGAAGATAAGGGTTCCAAAGGAAAAAGTGATCAAGATGGTAAAACTACTTACTAAGGGAAGAAACCACGACAAGGATGAAGATCTAGCTCCAAGGCAACACATTCAAGGTCGAACCACCTTAAAAGCACCAAGGATAAAACCTTCTTGCTCCACCACACTCCAAGGGCGAGCAAAAGGGAACAAAGAAGAAGGATGGCCGAAAAAGATCATTTTCATGGAGAGAAGAGGGTTTATATTGAAAAGGAGGAGAGAAGTAGGGTAAGAGATGAGGTGTCAACAAGATAGGGCTCTAAAGGGACACTTGACCACCCAAGAAGACAACATGCAACCATTTAAAACAATATGCATGAGATGGTAATAAATGATATGTTGGGTCTCAACCACTTGGGTCACCTAAAACATGGTCGAGACAAAGCACCAAAACACAACATGGTTGAGACAAAAGGAACACCAACACACTAGGTTGAGATAATTTACTAGAAGACAAATGTCTTGACCCAAGACAACCCACAACCATCGTGATCAAGAAAAAACCATGCAAGGGAGGTATCTCGATCATGATTCCCCCTAAACACCCCCTCAAGGTCGATACAAGGCTCACCACCTTCAACAAGGTACACATGGTCAAGGAACATCAAAACCCTAGAAACTCTAATCACCCCTAGTGATGCCACCACTAAAACAAGGCTCAACCAAGGCACGCCAAAACATCAAACTCTATCTCGTGAAGACAAAAAAGAGAAGGAACACAATCGAGGTGGTAAATTGCAAGATAACCCTCACAAATGGATAAATTGCAATTTGACCCAAAACAAGCACAAAAATCATCCAAACAAGCTCAAACTAGAGACAAACTCTCCACAAAATCTAAGATCATATCAAAGGATTAGAGAAAGGTTATAAGCACATCATAAAGCCAAAAAAAATAGGGTTAATCCAAAACACAGGTCAAGGGTCTTACCAACCCTAAACCCATAACAAGGGTTAATCCAAAGCACTACGTACTTGTTCTTATATTCTTCACTCTACTATCAAGGATCAACATAGGGCCTTCAACATAGGATGTATCTTCATAAATCTCAACCACCACTGGCTGCAAAACTAACTCATATTAGGGTAGCACTTCCTCAACATGGATACACGGAACATTGGATGCAACTTGTGTAACTCAGGTGGAAACTCCAACTTGTAGGCCACCTTCCCAACACATGCCACCACAGGGTAAGGTCCCATATATCTGGGAGCCAACTTATCCTTCTTCCCAAACATCAAAGAACCCTTCCATGGAGATACCTTAAGATACAATTTGCCTCCCACTTGAAACTCCTAGGTTTTATGATGGTTATCTGCATAAGACTTTTTCCTGTCTTGTGCTGCCTTCAATTGTTGTTGAATCAATTTGATCTTCTCTATCGTGAGTTGCACAAGCTCATGGAAAAGAAGTTGATAACCACTTGTCTCATACCAACACAAAGAGATCTACAATGTCACCCACACAATGGCTCATATGGTGCCATGTTGATGCTCCTCCGATTGCTATTATTATAAGTAAACTCTATCAAGCCAAGGTGTATGTCCCAAATACCGAAAAACCGCAAGACACAAGCTCACAATAGGTCCTCCAAGGTCTTTATGGTCCTCTCAGACTGACCATCTATCTACAGGTGAACAACAATACTTAATCTCAATTGCATACCCAAGGTGGTGTGCAAGCGCTCCCGAAAGTGACATGTGAACTAAAGACCCCTATCTAATACAATGGTATCTATAACACCATGCAAACACACTATCTCATCAACATATATCTGGGCAAGCTTCTCTATTGTATACATTATATTCACAGGGAGGAATTACACTGACTTGGTCAATCTGTCAACGATCACCCAAACAGAGTCATGACCTTTGGCTGTCCTAGGGAGACCAACCACAAAGTCCATTGTCACATGATCTAATTTCCACTACGGTATAGGCAATGGTTGCAACATCCCAGTATGTTTCTGATGCTCTACTTTAACTTGCTGACATACTGCACACTTGGCCACAAACTCACCCACATCACACTTCAAGCCAGTCCACCTATACAGATCTTTAAGGTTATGGTACATCTTGGGGCTACCTAGGTGCATAACACACATCAAAGAGTGAGCCTATTCAAGAACCATCTTCCTTAGATTATCAACATCAGGAACCAAAACTCTGTTGTGGTACCATACTGTCCCATCCTCTACCTCATGAAAACCATCATGCTTCTCACTACTGAACTCTGATCGTATCTGCCATATCATAATATCAACCTATTGTGCTTCCTTGATCTGCTGCCTCAACATAGGCTTCACCTGCAACTATGCCAACAACCCAGCTAAGAATGAAACCTCTAGCTTCACGTTCATCTGACATACGGAGACTAACATGTCTCTCTTATGGCACACCAAAGAATGCAATTGTGCCTTCTCCATAGCTGACCAGAAAGTAGACTTCCTGTTCAAGGCATCTGCCACCATGTTTGCATTCCCTGGATGGTAATCAATCATTCAGTCATAATCCTTGATTAGCTCCATCTATCATTCTATCTCATGTTCACTCCTACTGCAAAAATGTATAGTTCACGTTCTTGTGATCTGTGAATATATGACTCTTCTCGCCCTAAAGGTAGTGTCTGTAGGTCTTCAAAGCATGAACTACTAGAACTAACTCCAGATCATGGGTTGGGTAGTTTTCGTCATGCTTCTTCAATTTTCGTGATGCAAAAGAGATCACATTCTTATCCTGCATCAACACACAACCCAATCCATTCCTCGATGTATCATAGAAAACTATGTATCCTTTCCCTTGCTCAGGCAAAACTAGCACTGTTTCACTTGTCATTTTATCCATCAGTAACTGAAAGGCACGCTGACATCTGCCATCCCAAAAAAGGGCACATATTTCCTAGTCAGCGTCGTTAGGGGTAATACCACATAGCTAAATTTCTTGATGAACCTCATGTAGTAACTTGCCAGACCCAGGAAACTATGAACTTATGTTAGCGTCTTTGGCTGTTCCTACTCCTGCATGGATTCAAATTTATTGAGGTCCACACGAACTCCCTTAGTATATATCAAGTGTCCTAGGAAGGACACTTCCTTCATCAAAAACTCGCATTTGCTGAACTTGGCATATAGCTGATGCTACCTCAACACAGTCAATGCCTGGTGAAGATGTCATTCATGTTGCTCACTATCTCTAGAGTATATCAGGATATCATCTATGAAGACCACCACAAACTGATCAAGATACTACTGGAACACTTTGTTCATCAAACCCATGAACGTTGTCGGTGTGTTGGTTATCCCAAATGGCATAACCACAAAATCGTAATGACCATACCGAGTCCTAAAAGATGACTTAGGTATGTCATCCACCTTGATCTACAACTGGTGATATCCTGATCTTAGATCTATCTTTGAAAACAATGTGGCACTACACAATTGATCAAACAGGTCATCTGTCCTCAGTAAGGGATACTTGTTCTTTATCATCACCTTGTTCAACTATTTGTAGTCTATACACTACCTCATTGAACCATCTTTCTTCTTCATAAACAAACGAGATCACCCCATGCACATGTGCTCAGTCTAATGAAACCTTTCTCAAGCAGCTCTTGCAACTATTTCTTCAACTATGCCGTCTCAAATGGAGCCATCTTGTACAATGTCTGCGATATGGGCGATGTACCCGATACTTGGTTGATGTCAATATCAATCACTCTGACTGGAGGAACAGCTAGAAAGTATTATGGAAACACATCCTTGAACTCACAGACCACTGGCACCTCCTGGATACTAGGACTCCTCATCTTAGTATCCACCACATGCTCCAAAAATTCCTTACAACCATGTATCATCATCTTCTCAGCTACCATCACCGACACCAAACACATCGAGAGAATCTTCCTATCATCTTGGAAGATCCACATCACACCACCATCTACGAGTGTTGCCACCATGGAACTATAGTCCAAGACCACCTGATACTTCTCCAAGGTGTCCATTCTAAGGATTACATCAAATTTGTGCATGTCCAGTGGTACAAGATCCACTTGAATGTTGTGTCCTAAGAAATAAAGGACTCAGGAAGTACACACCTCCTACAAATCTGCAGAAACAACTAACGGGGTTTCTAAATGAAGATTATTCCACCTACGGCTAAAAGGCAAAGAACAACTGTAACATATCGAATCTTGGGTAAATTGTTAGTTTAACCCTTAATCTAAATTCTTCATAGCCTCTCCTTTTGTGTGTTGATGTTGAATTTGTGGAAATATTAATGGTTTGGAAAGTAATTGAACACTAATTATGTCAATGTAAGGTCATATGAATAAATATCTTAGATGATGTTTCAATGAGGGACGAAAATGCAATTTAACCACTTAAGAGGTATATAGTAAATAATTCATACTAGAACCTTCTATGGCCTTTTGAAATAAGAAAGATAAAAAGAAATAAAATGGAAAAAGGATAAAGTCAAGAAAATAAGACATTAAATGATTTAATGTGATAAATAGTGGAATTATGAAGTAAATTTCCTACAATTTATAAAAGGGAAACTTAAAAGATAATTCTAAGCCCAAATTTGTTTTCCTTCAGTTAAAATTTACTTGACTAGCATGTTTCATAGTTTTGGGAGATTTGTAATTATATTTGCATTAATTGAGTTGGAAAAGAGGAGTTATCTTTAAAATATGAAATAATTATTTCAATGACTCCAAAGTGACAACTAATGCCAAATTCGTGATCTACATGTCAAAATGAGTATGTGTGTGAATTTTTATGTTATTTGGATAATCTTTAATATACATGTCTAACTAGGAGAGAGAATGTGTAGAACCTTCAAAATATTAAATAAATGTACAAACAACTTCAACATGTAAAATGGTTGGCAAATTCATATCCAAGGCACTTAATGTGATTGTGGGTGAAGTTTCATCATATTTGGAGAATCTTATAATCATTAATGATGGAAGAAAGAGAAAATAGAATGTGGTTTATTTGACACAACAAATTCTCTCAAAAGGAAAATCTAATTACATATTCAGATTCTACATGCCTTAATTAGCTTATGTGAAAATTTTCAATTAATTTGGGATTTGTTTGCACCCTCAAGTGAAGAGAGAGAAAAAGACAAATTAAATGCATCCACACTATATTCCAATTTGGTTTAGGATAACATTTAACCTGTCACGCCTAGTTTCTAATATTATTTTAACACAACTTCTTTCCTAGATGTTCAATCTAGATTGCACGACCTCTCTTCTTTCTTCAACCTCCATCCCAAATAGGCAAGAGGCATGTACATGTTTAGTAAGAACGGGTCAGCCTTCCCTCATAGAGTTCTCTCTCATCTCTCCCCCTTTTTTTAAGGTTTTTCCTCCAACGGTTTTGTCGTGTGATTCAGATTCTAACGAATCCTAGATGGGGCTCTAAATCCCTATATATAAGAATCCCCCAAATTCACCTTCTTCATCATTTTTAACAGGGCCCTCTTCACCATATCATCTTTGCACATGAGTGATCAAGAACCACCACCTACCCTTGTCCAACCGTCCTCCATTGCAAATTGTGTTCCTTGAGCAGCGTGTTTCCGTCGTGAATTCCGTTTGCACCATCGGCCATCTCGGCTCCTTCTGAGCCTTTCCACCCACCAAACACTAATTTTCTAAGTGGTAAGCTTCCTTAATGTCCTTTCTTTTCATGCTTTTGTTTGTATGTGTGGTAATGCCATCCTCTCACTCATGTTATCGCCGACACTACTCTATTTTTCCGGTAAGCACTTCACCCTGCAACTGCTTCTTTGAGATCTCATTATTGCCGAGAAGCATTATGAGTATTTTTTACTAGTCTTTTCCTTGTTTGGTTGGCCCTCTTGCTACTTCGCATTCTACATCTTCCTATTAGTCATGGAGGAATACCGTCAATAGGTATTGGGGTCTCCAAGCCCCTTTCCTCATGCCCTTCAAGGTCAAATGATATATGCGGCATGGAGTGAGTTCTCGTTGGGGTTCTGATTGACAAAATCACAAGTTCATCCTCTTTGATCTCATTTGTTTCAATATATTTAATTCCATGGCGAGGCATGAGCTGGGGGATGATTCCCCATTTTGTTTTCTCAATTCTACTCTTTAGTTTTCCTTCTTTGTTTTGCTTTTCTCCTAAGGGTAATATGGTCTTTTTGCTATCAGTCTGTTTGTTTGGAATGAGTCAAAGATAAGGTTTGACCCCATGACTTGGCCACCCATAATTGGGCCAATTCAGAAGGTAGGCCCGCCCGCTTATCCTTTTCTCGCAATTTTCTCACTTCTTTGACATTTCTCGATTTTCTGACTGGCCCAACTTGTAAAAGTCATATCTTTTGACTCAGTTATCCAAAAATTAAAATAAAATATGTGTTGGGATCAGAAAAATGTGTTCTTTCTAATAAAAAGTGTTGCAATACATTATTCCCATTTTATTGATGATGGATTGTTGAAAATTGATAAATAATACAATAAGCCCTAAAGTACAACTTAATCATATATACTCCAAATTGGACAAAAAAAATACACTTTCATGATCAGGAGAATCTAATAAATCATTTGGTGATGTTTTCAGAGTCTAAATCTATTTTAATGAAAAGGTGATATTTCTAGGGTTTTAATATAATCATTAATTAATCATTTACATCTAATATGATATTAGGTGAAGATATAATCTGATTGGCTCTAGGGTGTGGGTTCTAACCTGATATACACATCAATGAGGTATGTTGCATCCTCTAATGAGTCATATTGGAAAAATGGTTATTCCTCTCTCTCTTGGACTTGATGGTGACATATTGATTAGATGTCACATATTTAATTATAGTTGTATGAATTGTTTCCTAATCTTGAAATTGTACTCATGCACTATGATAATTGTTAATTGGATCCTATCCTTTTATCTTGTAGACATTTCATACAGTTTGTATCTTGTTGGTGTTGATAATCTATATTTACTGGAAAACCTAATCTGGCTATGCCTATACTTCTCTTTGATGACTTTGGAATTTGGACACCTTTATGGTGATGTTTCTATATCTCTGCTTGCCTCTCTATTTAAATGCATTTTTAATTTGGGTAACTTGTTTATTTTCATAACGGGTGATGTATCCCTATTGTGTATAATACCAGTAGAGGGTAGAGATGGTGATTCATATCCCTCAGTAATTGTGTTGTGAAGCCTTTACTCCCCCAAATATTATGGTGGTGATGCCATAATATATGTTTATGGCGGTGATGCCATATACCTCAAATTGTTATTAATGTGGTTATTGTTAAGTTTACCCATGTGCATACTTCTTGTTATTAATTGTTGTTTTTTTCTTGAGATTTTAAAGGCAAGATTTGATTATTGTGAGCTTTACTATTTTCTATATATATTCTCTTCTATCTTACTATATGAAGAGCCCCTTTTAGATATATAGTTGGATTCTTCTTCCTTATTCTATGGGAAGCCTTGAGATTTGTTGACCGTATTTCCTTTATATTGTCCAATCCCTATTATATGCACATACCGGATTTGATAGCTAACAATTTCCATCTTTTTCTTCTTTTCGATGTATGCTTCCAACCCCTAGGTAGTAAGAAAGGAGAAGCGACCTAAAGTTGACCAAGGATATCCAGGAGTTACCTTATCTAGCATTTGGAGGTCGATTGAGATAGTGGGAAGACCGTCTACTTAATAGTTCCTTTTGTTTCCTTCTATGTATACCCTGTGTGGTGAAAAAATTTCATATAAACTCAATTGTAATATATAGATATCTTTCTCTTCCACTGCTACATTATTAGTTTTATGATACATCCTTGTTGAATGAATTGGTTGTCATCCCTTTTGTTAAAGATTTATGATGGTTTTGGTTATAAGGGATGTTGCCTTTTTATTTTAGTAGGGAGTTGATCCCTATGGGATCCCATTCCTTACAACATGGTATCAGAGCCAATGCAGTAGGTTGGTCTAACTATTTCAACTTATCTTCCATATACTATTTTCCTTTTACCATAGGTTGCTTATACCCTACCCCTTGCCTTGTGAAGGCACACACATATGGCTGGCAAAAAGTCATCTTTTGACAACCTAGAAGGTTTTGTGACACCACATGACCCTAAGTTTGGTATGTCCAGTTTGGATCCTCCTTACACTCCTCCAACATCTAAAAATCGAATGACATCTAATGGTCAACCTATAGTGAACCAATCTACCCCACAATCTGCAAGTTTGGGACTCTCCCCTGAGTAAGAGTTGGCTCTCCTTTGGGAACTACTTTCTTCAACCCTAGAACGAAAGGCTAACCCATTTCCTACTCTTGGGAAGCCCAAGGTATATAATCTCACAAAATTCCTAAAGATGCGCCCCACATACTTTGATGGTGAGAATGAAGTCAACATGGTGGATAAGGCAGATGATTGGATTCTTGCTTCTGAAAGGACTTTTGATGGCATGGCTTGTCCTGAGAACCAAAAGGTTTGCTTGGCTACTTACGTGCTCAACAAACCATCTCGACATAGGTGGAATAGTTTGGATAAGACTCGTGATGTTGCTACTATGACCTGGAGTCAATTTCTAGCCTTGTTTAGAGAGAAGTATACATCCTCTTCAGCCCTAAGGAAGAAGGAGTCTGAGTTCTATAGTCCGCGTTAGAATTCCATGACTATAGTAGAGCACGTGAAAAAGTTTATACGTTTGGAGCATTATGCCATAGGTATGATTGATGAGCAACGTGCTAGTCTCTTCATGGATGGGATATGTTTTAGCATTGGACATATGTGGATTCCTCATCTACCCTTGACCTTTCCCCAGTTGGTAGATAAGGCCCTCTCTATAGAAGCTTACCCTTGTTATCTATCAAGAAAATATAAATCATAAGAGGAAGGCACCTAGTCGGGACATAAAGAGAGATATATGTTCCAAGTGCCATAAGAAGCATTCCCATGGAAGTTGTCCTCCTAAACCTGAAGGTCCTATCATATGCCATCATTACAAAGAACATTGTCATATCAAGCCTCGTTGCCCTCAACTTCATGAAGGCCAAGTACTAGTCTGACATAGGGGTAATGATAACAAGCACAATGGATAAGGATCTAATGATAGAGGTAACCTTTATGCTTATAACAACCTAATCATGATTTCATTTTCCCTAGTTCTTGAGTAAGTGTAAGTGTTTTTAGTGGGTAATGTTTTTCCTGTGCTCTAGAGTTATCTTGGTATCTCTAGTTAGTTTGACTTGGTAGGCCTAACCCTTTAATGGGTGGAGGGATAGTAGTAGTGCCTTGATAGATCATGGATGATTAGATTTAGAGGATGACATCCTATTTAAGGGGTGGACTTCTATAACATACCAAATCTTGGGTAAATTTCCAATTTAACCCTTAATCTAAATTATTCATATCCTCTATATCCTTTTTGTGCCTTGATGTTTAATTTGTGGAAATATTAAAGGTTTGGAATGTAAATGAAAACTAATTATGTCATTGTAAGGTCATATGCATAAATATCTTAGTGGATGTTTTAATGAGGGACTAAAATGCAATTTTACCACTAAAGAGGGATAACAGTAAATAATTCATACTTGAACCTTCTATGACCTTTTGGAATAAGAAATATAACGGAAAAAAGCTAAAGTCAAGAAAATAAGGCATTACATGATTTGATGTGATAAATAGTGGAATTATGAAGTAAATTGCCTAAAATTCATAAAAGGGAAACTCAGAAGATAATTCTAAGCCCAAATTCGTTTTCCTTGAGTTAAAGTTTACTTGACTAGAAAGTCTCACAATTTTGCAAAATTTGTAATTATATTTGCATTAATTGAGTTGGAAAATAGGAGTTACCTTTAAAATATAAAATAATTATTTTAACGACTCCAAAAGTGACAACTAATGCCAAGTTCGGGATCTACATGTCAAATTGAGTCTATGTGTGAATTTTCATGAATTTGGATAATCTTTGATATACATGTGTAACTAGGAGAGAGAAAGTGTGTAGAACCTTAAAAATATTAAATAAATGTACAAACAACTTCAACATGTAAAATTGTTGGCAAATTCATAGCCAAGCCACTTAATGTGACTTGTGGGTGAAGTTTCACCAAATTTAGAGAATATTATAATCATTTATGATGGAAGAAAGAGAAAATATTATTTGTTTTATTTAACATAAAAAAAGTTTTCAAAAGGCAAATCTAATTGAATACTCAGATTCTACATGCCTTAATTATCCTAGGTGCAAAATTTCAATTAATTTGGGATTTGTTTGCATATTCAAACAAAGAGAGAGAAAAAGAGAAATGAAATTTGTCCACACTATATTCGAATTCAGCTTAGGATTACATTTAACATGTCAAGCCTAGTTTCTTATATCCTTTTAACATAGATTCTTTCCTAACTATTCGATCTAAATCTTATGGTCTATCTTGTTTCTTTAACCTCCATCCCCAAATAGGTAAGAGGCATTTACATGTTTAGTAAGAATGAGTCAGCCTTCCCTTGCATATTTCTCTATCATCTCTCCACCTTTTCTCGATATTTTTCCTCTAATGGTTTTGTCATGTTATTCCGATTCTAACGATCCATAGATGGAGCTCTAAATCCCTATAAATAAGAAACCCCACATTCACTTCTTCTCCATTTTTCTCAGGGCCCTCTTCACCATCTCCTCTCCACACACGAGTGATCAGAAACCCCCGTCGGCCCTTGTCCAACCCTCCTCCATTGCGAATTGTGTCCCTTGAGCAGCGTGTTTCCATTGTGAATTCTCTTTGCACCGTCGGCCATCTTGGCTCCTTCTGAGCCTTTCTTCCCATCACACACAATTGTCTAAGTGGTAAGCTTACTTAACCCATCTCCTTTCTTTTTGTGCTTTTGTTTGCTCGTGTGATCATGCCATCCTCTCAATCATGTTATTGCCGATGCCACTCTATTTTTCTGGCAAGGACAATAGAGCTCACTGGACACTTCCCCATGTGACTGCTTCTTTGAGTTCTCATTAGTACCGAGAAGCGTTATGGGTATTTTTGACTGGTCTTTTCCCTATTTGGTTGGCTCTCCTGCTACTTCATATTCTGCATCTTCTTGTTAGTCATGGAGGAATACCACCAATAGGTATTGGGGTCTCCGAACCCCTTTTCTCATTCCCTTCAAGGTTGGATGATCTTTGCAGAATGGTGGGAGTTCTCACTAATGTTCTGGTTGATAAAATCTTTAGTTTTTCCTCTATGATCTCATCTACTTCGAGTTGTTTGATGCCATGGTGAGGTGTGAGCTAGGGTATCATTTCCCATTTTGTTTTCTCATTTCTATCCTTCAATTTTTCTTCTTTGTTTTGCTTTTCACTTCAGGGTAATATGGTATTTTCACTATCAGTTTGTTTGTTTTGAATGGGTCAAAGATGAGGTTTGACCCTATGACTTGGCCGCCCATAATTGGGCCAAGGTAGTGGGTAGGCCTGCCCTCTTATCCTTTTCTCACAATTTTCTCACTTATTTGGCATTTCTCAATTTTCTCATTGGTCCAAGTTGTAAACATCATATCTTTTGACTCGCTTATCCAAAAATTAAAATAAAATATATTTTGGAATTAGAAAAATGTTTTCTTTCTAATAAAAAGTGTTTCAATGCATGATTTCCATGTTTTCAATGATGGATTGTTGAGAATTTCAGAAATAATATAAGAAGCCCTAAAATCATAACTTCATCATATAAACTCCTAATTGGACAAAACGATATGTTTTCTTGATTAGGAGAATCTAATAAATCATTTGGTGATGCTTTTAGAGTCTAAATCTAATTTAATAAAAATGTGATATTTCTAAGGTTTTAATATATTCATTCATTAATGATTTACATCTAATATGATATTAGATGAAGATATAATCCGATTGGATCTAGGGTGTCGGTCCTAACCTGATATACACATCAGTGAGATATTTTGTATCCTCTTATGAGTCATATTGGACAAATGGTTATTCCTGTCTCTCTCTTGGACTTGATTGTGACATATTATTTAGATGTCACATATTTGGTTATAGTTGTATCAATTGTTTCCTAATCTTGAAATTGGACTCGTGCACTGTGATAATTGTTAATGGGATCCTATCC
Organism: Alisma plantago-aquatica; assembly: GCA_963693085.1. Lineage (NCBI taxonomy): Eukaryota > Viridiplantae > Streptophyta > Magnoliopsida > Alismatales > Alismataceae > Alisma > Alisma plantago-aquatica. Next base: position 810,842,816 of record OY856411.1, read on the forward strand.
TTGGATCTGGTGGCTATTTCATACAGTTTGTATCTTGTTGGTGTTGATAATCTATATTTAATGGAAACCCTAATTTGTCTATGCTTATACTTCTCTTTTATTACTTTGGAATTTGGACACCTTCATGGTGATGTTTCTATATCTCTGCTTGCCTTTCTATTTAAATGCATGTTTAATTTGGGTAACTTGTTTATCTGCACATTGGGTGATGTATCCCTATTGTGTTTAATATCAAGAGAGGGTACATATGGTGATTCTTTTCCCTGGGTAATTGTTTTGTGATTCCTTTACTCCCCCAAAGATTATGGTGGTGATGCCATGATATATGGTTATGGCAGTGATGCCATATACCCCAAATTGTTATTAGTGTGATTATTGTTTAGTTTATTCGCATGCATAATTATTTTTATTAATTTTTGCTATTTTCTTTAGATTTTAAAGGAAAGATTTGGTTATGTGAGCTTTATTGTTTTCTTCATATATTCTCTTCTGTCTTACTATATGAAGAACCCCTTTTAGATATCCAGTTGGATGCTTCTTCCTTATTGTATGGGAAGCCTTGATATTACTTGACTTTTTTTCCGTTATATTGTCCAATCCCTATTATATGCACATACCAGCTTTGATAGCTGAAAATCTCCATCTTTTTCTTCTTTTTGGGGTATGCTTCCAACCCCTACACAGTGAGAAAGGAGAAGCAGTCTAAAGTTGACCAAGGCTATCCAGGAGTTACCTTATCTAGCATTTGGAGGTAGATTGTGATAGTGGGATGACCCTCTGCTTAATAGTTCCTTCAGTTTCCTTCTATGTACACCCTGTGCGGTGGAGAATTTTCATAGAAACTCGATTGTAATAGTTAGCTATCTTTCTCTTCTGTTGCTACATTATTGGTTTTATGATACATGTTGAATGAATTGGTTTTCATCCCTTTTATCAAAAAATTTATGATGGTTTTGGTTATAAGGGATGTTGCCATTTTATTTTAGTAGGGAGTGGATCCCTATGGGATCCCACTCCTTAAAACAACTACCAATCACTTCTCGAGTGACAAAAAGAGTGTGTCGCACCCGGGTCAACCAAAATAGATATAAAGTAAGAAGAAGACGAATCAGAATGAAATAACTCCATTTGACATGTCACCACTCACAGATTGACCACTCCTTATGCATGACTCATGGTGTAGAATCTCGTCGTTTCTTGTTGTCATCCCCGTCCTCTACTGGCCTATCCACAAGAACCAACCTGTGATGCTTGTCCACATCCTCATCCTCCACTGCTGCTAAACTATTGTCTCTAGGAGCCATGATGGCTTTGTCTCAGTTTCTAGGTCACCTCATCACCCTTCACAAGGCAATACAACTTTGTATGTCCAAACTGGACACACTTGTAGCATGTCCTATTCTCATATCACAACCTTGGAAACCCTATCACAGACATTGAAGTTGTACTGTGAGATCTTGCTTGTGGAAGAATGCATCCTCTAACTTTACTTGGTGACTACTGTGTTTGTTCACTTGAACTCTATTGTGCTGGTGATGCCAAGAACCTAGGATTCTTAAAGCCTCTAGAAGATTGTCCCTAGTTTTACATTGGTCTCTTCTTGGTGCTCTTCTCATGCATTAAAACCGTAGACTATTCGATCCTCCTGATAGACTCTACAAACGTGGTGAACTTCTCACAATTATCCAAAGCAACCACCACGGTATACAGTTCAACATTGAACACATTCTCAAAACCTCAAATTCTCTTCTCATCCATAGTAGCCATGTGAGTAAAGAACCTCAGCAACTCCATAAACCTCACCTCATACTCGTTGATCGTCATGGGTCCTTGTCTGATCTTCTCAAACTGGGATATCTTCTTGTCTAGATAGGTACGCGGAAAGTATTTGTTGACAAATTCTCATCTGAACTCCTCCTAACTAAGAGCAACACTAGGCATCTTCTCCTCTTCAATGGCCCACCAATGGCCAACACTCCCCTTCAAAAGATACACTACATGCTTCACCTTATCTACCTCAGGGATACTAAGGATCTTAAAAGCCTTCTCTATGTATATCAACCAATGATTCACGTCCTTTGGATCAACCGTACCATCGTACTCCATAGCACCAATATGTCTCAGCCTCTTAAAGATCTTCCCAGACCCCAGAGATTCAGAACTAGAAACAACTGCCCTACGGGCATCCTATCTGCCATGTGCATCATCGTTGCCATGAACTATCCAAACAAAGAGCAAAAGGCAGGTTTTAAATTGTGGTCGGTCCAAACTAGGGAGCATCAGGCACCCGATCTTCTATCGCCTAAACCCTTGCGCCGCCTCTAGTGCAGCAACACTGCTCTCTACAGCGTGTTCTTCATGTTCTCTAGCCATCTTTTATACTCTTCTCCTCCTTCTACATAAGCATAAGTCACTATAAGACAAACTGGAGGACATCAGAATAGATACAAACCCTAGTCCCAAGTCCATGTAGACTCGACAAACCTAAGCTCTGATACCAACCTTAACTGTGTTGCCCCGACATGCCACAAATGAGATTACTGAAAACTAAAGGTGGAATTAAAACTAATCATGGAGACTACCAGAAGACACCGGAAATTAAAATGGTTTTTCTCAAAGAACCAGGGCCAAAAACTTATCACATATGAGTCCTCAACATGACACATGTATCACATAACACGTATAACATAGAGCTTACATCACCGTGCATCATCATTCCTATCATCAACCTATAACATGAGATACATGTTCCACATATATGTATGTATACAAATGCCAGATCTTACATACATGGCTCACAAGCCAAAACATCATAAGATTACTTATCCACAAAACACACTAGAACACCCCTAAAGACCTCACTGTATAGGGATGAATCTAGGACTGTAATGCCAAAAGACTAGAAACATATCCAGCCTTATCAGCTACTGCTTCCTACTACTCTTCCTCAGTTGCAAGATCTCTACCTCTTCGTGCATGACCACCTAGAAGATATGGAAACCCATAGGGTGAGATAAAACATCCTAGCAAGAGATATAACTCTCCACCAATGTCTATTAAAGCACATATAATAAGCAAGTAGATAAATGGCTAAGAAGGATGAGCATATTTTGTTAAACGATTTGTATCTAACAGATCAAGCAAATTAGGTAGACTGGAAATTACCACTAAGCAGTAAATCAATTAATATTCTAAGAATGAACATGAAGAACATGTATAATAGTTGGCTTCTCAAGCCATCTTATAATTCAAGAAATTATTACAAAGATAAGGCAAAGGGTATCATCCAATGTTATTCACATTTTTCCCTAATCATAACACTACACAATTGTGTTACATCTTTAATTATTATTGCCCCTAGGATTTGAGTCGTACCACCCAAATCTAGCCGACCACTACTAAGTAGAAATCAGCTCCATACAAGGTCAATGGAAGAACCAGAATCTATGACCTCCCCACACCTCTTGGTCAGCATAAGAGAAAACACCACAAAGACATATCAGTCAACTGCAACAATGACATATAGTCAAGCTTAGGGATTGCCTCACACATGGACATCCACATATGTAATCACACCTAGCCCACCTTGGTACAGGTACAATGCTATAAGAATAGACTCATGCATGGACATTCTAAAATAAAGGATTGGCTCACGCTTGGCCATCCATATCACAAGGATATCATCTCACACATGGGTATCTCACACAATCTATAATTATGGACGCAAGGAGATACTTCACTTGCACCCCTGCATTTTCAAAAATATGCACTCTGAATTATACTCATTTAACCAATCCATCAATTAAAGGTGACATTGGAAATGATCAATTGCACAAGGTATCTAAATGCTTAGGATTTCACTTTGTTAATCAAGTCAATTGGGTATCTTTTAGCATCAACCAAGGTACAATGTATAAATCCAAAACAAACTCTACAAAGATAAGGTAAATAGTGAAACTCTAGAAGATATCAAATGTATAAGGTGTGATCTAGTCACATCTCCATCACAACACTATAACACTTCCTTTCATAAGGGCATCATCACCAAAGTCACAACTATGGGATAACAAAACCATAGCACTAGAGGGTAGCACCCGAAAATAGGCATCAAGCCATCACCAGGTCATAGGACCCATCATATCCACATGAGATCAAGACTTATAGACAATATCATGTATCACATAATGATCACGACAACATACACAAGCCATGGCATTCATTTTCACATCACCTACATGGTAAGGGGCTTATAAGCAGGAGAGAGGGAAATAGCTTAATATGATAAGCACTTCAAGAGAGAGAAATGAAACACATCACATGGATCAACATTAGAGTTTGGGCCCCATACATAGTCGATTAGGGTTTTATGGTTTCATTCAATCACGAAACCCTTGGTACATAACCTCCCATTTTCTTGGAACATATTAGGGTTAAAGAACATCATTACTTACCATGCCTAGGGCATTATGAAATCAATACTAGGTATCATTATAATGTACACATACATGTGTATCATTTCATGGTGTCATACACGTGTTACAACAATACACCAATGAAGTGTCATGATCGCAAGCCACCAAAGGGTCACAACTCCATCCCACTTAGTGTCACGACTATAACATGGTATGGTGATCGTGACCACCACCCAGGTTGGTCTCATCCACAACCAAACAAGCATCGCGACCACCCTACAACATGGTGTCACGACCGTGTCAACCCAACGTGACACAAAATCTCGACCAAACATCACACAACGTCATGACTACGACTAAGAGCAGTTTCGCAACCAAAGACAATGACACATCACAATCGAACCATAACCACATCATCTAGGATGAAATCAAAGGCATGTGTCACGAACAAACAACAGCGCATCCCGACCTACATCAAAGAAGGCATCACAACTGTAGCCAAATGCATCGTCGCAACACAAAACCAAGAAAAACAACACGTTCAACACATGAGAAAGGACATGTCTCGACCCAAGATCATACGTGGGTGTATGTCTTGACCCCACACACCAAAAGAACACATGTCATGACCCAAAAAATATGGACTCAACTTCTTGACCGTAACAAAGGTCAAATAATAGGTAACCAACCGTCACTAAGGCCAAACTCATGGGGTCCAAATTCCTCAAACCCTAGAACAAGCTCTATGAAGATCATCAAGAAAAACCACTTAGGATAGAGAGATAACATAGCACCACAACTCATGTGTAAAACACCCCAAATCTCTAAGAAAAACATGGTGACAAACCCAAAGCTCAAGATGCATGCAAGATCATCCTCTCAACATCACTTAGAATAAGTGCACATAGAAATTAGGGTTTCATATTCTAACTAATCCAAGAACGATAACCACTATCATCCAAGCTCTAGAGCATAGTATCATCTACTAACATATTGAGAGAACATTTAAAGAGAGAGAAAAGTACATGCAAACAAATAAAATGCAATAATAGAGAGGGTTAAGGGTTATATCACCCGCCTATTTTCAAAAAAAACAAGCTCCAAGCTCAAGCTCCAAAAGTGGGAAGGAATCTCAAACAAGGATCACCACTTCAACCACAAGATCACATGGGATGTTTTAGGCCGTCTCTAGATGGATAAGAACTAGAGATGATGAAGTGAGAATTATTATTTGAATAGAGGCCTTTGACAAAGTCATTCTATAATTTCTCACTATCTTATACCAAGGCATATGCACCATGACTAAACTCTCCAAGGTGGCAGTTATGTAGGAAGACAAAAAAAATCTTCATATGACTAAATTGGGAAGAGAACTCACCATCCCAACCTAAACATGGTTGCATTCGGTTTCTACAACACAAAACTAGGTCATTATTGCCCCTCCTCCTCCACCCCATAAACCTTGGGTCCCTAGTATCCATATTGACCAGACTCTTGGACCAGTTAGTCCTTGAAGCATGTGGCTACAAGGCTAGGGTGGGGTGAATCAACAACTCCTATCAATCGACTCACATATTTCATCCAACCCCTATATAAATCTCAGTCAAGATGTAACTCATAAAGACCTCACTCCAGGAGAAGATCCACCCATGGCAAGGATGTGGAACATGCCAAGTTAATAGATGACTTCTTAAAATGACTTTTGATGGATACAAGAAGACCTTGAGGAAGGAGATGAAATCCCAGACATCCCAAAGTGGTGGGACAAGGACCATAGGTGTGAATTGTTTGGAGAGACCCAACCCAAGAGGCTTATTTAGACCACATATAAACACTTATTCTGGTATCTCTGGGGAGTGGCGAATGGCCCTACTAGAAGAGTGTTGGTACAGCTTTGCAACTACCACAAATATTGTCTTGTGGAATTGGTGGATCTGATGGTCCACACTATTTAGGATGGTGACCCACTTGCTATTACCAGTCTGTATTGGTGTGATATCAATGCAGATGTTGGGGGAATATCTAGTTATATGATGATGCTTCTATGAATCCTCAAGTCATGGCATATCATAACCAACACATCACCATTATGCTCATGGATGTGTAGAGGGATCGAATCTATGTTATTGTAGTTTATGTCAAATGACAAGATACTGATAGATAAGATCTTTAATCATAGATGTGGCTCCATGCCTAGGAAGCCGGTGAGAACATATGGATGATAATTGGGGAATTCAACACCGTCCACTTACTAGGGGAATGTAGGCGGAGGAACCCCCCATATCGCCAGGCTACAAAAGAATTTAATGCTTGGATTATGGATCTTGACTTGTCAGAGATTTGCTTTGATGGTAGTTCATATGCATGCATGGATAAACAACGTGGGACTCCCACTATCTGACACAGGCTGGATATGGGTTTCATCATCACCACATTTGAGAATTTAACTCCTTGATGCAATGGTTAAGCACTTAACGACATTTAGAGTCTGAAAGCACTTCCCGTTGTTTGTGGTGTGCGGGCTAGGTCAACCCCTCAGGAAGCATAGTTCCTTCTCCTTCTTGAATGTTTGGATTTCTCACGAGTCCTTCTTAGAGACCTTTATGGAAGGATGGCAGATGGGGGTGGGCGACCCTTCCTTTTGATTCTTTGTCAAGATGAAAAACTATAAAAAATGCCTCAAGCAATGGAACTTTGAAGAGTTTGGTAGGATTGAATAGAGGAAGAAGGACCTAGAGGACATGGTCTTCATCCTTCAAAACAAATTCGATCCACAACCTTCTATAACCAACAAAAGTCTCCTTAGAGAGTGGAGGCAGTTCTAGAAAAATCTTAGACCTGGAGGACTAGATTTGGAGGGACAAATCACATGTTAATTGGCTTAATGGTGGTGATTGTAACACCATATTTTACCATGATATTGTTAGAGACATGAGAAAAAGGAAGTTAGAAGGCTTCAGTTGGAAAACAAGGTTATTGGTTTTTATGGTGAGTAGATGGGCAACATGGATGCTACTTACTATGAAGGTATATTCTTGGATCCCTCCCCCACCTCTAGAACTGATGGTAACACACTCCTTTCCTTGCTTCCCATTGGGCTTATGACTGAATAAAGCATATCCCTAACTGTCACACCTTAAGAAGAGTAGACTCTTGATACTATCAGATAGATGGATAAATAGGTGGGCTTGGGACCAGATGGGTACTCTCTGGAGTTCTATTTGGCAGCTTGGCACGACATTGAAACAAACTTTCTTGAGCTTGCTTAGTTTTTCTTCCAAGGGGGAGGATGTCACAAAAACTTGTTTAGATGCAAGCTTGTCTTAATTCCCCAAGTTGACAATGCCTCAAAGATGGGTCAAGACTTCCGTCTAAATATCCATTGACAATATTTCAACTAATATCTTGTCATGCCTACTCAACATCCACCTCACTAAGCTCCTCCCACACCTTATCTCCATTGAGCATGGTGCATTTTTTTAGGGTAGGGACAAGACAAATCATATCATATTGGCTATATGCATGATATCAACAAAGGGAAGGGTGATAGTATTCTATTTATCAAGTTTGACATGACCAAGGCTTATATTCTTGTGCATTAGAGTTTCCTGATGTAGATCCTCAATAAATTTTTCTCCCACTTCAAGGTGATTGACATCTTTAAGATCTTCTTTGAGGGAACTTGGATTTCATTTTCTATGACTGACACTTCTACTGGGTTCTTCCATATACAAAAGGATTAAAATAGGGGAACCCCCTCTCTTCTTCCTTATTTATCTACTTTAAGGAGGTTCTCTATGGATCGATCAGAGTAGTTGTACACCAAGGTAGATTGAGAGGATTCCACACTCGGGGTGGAGGTACACCCCAACATTGTTGTTATATGATGATGACTTGATCATGTTCTCTACATGTGTGCCTTCATCCCTATAGTGCATTGAAAACACCCTCACACAGTATTCTTTGTCTCCTTGACAATGGGTAAACAAGGAAAATGTCAGGCTTTATTTGTGGTGGGTAGGATTGCCATGAGATGCTAAATCGATGGGGGATTTCTTCTGGAATCCCTATCTATAAATGTATAATTGAAATACATCACTTTGAGAGACTGTTGGAGAGGTTTAAAACCACGGTAGTCTCCTAGAAAGATCATGTTCTCTTCTTTGTTGGATGTAAAACACTTATCACACACTTGCTCAACCTCACATTGTACACCATGATTGCCACATACATTTTGATGGTAGTGTGTAAGAGAATCAACCATATGTTGTCAGCTTTTCAATGGCGCACTAGGGATGGAAATGCAAGGTGTACATGGATAGCTCGGGATAGGGTTACAAGTCACATAGATGAGGGGGGCCCTGGCATCACCCTCTTCCCCTCACGACTAAGGAATTTTGGATGAAGGCATGTTGGAAGATGATGAATGCATAGTCATACCAGTCTTAGCTGCATCATTAGTCTAATTTAGCATTCATATAGCCTATTTTTCAATACAATAGCTTTGTTTTCATCCACTTAGGGTTTTATATTATCTGTAGGATTTTGATACTTTTCTTGAATCCCTTTGCAGGTTTTGAATTCTATCACTCAACAACAAGTTTTGCCTAGGGGGTCCTGCGGGCCTTCAACGGGAGGGAGTCAAGAGGAGGATGCCTCTCATAGGGTGTGGGGTAGTGCCTTAGACTGAAATGGATGTTGAGAACTTCCAAAAGGTAGAAAGATGAACATTTTTTGTTCTCAAGGGAAAATCAATTCATCGATCAACCTACAAACCGACCTCCAAATTCTCGTAAAAAATCAACCTGTCAACCTCAATGATCGATAACTCAATTGACCATCAAGTCAATGACTCGTCGAACCCTTTAGTGGACACTGAGAAGCATGATACGCAGACTCCTTGATGACCAAGGTCGACCACCCATCGATCTCTCTCCTTTGACAACATCATTAGTATGCAATCAATGGGAAATCAAGACATCGACCTACTGCTACCGAGACCCTCATCAACAACCAACCCCATTGACAATAGGTCAACTAATGCATGACTTTCTAGGTCAATGACCCATCAACCTCCAAGGTCAAAGATTGGAAGTCTAAGAGTCAAGATCTATCGGTCGACAAATAATGATCGATGATGATGGGAAGCACCAGTGGTTGACAACCACATCCATATAAATAGGCCCCAAAAACAACACTTCAACTCATCTCAAAATTTTGGAAAGGTACATGTTAAAAGGCTGATGCTGACATCAGAGCTAAGACTTGACCTATCAATGTCTAAACTTTCTAGAGGTATCAACCTCAAGCTTAGCTACTTTAATTGATCCCAAGACTATTGACCTCAAAGTGTTGACCCCCATATTGGCCTCTTCTAGTTCAAGGCCATAGACCTCCCTCTATGGGTGATCGATCGCTCGACCAAATTTCTATCTATCCACATACTTCAACTCCAAGTTAGGGTTAGTTCTTGGAAGAGACAAAAGGAAGGAAGTTTGCACCGCACACCACACTGAGCTACTTCTTCTACCATTATGACCATGATGGTGTCCACTTCCTCTACTAGTGATATTAATCTCTCCATGTTGAGGGAGTAGTCCTTTCACTAGGTGTGGGGATTAGCCCCACTTCCTGTTTCTTGTAATTTCATCATATTCCAATGCTTGTATGAACTCATTTTATTCATAGATAATATTTTATCACATGTCTTGTGGATTGATCACCCAATTTACATGAATTATTATACTATTTTACTATGAGAACTTCAATTCTTAATATTTGAATATTGATTAGCTTTGCTTGATGCCCTACAAAAACTTCTGCCAAGAAGTCTTTAGAGTAGTGGATATAGGATATGTAAGTAATGAGACATAAAGCTTACATGGATATCTACTCATGCAAGTTTCTAACATTGAAGGGGATATCTTCATACATTTTTGGATTTGAATGAATGCACAGGTTCAAGTAGCGTGGTGAAACACAGTTCCACCCTAGTGGTTCCATCCATTTATAAATTGAACATTAATCTAGATCTTTTTATTCTTGAAACTTTAGTTACCCAACTCAACTCAAACTTTGTGATAAATACTAGTTCTTGATAGGTTTCTTTCATTAGATAATTCTTAAACAAGTTGTCCTTTGGGATTCAATCCTCAACTATACTACGATAACATATGTCTGCTTGCAGGTGACATTATTTCATGTTAGTATTGGTAAACTCAAGGAATTATATTCCTAGTGAATTTGTAGTGTGGTAATACTCACATTAGGATATCTTACAAGGCTCATCATTATAGGCTGGATATTTCACTTCCAAGTAATCTTGCCCCTACCAACAATGAATGGGACTACAACATAATACCTCAAGCTTAGTTCTTTATCATCATCATTCTGGAGAAAACTTTGAGGATGATTTTCAAATGTTCTCCCTCTATGTACTTGGATGATTGATAAAGGAATGATGGAATTTTGGGAATCTAACTGGTATGGACATGTTCTACTTTGCTATGCACTTAATTCCAATGACACTTGTCTTGAAGTCAAGCTGAAAGACTTCTGGAATGAGGATGGTACTTGGGATGCACTGGATTTAGAGCACATCCTTATAGAAGAACATGTGGGATATGTTTTGGGGTCTAGATATGGTATTTTAGAGCATGTTGATGTTCTATGACGGTCACCGATTATGGATGGAAACTTCACCACCAAATCGGTGAAGCCAGTTCTCTATAATGAGATATAGCTTCATCAACACAAGAAAGGTATTTGTTTCAATGACGCTCTCTTGAGAGTTAACATGGTAGTTTGGAAGATCTCAAAGCTTGCACTGCCCACCAACAACAATCTCTAAAGATACAAAATCCCACTCGAGTCAGTGTGCCTTTGTTATAAGGAGACCAACCGAGAGAATACTCAACATCTATTTCACTTAGTTAGATGGCCATGGAGCTTTGGAACGAGATATTTTCTCTACTCCAACTAGAGGTTATCAGGCCTATATACCTATAGGATATCTTAACAGAGTGTTGGGAGAAGGAATATTTATGTAGTGTGAGGGGTTGGTTATTTTCCTACCTTACCCTACAATTTGTTGGTCCATCTAGCGGCATCGATTTAGGGCCAAGTTTGAAGGCACATCCTATTGGTATGTATGCCCTGAGAGCCAATCATGGGATGATTGGTGGGTTACATTAAGATTGATTTGATAAACATCAAAGACAAGCTTCCAATTCTTTCTGGTTCAGTCATATGAGATAGTGATAGAACAGAGTGAATGTCTAGAGAATGACAGTACTCAATGATGTATGATTTCAGGTTCAGGACCTGAACGATGAGATCATACGAATGCTAAGAGTTTGTACATTCTTGTTCTGTCCCTAGTCAAATGACATTGTGGAAGGTAGATAGACAGCAATGACACACAAGACTAGATTGTGGTGTTGGTTGATGATAGAATCTCATTAGTCATGATATAGAGATATCAAACCAAACACATAGGTACTTGTTAGAGAACAAGTATACCAGACAGACCCACCGTGAGTTTGACACATGGAACCATGACATCGTAGTCACAGTCAGTACTCACAGTGATGGTGGTGAGTGTGAATCTTTGACCTAAAATCACTACACTCAACACATGTCGTTGGGCACACTTTGACATCATCAAACGCAGTCCTGAAACATGGGTTGTTATAAAGGTGATGATTGGGTGGCTTTGACACATGGGGCTTTTGAGGGGTGAGTGATAGATATGGGATTTGTCCCTCCTGAGGGAGTTTGATATACATGGCCACTTGATGAGTAGGATTGAGAAAGGCGTACATGCATGTGTGAATCAGTATATGATATTGATGTCATACATGTCTCTTCTAATCTAATCTGAGATCAAGAAAGTGAATGAACATTGACAGGATGACTATTCCATGCCTCGAGTTCATTCAGGATATCAGTGACAAAGGAATTATACATTCACTGTAACACCATTCATGGATTTTAGGATTGAAAGTTGTTCTCCCATTTTCTATTTCATTTGGGTAGCACTGATGTCTGACTAGGCACCGCTCTTTGCTTGTGAAGTCATAAGTGTTATGGACTTTCACTCCCAACGTCAAATGGACCTACAGGGTCACACACATAGGATTTAACCTGGAAGAGGAGTTTTGTCCACAAATAATGTTTAGATTGATTACTAAAGGAGTTTAGTAGTTCTATTAAACACTCAATCAATTGATAGCTTAGTATCATGATTTTCAAGGTGTTGGACACATTGATTGGAGTATCAGATTGATTGAAACTGCAATTGACTAATTCTGCACAATCTGCACTCCCAACCAATTGACTCATGTGATGAACCGATCGGCTCAGCTTGGTGAACCGATCGGCTCAGGTGGTGAGTCGATCGGCTCATGTACAGCGTTAAATGATTGGTTCAAGTGTTGAAACGATCGGTTCAACTGGTGCAACCGAGCAAGTTGGGAAAGTAGGATTGGTGAGAAATTTCTTTTCATTTCACTTGCCCAATTTGATTGGAACAAGGATTGGTATTTGGTACCAATCATAAACGAAAGAAGAAAAGTCAACCGAGAATTGATCAGGACCACGAACCGACTGGTTCAGAAGTGAACCGACTGTTTCATGGGTCCCAACCGATCGGTTGAGGTTTCAACTGACCGGCTCAGGTCCCCAACTGGCCGTTTCAGAAATGAAATGATCGGTTCAGGTTGCACAGTTGGTTGTTTTTGTAGAAAATCTCGAACCCTTCTACTCCTGCTTTAGTCTAACATTGCCCGGGATAGAGAACTTTGTCCCATGACCCTCCTATATATATAGGGGTATTGGGGGCTTCTCAAAGAACAACTCAGTGCAACCAGTTGCTCTGTAAAGTTGCCATTCTCTCTGGTTTTGGTAACCGAGAGAGCCTGAGCAAGTGCTACCCGATAAGGGAGGCACGGCAAGGGAAGGACAACTGCAGTAAGCGACTGGTGGCAGGAAAGTGTGTTAGTGACTAGTACGCTGAAAGGAGGGTGCGACTCCTTCCAATTCCTTATAAGACAAGGAGATTAGAGTTCCAGGTGGTCTGTGTGGACTACTTCAGAGGCGGGAGATTTCTATCGCTCGGAGGACAACTGTTAATCCTGATAGTCCCGGTGAGACCAAGAGTTGTCAGTCCCAGTGCGACCAGGAGCTGCACAGACACCATGCAAGACCGGAGGTGAAGACCGCACAAGTCGTGAGGTATTGTCACTGAGAAAGCCTTGGGATAAGGTATGATTCCACAAACCATCCTTTCCTATTGTATAGACGTTGACGCGTTTCCTTCTCCTAGGTTTGGGGAGGAGAATTTTTTTTTTGTTTCCGCTGCCTTCTCTGCCTCCCCTAAAACCCAACAGTGGTATCAGAGCCACGTCAACTACTCTATACTTTAGGATTATCAATATGATCGATTTTGGTTTGTCGCCTTTATTTATTGCATACGATGCGAATAAAACTGGCTTTATGCATGTCCAATCCTAAATCCACAAATCACAATATATATATATGATATGTAATATGAATGTACTCGATACACGTCGCCCTTAAACGAGTTTTGTGGTGGATGTATAGCATGGTTATGGCCAATAAACCCTATCTGTGTATGGTTGTATGTTGTTGCTTACATCTCGGTCTGTGCACCGATTCCCTTTCTCCTATTCCTGATGTAACTCAAAATAATTCAATATTTCTTTCCTACCTTTTCTCCTCTCAAATGTAACTCGAGGTTTCTCTTTTTACATTGTAAAATAGGATAGAATTTTATTTCCTGTTATGTTAAAGAACAGAGGACATCCTGACGACGCTGAGACGATCGGTTCAAGGCGTGAACCGATCGGTTGACGTTCGAGACAATCAGTTCAAGGAGTGAGCCGATCGGTTAATGACCAGTTTGAGGAGCGAGACGAGCGGGTGGCGGCCATGATGAGATGCACGACGACCAGGCAAACTGATCGGTTGGAGGAGCCAACCGATCAGATGGTGGCACCCAGCCGACCAGTATGATGGCGAGCCGATCATTCATGTGATGAGTTGATCAAACCCAGAAAGGCAAAGCACAGAGTTCATCTTGTACAGGTTGCATGTGATGTAGACCTAGATGACCGTGATTCCTCTTGTCTCGAGGAATCACATTAGGATGGCCATAGTCATCGCTTTTTATCATTTCGCATGTTTTCTGTGGGATATAGCATGTATATGATACGTACTATATATTGTGGTGATTGGATATGTATATGTCTATAAAAACCAAATCCCTCAATAAATATTAAGCTTTATATGCCTTCCAAATGTGACACACGTGAAAAGCTTAATCGAACAAGTGTGGGCACGCCCTAGCGTGGTGCACCATCTATCTCGTGGAAGCGTGAAGGATGGATATGTGGGTCTACCCTAGAAGGGTGCATATTCATCGTGTTTGCTTTGGGTCAGACTTAACAAGGTGATCTAGATAGGATCTAGCACCTTGAGGCATGATATGATCATGGCAAGAAGTTGCATATGACATCTTATCAAGAGTTGCATATGATGCAATTGGCAAGAGTTGCCTACCTGAGAGATCTAAGTTGTGGGTGACAGCCCTAGATGGTCCATGACTTAGAGGATTTCAGGATCTTGCCCACTAGAAGATTGTACGCTGCAATCTTCCGAATTGATGGTGAGGGCTATCAATTTGAACTAAAATAGTGGGAGTTATAATTAATTAAAGGCCTAATTATATCGTTAAACTTTTCAAATCAATCAAATAAGTCAAAATTGAGTTTTGGACTAAAATTGCATATTTTCCTTTTGTAATAAAAATGGCAACAAACAACAATCACTTTTCTTTGCGATCTGTCCTTGAAAAGGATAAGCTGAATGAGACAAACTTCCACGACTGGTATAGGACATTGAGAATTGTTCTCACTCAAGAGCAAAAGCTCTATGTCCTGGATATTCCAATTCCAGAGGAACCTGCTCCTAGTGCACCAAAGGCAGAAAAGGATGCTTACAAGAAGCATTCTAATGATGCCATTGATGCAAAGTGCTTGATGTTGTGCTCTATGAACCACGAGTTGAAGAGACAACATGAGAACATGGGTGTCATTGAGATGATTCAGCATCTCAGGAACATGTATGAGATCAAGAACGACAAGAGAGATATGATGTCTCAAGGGCACTATTCAAGTGTGTCATGATAGAAGGAGATCCAGTTGGTCCTCACACACTCAAGATGATTGGGTATATGGAGAACCTGACAAGACTGGGATTTCCACTGAGCCAAGAGTTGGCTACTGACGTGATACTGCAATCGTTGCCAGAATCCTATAGTCAGTTTGTGATGAACTACAACATGAACAACTTTGATAGGCCACTGTCAGAGTTGTTGGGCATGTTGAGGACAGCCGAGACACAGATGAAGAAGGACAAGCCTAAGTCTGTGATGGTGATCACAAGCAAGAAAGGCAAGTCCAAGCAAAAGGGAAAGGGCAAAGCTAAGAAAGGTTCTGATGCTAGCCAGGAGCGCAAGTCGTCTTTAGCTCTCAAGGCCAAGGGAGGCGTGACCAAGAAAGGCAATGCCACCATTGTCAAAAGCCAGGACATTGGAAAAGGAATTGTCCTCTTTATCTGGAAGAACAAAAGAAGAAGGAGGAGAATGTTGTCTCCACTTAAAGGTGTCATGGAATAAACTTGTAACACTTTTGAGGTATATGATACCAAGATGTAAAGTGTAAATCACTCAATAAATGGGGCAAGTGTTGCCGCCATAGATATGAGTATTTTAGTTTATTTTAGCCTAAAAGGCATGTAATACAGTTATGAACTACTATTTCATATTTGCCAATAGATAGAAACACTTTATTTTTGCATATTGTATGACAATGATGGCAATCAATAAAGAGATGTTTCAATTTCTAAAGATATGATCTTTGTGGCAATGCCTTGTTTATCTTGTGGTATTTGATATGCATAAGATAAAATGATACCTAAAAGTTATAGATAACTCAAACAATCAAATTAGCATCAATCATGAGAAATTCATTTCTAGTTTCCATGTGATGGACAAATCTAGGCTCTTTTGGTTAGAAAACCAGTAAGAGACATGAATATCTTGGACATGATTAATCAATCTTCACTAAAGGTAGTGGGAGAATGATTATCCTATTAGGTATGATACATGTGATGTATTTACATACCAATATGAATATCTTGAAGTGTTCAAGATTATCATAGATGAAGTGCAAATTTGGTAAAGTGTTAATTCTTGATGAGATCAATGAATGAAATACTTGGACCAAATGTTGGAGATCCTTATGAGTGATTATGATAGTGTATCATACTGAACTCATGATTAAGGCATGGTGATGTCTAAATCAAGAAGGAATCATACTCTACGGAGTTAGAGAATGATTATCAAATAACTGAATTCTTCTTAATAAAAGAATACCCCACACTAATAAAGGACATTAAGAATCACAAGGAGTTGTAAGTTCTTATATCCTTGACGGATACACCTCGTTTATCTATGTGATGAGTTGTTCATGTGATGAGTCAACTATCTAGATGAATAGGAGGAACCAAATTTTGAGTTATGGTTTATGAACATTACATCCTAAATGACATCCATGTGAACCATAAGGTATGACTTTGATGGTAGCACCCATTGGATGAAATTCATAAGTGCAAATGAATCTTAAGTGTTAAGACACATGGATAACATTTTGATAATGATGATGCTTGTTTATTGCAACTTAATGACTGAGACATTTGGCATATGGATACTAAAATCACATTCCTATGAGGAATAACACAAGGATGTGTATGTGACACAACCTATAAGGTTTATGAATCCACTAATTCAAATGAAGTCTATAAGTTACAATGGACTAATCAATGTGATTAATTGAGTACAAGCAACTCAGAATTGGATCTTTACTTTGATGATATAGTCAAAGGGTTTGAGTGATATGTCAAAGATAAAGAAGGGATCTGTGATTTAGTGGAGCGTGTACACATTCCACATGTTGATGTGAAATGGAAATGTTCTCGAATGGAAATCAAAAAGTTGAAATTTTCTTTAAGAAAGATAGAGATGTTTCCTATGTGATAGGAATAGAGATATATAGAGATAGTTCTCGAAAATCTCTTGACCTGAAAAGAGAAAGCATACATTGGTAATCTGTACTGAAGGGTTCAATATGCACAGATTTAGTGGGAGAAAACTTGTCCATGTTACATGGAGTTAGAACCCTAAGGCCAAGTGTCCAATTCGTATGAAGAATGGGAACCCTAAGAATAGATATGGATCTATCATGTATGTAATCATCCCATTCTCTTGCATGTATCGACATGGCAAGATCAAAATGCATTCATCATCTTGTATGTAGGACATGGAAATATGATGTGCTCATCCTGATAACTCGTATGTGAGACATGACGAGTGGATGTCTGTCTACTTCTAGTATGGGTTACTAGAATACCATGAGAACTTGATAAGTACTTGAGAAGTAATAGTTCTATTGAGATAAGGAAGAGTTCAATGTAAAGAGTTACATTGATGCAAACTTCCGAAAGGACAGAAAATTAATCACAAAATATATATAGGATATATAAAAGTGAAAGTTTGTTGATAATTGGAAGTGTTCCAATAAAACCATTTAAAAGGAAATGTCGAGTATCTATGTGTTGGATAACAACAATGGATACTATATGGATCTGGAAGTTCATGAGATGAACTTATAGATATTCCGCTCATTGATGACAAGTATGGAATCCTTGATCATGCAATGTGGCTAAAGGTTAGCAAAGGAATACCGGATCACATTTTATGGCAACTCCATCTCATACATGTGACGTACAGTGAAGAGATGTGAGATATGCAATTTATACTGACTTTGGCAAGGTGTTGCCATAACTCACTATGTTGGCACAAGAGCACAGTAACATGTGGGACATGTTTGAAGATCACTATGAATATGATTCAAGGGTGATTGGCTCGAAGTGCAAGTGGGAGTCTGTTGGTATGTATGCCCTGAGAGCCAGTCATGGGATGATTGGTGGGATACATTAAGATTGATTTGATAAACATCAAAGGCAAGCTTCCAATTCTTTCTGGTTCAGTCATATGAGATAGTGATAGAACAAAGTGAATGTCTAGAGAATGACAATACTCAATGACATATGCTTTCAGGTTCAGGACCTGAACGATGAGATCATACAGATGCTAAGAGTTTGTACATTCTTGTTATTTCCCTAGTCAGATGTCATTGTGGAAGGTAGATAGACATCAATGACACACAAGACTAGATTGTGGTGTTGGTTGATGATAGAATCTCATTAGTCATGATATAGAGATATCAAACCAAACACATAGGTACTTATTAGAGAACAAGTATACCGGACAGACCCACCGTGAGTTTGACACATGGAACCATGACATGGTAGTCATAGTCAGTACTCACAGTGATGGTGGTGAGTGTGATTCTTTGACCTAAAATCACTACACTCAACACATGTCATTGGGCACACTTTGATATCATTAAACGCAGTCCTGAAACATGGGTTGTTATAAAGGTGATGATTGGGTGGCTTTGACACATGGGGCTTTTGAGGGGTGAGTGATAGATATGGGATTTGCCCCTCCTGAGGGAGTTTGATATCCATGGCCACTTGATGAGTAGGATTGAGAAAGGCGTGCACGCATGTGTGAATCAGTATATGATATTTATGTCATACATATCTCTTCTAATCTACTCTGAGATCAAGAAAGTGAACGAACGTTGACAGGATGACTGTTCCATGCCTCGAGTTCATTCGGGATATCAGTGACAAAGGAATTATACATTCACTGTAACACCATTCACGGATTGTAGGATTGAAAGTTGTTCTCCAATTTTATTTTTCACTTGGGTAGCACTGATGTGTGACTAGGCACCGCTCTTTACTTGTGAAGTCATAATTGTTATGGACTTTTATTGCCAACGTGAAATGGACCTGCAGGGTCACACACATAGGATTTAACCCGGAAGAGCAGTTTTGTCCACAAACAATTTTTAGATTGATTACTAAAGGAGTTTAGTAGTTCAATTAAACACTCAATCAATTGATAGCTCAGTATCATAATGTTCAAGGTGTTGGACACATTGATTGGAGTATCAGATTGATTCAAACTGCAATTGACTAATTTTGCACAATCTGCACTCCCAACCGATTGGCTCATGTGATGAACCGATCGGCTCATCTTGTTGAACTGATCGGCTCAGGTGGTGAGTCGATCAGCTCATGGATAGGGTGAAATGATTGGTTTAAGTATTGAAACGATCGGTTCAATTGGTGCAACCGAGCAAGTTGGGAAAGTAGGATTGGTGAGAAATTTCTTTTCGTTTCACTTGCCCAATTTGATTGGAACAAGGATTGGCATTTGGTACCAATTAGAAACAAATGAAGAAAAGTCAGTCGGGAACTGATCAGGACCACAAACCGACCGGTTCAGAAGTGAACCGACCGTTTCATGGGTCCCAAACGATCGGTTGAGGTGTCAACCGACTGGCTCAAGTCCCCAACCGACCGTTTCAGAAATGAAACGATCGGTTTAGGTTGTGCAGTTGGTTGTTTTTGTGGATAAGCTCGAACCCGTCTACTCCTGCTTTAGTCCCACATTGCCCGGGATAGAGAACTCTATCCCATGACCCTCCTATATATAGGGGTATTGGGGGCTTCTCAAAGAACAACACAGTGCAACCAGTTGCTCTGTAAAGTTGTCATTCTCTCATGTTTTGGTAACCGAGATAGCCCGAGCAAGTGCTACCCGATAAGGGAGGCACAACAAGGGAAAGACAACTGCAGAAAGCGAGAAGTGGTAGGAGAGTGTCAATGACTAGTACGCTGATAGGAGGGTGCGACTCCTTCCAATTCCTTGTGAGACAAGGAGATTGGAGTTCCAGGTGGTCCGTGTGGACTACTTCAGAGGCGGGAGATTTCTGCCGCTCGGAGGACAACTGTCAATCCTGACAGTCCCGGTGAGACCAGGAGTCGTTAGTCCCGGTGCGACCAGGAGTTGCACAGACACCGTCCAAGACCGAAGGTGAAGACTGCGCAAGCCGTGAGGTATTGTTGCCGAGCAAGCCTCGGGACAAGGTATGATTCCACAAACCATCCTTTTCCATTGTATAGATGTTGACGTGTTTCCTTGTTCTGGGTTTGGGGAGGAGAAATTTTTTTTTGTTTCCACTGCCTTCTCTGCCTCCCCTAAAACCCAACACATCCATCAACACAGATCGATTGTGGTGAGAGATCATGAGAGTAATAGATACGATAATAAAGAAGAAGTCCTTCAGGAATTGAGGGAACCTAGAGATGAACCATAGACTAAAAGTTGAAGGGGTCACAAATCTAAAGTTTAAAATCAAATGTTTATCCTAAATAGAATAGCACCCACCTGATGTATAATGTTTGAAGTTGAACATTGCCATTGGGGCCAAGAGAGATGTTTTCCATGGTAAGGAATGATGGGCCATAGATATTTTGAGGGACAAGAGAGGCCATCTGGTACTTTCCTATGGTTATGCAATAACGACAACCATCCATGAGGAATCCTGCATGCAAGCTTTGGTTATTTCCTTGCAGACAATAGATTCTCAAAACCATAACGTCATGGTTCTCAAGACAAAGATGATCTATGAGATGGCTTGGGGGAAAGCTAAAAGTCTTTGAGGACAATCCTTTTCACCATGGAGATGGTAGAGAAGGTGCATGAATTTTCCATCATTGGCCACCTGATTCCTCAAATTACCAATGCATCTGCTAAAGCTATTGGTAACTCAAGCAATGTTCACAATACCTCTTTTATTATGAAGGAGCCTCTTTTCATTCCCATGAGTATAAGAGGACTTATCAATTTGGATAGATAAGGATTACCTTATGCACATACAAGGTGGGTAGATACTTAGATAGGTAGTTAGATAGTTTCTTTCTATTTTGGTTCTAGACCTAGAGGTTGACTATGGATAGGGTTGAAGGTGGTTTTTGTTGTTTCTTAGGGTGCGGTGTGGCAGAGTTTTGATTTGTTTTTATGATTGGTTGTTATTTCTTACTTGATGTTTTCTTTACATGAGGAGGGTAGTATAAATAATATGACCTCCTGGCTTGAATTTAAAAAATATAAACCAAACTTAAAACTAAAAACCATCAAAATAGAGTTGAAACAAAAAAATTGAATAGAGTAATCCACATAGAGATCTGATTAAAAGTGACTATCATGAAAACCCTCAGAAAATGACTCACTACACCCTGAATTGTTTCATGTATAAACATGATAAAGAAAAACTCAAAGCTCTCTGTTTATTTCTTTAAAAGTATTCCATAATAAACCATATCCATAGAGTTGAAACCATATAAGATGTCTAATTTTGGCTAAAACTTGTAATCATAAGAAAGCTACATGGTAAGGCAACCTATTAGATGCATCATATACAACCCACCCATCTCACAGGAAATACATAATACATGTACACTCTAAACATAACTATGTTGTCTCTTATTAAATCTTGATCATCACATCCTTTTTGATGTGCTAGCACACCTAAAAGATGTCAATAATCATAGAATTGAGAGCCCAAACCTAGAGGTATGATATAATAATTGATAACATATTATGTTTATAGTAGGAGCATGTTATATGATTATATTAAACAATTAAGGTGGTTCAATAAGAAATAAATATTATACTAAGCATGTGTTAAAACAGACAGATATAAGGATAGATTATGAATCACATATCATACTTGTAGGAAATAAAAGAGAAACAATAGAGATTTTAAATGATCATCCATGCTATTTGACAATTAAACTTAAACATATATACTACATGATTGAATTAATCATTTTATTATGTCCTAAATAGTTTGAGTTGTACCATTCAAACTACTACCTGGCAATTGTGAAGTCGTAGTCAGAGTTTTATAAGATTTTAGGATTACTTGACTCCTAAATACCTCTTTCCATCAGTCAGTATGAGTGACAAACTATAGTGACATAACGACTCACTACCAGTAGGGGCACAATGTCCATCTAGCAAAAAATCAGTTTGTCATGGGTACAAAAGCCAATGAACCAATATAAGGGTATAAAAACCCTCAAAATTAGAGTTATTGCCTCAATCACACTAAATCACATATAAATTGATGCACAAGTGTAGTTGTTCTCAAAACACCTTAAAGTCATGATACAAAGAAACAACCTCCTAGCACCCGCATATACTCCTTAGTATATGATTCTAAACTCCTTCCCACAATCTCAAATTTCTACAAGGGTTACTCATTTCACTATCATGTAATATCTGACACGATAATATTTCTATGGTCACAGGGCACTACATGTTTAGGGTTACACTTGAGTAGTTAAGGTAGCTATTAATTTTTCAATTTCATCAAACAATAGAAAAATAAGGAATTTTTATGTTATTGTAGTATTAATCAAATCTACTAACTCTAAAATATATAAAACGGACTCACATATATCAAACCACCTAAATAAAGGTACATGTAATCATCATTGGCCATACCAAGAGCCCATTCATAAAATCAAGAAACCACAAGGCCCAACATGCCAATCTCAGCCACAATGTGTCCCAATACATTAAATTAGGGTACATTAGCCTTTAATAAGGCGTTACATGGGATATTTTATTGTAACAATTGAAATTCCAATATGAAACTAGTATCACAAAAGATCGATTGTATCACATATAGAAAAATTATGATAATCATCCTTCTACAATAAGGTATGATTATACAACATGATTAACCCTCCCTTGTTTTTGTGTAATGGATTGTCTTAAAGAGCTAGAATATGTCATTGTTTTCAAGAATATTTAATTCAAATCAATAATTTATCACTTCACATCTCTTTCAAGTGCTACATAATTATCACAAAGTGTACATCATCATTAAGGGAGCTTAATGTTTTGAGATTACTTGGATATAGTAGATCATATCTCATGACTTAAAGGGTAGGTGTATCAAACACACATGTCAACATAACACTCCATATTAAGTGTATCCAAATCCTTTCCATTTTATTCAAATTAACTTAGGTCCAAACTTAGATCTAAACTTTAACCATTGGACCCTTCCATCATATTATATTTTGTCCATATTCCAATATAGATCTACCTTAATCTTGGTCCCTAGAATCATACCTATCATGAAACCCATATCATTGCCACAATAAAAAAACATCAAGTCATCATGCCTCCTTATATATCCAATATCTGATGTTCATCTTATACGCTTATAATTTTATGTCACACTTAGTCAATTTCATAAGAAAAGAGGAAGATAACATAATATAAGTCTACATATTAATCTAAAAAGGTGATACAACCCCATTAGGTGGCATCTTACAATTAAGATTTCCTTAATTTACATAAAGCTCAAGTTTTATTTGTAAAGCTCCATACCACTTCATACATACACTATTAATTGGTTCCATTAACTATGTTATGCACACTCATATAGGTATGCTACATTTAGATTCATTAGAATCTCAAGAATGTCATATGTAACCATTATCTTCTCCTTAGCATGACCTAAAATACTAAATTAGGATACATAAAAGGCCAAATCACATTTGAGGAAAATACAAGGATAACTCCCCTTACAAGTATCATTTGCACCTGAAATTATGTAAATGTTTTCAGAAGACAACCTAGGAAGTACCCCCACATTTTAGATAAAAATGGGGACGTATGCAAAAGTTAAGTTGGATACGAGATTAAAATTTTATAAGGGTTGATTAGGGTTGGAATAGGTAAATTTGGGCATAATTGAGACACCTTTACATATAGGATTTTTCCATAAGAATCCAACAACATAATGACTAAGTGACAATACCAAAATCATTTTAGAACAATTCACAATTAGAATCAGTAAAGTTGCACTGGCATTTTTTCACCATGAAAAATGGTATCAAAAATCTCCAAAATGCACACTTTTAGGGTTCTTAAGCTTGTATTTTATCATTAAGACCAAAAATATTTACAAGAATGATTATTTATGTACTAGAAACATTATAAAAGACAAAGCAATACTAAAATATTCATATGCACATATTATCTATAAAAATTATATCATAAATATTCGTTATTGAAGAAAGTTAGGCACATTTAGAACAAGATTAGGGGACATATATGAATTGTAAGCAAAACAAGGAATCATATGTTATATCACTTGTCTAGGTTAGAAAAGAAAATAGGTAACATGTAAGAAAACCTTCATGAAACCTCATTGGAATGCCCAATATCACTTCTCCAGCTTCAAGTTGACTCCTCAACAGTGGATCTAGTAGCGCAAACAAGGGTAAAAGAATAGAAAAGAAGATGATTTAGCTTGATGGGAAAGTCTCTACCATGAAAAACCATGAATTTTGGCAAAGGAGAAATAAGAGGTGAATAACATAAGGAATTAGAGATTATGGGAGATGTTCTTATTTTTTATGCAAGAAACAAGGTTGGGAAGATTGGAAACTATATGGAGTTTCTTGATTTTTGTCATGCATCCACATGCATCAACCCGCAAGTTTTTCCATCCATGGCCATCGACCACCTTGGATCTTTCATTGACCATCATGGATCCACTAATGTTTCTATAAGCACATGAGGCATCAAATGGGCCTGAAGATCTATGGAAAGAGGTTTTTATAATCTAGAAAGGTTGCAAACGTCAAAACTGCCAATAACTAGTCTCTAGAAGCACCATTAGTCAAACTTGGACTTTCATTGGTCAAAGTAGCCCTTTCATAATCCTTTTCAGCAATCTCAATACTTTAGGAATCATTCTCATTTATCTACGCAAGATTTTCATAAATCTACCAATTCAATTGATCTGAAAGTCCGTTGGTTTGAGTACATAGACAGCTCCATCAGCTGACAAATCAAAAATATCATTGGTGATCAAGCCTGCCTTCTCATCAGTTTCCATCTTAGGGTTTCCATTGGTTCCCAAACCAATAGATATTATTCACTTGCACAACTAGAGTACTTATCGATATGATAAATCTAATCTTACAATAGTTTCCAAGCTCCAAAACTTCCATCGATAGGTGACCTAGTGATAACATCAATTCACATGTTCAAAATTCTCATCGGTTGTTGAGTTCAAGAAATCCATTGGTTGAGAGTTTGAGGACTCTCACAGGTTGGTAGTTCCATGACTCTCATTTTTTTAGAGTTCCAGGACTCTCATCAATCAGTTAAGAGTTTCATCTGTTATCATCAACCATCATACTTTCTAGCATTAGGGATAGAAACCCTATGATGAAAAACCATACATAAAAAGTTTAAACTTTAGTAAATAATCAAGTTCATGAAGGAAATAATGTACTTAGATATCATATGTTAAATTTTATAATTAGGTCCTTTATTAGGGTGAAATCACATATTAGCCCATAATTGTACGTGGAAGTGCAAATCAAGACAAAAACAGTACAATTGAAGTCAGACTAGAGTCATCTCTTAAATAATTGATTTTAAGGGCTCAAACAAGTATGAACATATATCTAACACAAGTTAAGATACTTTTGACATAATTCTATATTAGGTCCTGATAAGGTAACTTGAATTTAGGGCAAACAAAGTGCAAACTAAACAAAATTATAGTTGCCATTTAAATGATTGATATTGTAAATTGATCAAGGTCATGTTTAGAATAATAAATAAAGTTTGGAGAGAGATGAAGGTTAGTCTAGGCTCATGGTCTTATGATAGTAAAACCCTCAACTGTATTTTCCCCCCAAAATCCCAAGGTTTTGGAAAAGATCACAAACCTAACCTAATCACAAAAGTGCTTATGCATAGATTATGTAAAGTCGTCATCATTAGTTCTTACTCATCATGAGTCTCTTTGTTGGGTTCTCAACACGTTATGCATCATTAATTGTTTGACCTAGGATTCTTGTTACTTTCTTAGGAATTAGTGTCTTATAATACTCAATTATTCTTACTTGTTATCTCTTACTCATTCTTATGTCTCTTTCCTTCTCATTACACTTTTTATTAACTCACTATGGGTAAATTCATCATATTTTACATTCATTCTTTGCTAAATACTCTTCTAAAAATATTTTTGTGTATCACATTTCTTTCAACAAGTTAAGTTCATGTGTGTTTGAAATTCATACAAGCAATGTATACTTATTGGGCAATGATTCATTCCGCTTTTTTGGGAAACAACCCTTCATTTTTCTTTGATCCGCATCAAACTCATCACATAGGTAAAAACCATATGTTCTTATTTTAATCTTAATAGTCACTATCTTGGCCCCTTTCTAAATGAGAAACATGTTCTTTCCAAAAAAACCTACTCATGAAATAGTTGATTCATACATCTATCATCCTCCAATCATAGAAAGTATCAAGACCAATTATATTCAATCTCAGGTCCATCACTTTTTCTCATTTACTTCATTGTATCAACCTACTAATTTTATGATTATTATAAAAAAATCCTATAGATTTCCATATTTATGTCATTCAAATTCACTTTCCATTTAGAAAATTACCATACATTATTGTCAAGAATCTAATTCTAAATCATATTAGGGTTTATATATTCTCATCTTTCTTTATACTCACTTCAATTCCTCTGCTTATACATATTCTATCATCATCAAGGTATCATTTTATTAGTATCTTCTCGAATCCCCCCACTGTATCATAATTATTTACCTAAACCTTTTCATGACACTATTGCTTGGTTTGAGATCACCTGAGACTCCATTCTTTTCATCTAATAGACTATGTTTTTATCATCTCATATTGTACTTATTATTTAAGTTCTACTTTTCTTATATGAATTCTACAAATTTAATCATTTGCATTGCATGTATTCTCTAAAAACTAACATGCACACATCCATAATTTCTATATACTAATTTATGATTATCCTAACTACCACACATAATTAATTCCCTGCATACCAAGTTATCTCTCCTTAAAGTCTCCATTCCCTCGAATTTCATATTTAAACACTAGATTTCTATCCATACAAGGTGTCATTACAAGTCTCGAAAGCACCATTTTACATTATTCATTATTCAGATTAAGTATAAAACTATCATTTTTTTTATTTAATCATCAAACATTAGGATGTGAAGAGTTAAACCTTATCTTGCATCTTAATCAAGTATTTAAATCAGTACCTTCCATCACTTACAAAACCAATTTTGTATATAGTTTTTGTTCACCGTATTCGAACTTTATTTGAGTTTTGCATCTCTTGTCAGATTTTATGTTGTTATATTTATCTTGATTCAATATTTATAATAATCTTTGGGTCATTTACAATAGAACTACTTGGTCTCGTGCCTAGAAGAGAAATAACCAGAGAGTTCCATACCATCTTTTCCCTCAATACCTGGATACCTGACCAAAAAACCCAAATATTGAGTTCAAGAAGTATGCATCATGCACATGTCATGTTCATCACTTAGTTATCATTTATATCCTAATTACTAATGTCCTTGTATGCTCAAATAACCTCTTCTCTGATACCACCATTTTAAGGACCCATCCCACTAATCAAACTGTAATGCATTGCATTTTGTACATTTTTACCACACCTAAAATTATTTTTTTCTCACTCTTAATATTTTCCATTATGGGTAATCTCATGAGAATCATTATAATGCCAATGATTGATGAATCAATTATATATACATAATTTCATTAAACCCTAGTTTAAATAAGCTATTGAAACCATTGATTCATTACTTGAACAAACTTGCCTTTGGGATAGATTAGAGTTCCAACTATAAGATATGTTTTTCCAAAGTACTACCTCCAACCCCCCCCCTCCCATTTTTCCTCCTTATTTTATCCTCTTTTCCTTGTTGGGCCTAGCCCATTTTGTCTGAAGCATCATATCTCTTCTTAGACAGGGGAAATGCCCCTAAATCCACCAATTTTGCCATGAACTGAGCATTGAGCACATGGCCTGGCTCAGACCCAATGAATGTTGGATTGTGATCAATAAATGCTTGGGTCATCTCCTATCTTGGGTAGAGGATTCAAGTGGGTAGCGCATGATGTGAACATTTTATATATACTTTTTTATCACTTTCACACACATTCATTTCATTTTGCTCTCCATTTGGCCTCTAATCATACTTGATTTTCCATCTTTTTAGTTGTTTTACTTGTTGTGTGATTTTGATCAACCCAAATCTGATCCCATTTGGATCCCTAAGGAGTTTTATTGCTTAATAGAGATGATGTTGAAGATTTTGACGAGTACACAGTGTGTGTTATTCACCACACACCGTGCACATTTCCATATAATTGCATCTACAACTGAAAAGCACAAATACACCATGTTGCTATTCAGACACGTCATGCACATGCTATCAAAAGATACATCTCCAAGTTTTGTCATCTTTCACGTCGTATCTTAATTACCACACGACATGTCCAACCCAGGCCTCAACTCAAGATTTCTTAAAGTATTAGTTACACGATGTGTGTCTTAGACAACATAGTGTGTCCTCCTTCATAATGGAAACTGATTGTCAATTATACACAACAACACATCGTGTTGTCTCGAACACGACGTGTTACATTCAATTTCTACAAGTTTTGAAAACAACTGCCCCTCATTTCAAATTCAAAAACAATGGGATGGGGCGGTTATCTCTCGTCATTTGGAACAAGAGGAAGTTGTGAGAGAAGGAGGATGGCAATTTTGAGGAGGAAGAAGAGGTTTCTTGGGAAAGAACCTCTATTCTTCATCATTTCTTCTCCTTTTCTTCTCCAGATGGTGCAATAGAGCTTCTCTACTCCATGAAAACTTCTCGAGAGGGAATACAGTCTGAGAAGGAGCTGCTATAAGGGTGGAATTCCATCCTCAAGCCGGAGTTTATCTCTTTCCACTTCACTCTTTGGTTTCTGTTAGTTTTCCTCCCTCAAATCATGATAAACTCTAAAAATTGTGATGTGTTCTTGTGTTTCTACACAATGTGTAAGTATATCTCTTCTTCTTGGGCATAGGAGACTACCTCCCATTCTATTACTCATGTGAACTTGTAATTCTCATCTAATGTTAGTTAATATTGCTTTTTCAAGAGGTTCTATGGTGTTATAGTGCTTGTATGGTTGTTTGGCCATCAAACTTGTTTTATGCTTCTTTATAAAATTTGGGAGAAGGTGTAGCAAATTAGGGAATAGTCATCTTGGCAATTACCCTTGACCACGGTAGTGGCTTGGGTACATTGAGAATTTAAGGTTGTAGCTCAAATTTTGATATAATCATAGGAGTGTTATGTCAAATTAGAACCGTCTCATATCATCCAGTGGTGTATGATGACGTTAGCCTCCTTCCAAGATAATTTACATATTAATTAGTTTTCACATATGAGTAATACTATGGAAGTGAAATATCATGACCAAGATCTTCTAAAATCAGATCTTAATCCTTGTAGTTCAACTCTTGTTCTGTTAATTTCCATTCAGTTGATCATAATCAAACTCAACTATTGCAACCCGACTTAGATTGTTGAAAGATAGCTCTTTTGAACCTAACTATCCTAGCTATTTGTGGTTTGCCCTCGACTGCAATTGATCACATATACTTGTGGGAGATTGATGAGTTGAGATAAGTATTATTTAAAACTCTCTTGCCTTTGGCAATCAAAAAGTTTTGGCTCTGTTACTGGGGAGCTACAATAATTTTTATTTAGAGTAGAATAGATCATTAGTATTCAAGACTATATCACCATTTTTTAATTTTCATATTGTGATACCTTTTTAGTCTTACAATTCTTAGTTAACTATTGCTTTTGTAGGTTGCATGTGTCGCTCTAAGAGGGGTCTTGAGACATCCATCTTTCTAGACCCAAAAATTGAGTGAACTTTATGCCACCAAAGGAGAGAAAAGAAGGGTGATAACTCTTCAAGATTGGAGGGATCACAACCACCATCGCCCCATTGAACACCTTCACCACCGCCTTCTCCTGATCACCATCAAGAATCAGAGATGGAGGAAAAATGGCCGCTTAAGGAATATTTTTTGCCGATTTCCATCAACATTTTTAGAGCCATTGATCACATGACTATTGAGGCTAACAATTTCTCTATCAACCCCACCATTATGCATATGATCCAACAAAACCAGTTTGGAGGAACTCCTATGGAAGATATAAATCTTTATATAGTTGAGTTTTTATAGTACACGAACACCTTCAATATTAATTGTGTTCCATCTGAGGTAGTACATCTACTCTTGTTCCCATTCACCCTACATGACCAAGACAAGTATGTCTTTCCTCTTTGCCCAAGCAATCTATCAATAGTTGGGATGAGTTGTTGAATTTTTTTCTTACCAAGTACTTTCCTCCTAGTAAGACCGCTCAACTAAGGAGCCATCTCACCAATTTCTAGCAATAGGAAGGTGAAACACTTTATGATATGTGGGAGAGATTTAAGGACCCACAATTACTTTGGCCTCACTATGGTTTGACCGATTGGCTATTACAAACCTTATACAATGGGTTATCTACAACACCCGTATGACTTTGGATACCACTACAACAAAGCACTTATGAACAAATCCTACATAGACGCATATGGAATTTTAGAGGATATGACACTCAATCATTTTTAGTTGAGTTCAGAAAGAACCAACCATCCCTACTCTTCAAGGGGCACAACTGAGAGGTCAAGTGGGAAACACACCATTGATGCAGTTGATCTAATTGTAGCCAAGTTAGATGCATTATCATAGAAGTTTGAAAAGCTAACTACATATTATGTCCAAGAAGCTGAGCAAGTATGTGAAGCATGTGGATTCCCCAGTCATGACTCTTCTTCTTGGTTTGCTCTAGAGGCAAATGTTGGAGAAGCATTAAAGCAAGTCAATGCAGTAGGGAGATTTCCTAACAAGCATCTCTACAATCCCTACTCCAACACCAATAACTCATGATGGATAGACAACCCAAATTTCTCTTACAAAAATAACAATCCTCAGAACCAGCAATGAAATCAACATCAACAAAATCAAGGCCAAAATCATCAACAACAAATAGGCAACTGCCATCCCATGAACAATAACCTATTGTCGGAATTCAACAACAACAAAAACAACTATTAGCCCCAACCTAAGTCAACTTTGGAAACCATGATTAAGACTTTTGTGGCAACACAGATTCAAAAAATGATAAGTTCCATGCACATGGGTTACTCTTGAAGGATGCTATCACTCAAATGTTTTCCAAGGTAGACAACATTGCTACTCAAGCAATGATGCTAGAAAATGAAATTGCCCATCAATCTTTAGCAAATCAAAGAGCCTCTTCTAGTGCATTGCCAAGTCAACCAAAGATGAACCACCTTGAATTTAAGTCCATCACCTTGAGGAATGGGAACATTATTGAAAGAACCTCATTGGTAGATGAGAAGAAAGTTGAATATGATAAAGAAACTGATGCTGAGAAAAATCAAAAGAAGAAAGGTACAACTGAAGAACAACTATCTTGCAAACCTACTTCCCCTTTCCCTCAAAGATCTACACACTAGAAAGAAGAAGGGAAATTTCATAGGTTCATGGACATTCTTAACAAATTGTATGTCAAGGTTACATTAGCAGAACTTATTGTTGAAATGCCTACCTAAGTGAAGTTACTGAAGGACCTCTTAACCAAGAAGAGGACAAATAAAATGGAAACTATCATGCTATCTAAAGGATGTGTTCCATCATTCAAAATAGATTACAAGAGAAACTTGATGATCAAGGTGCCTTGACATTGCCATGCAACATTGATGACTCAACATTTGATAAGGGTTTAGTTGACCTTGGAACCTGTATAAGCCTTATTCCATTTACATTGTGGGAGCAACTTGATATTGGAGACTTGAAGCCAACCAAATGGCCATTCAATTGGAAAATCCCACCATAATGTATCCGAGGGGAATTTTTGGAGATGTGTTTGTTCAAGTAGGCATTTTTTATCCCTTATGATTTTGTTGTGATTGATATGAATGAGGTTTCATCCAATCCTATTCTCTTTGGAAGACCCTTCCTCTGCACAGTTAATTGCATAGTCTACCTACGGGAAGGCAAGATCACTCTTAGAGTAGGAGGAAACATAATGGAATTCTCTATTCTAGATGCAATGAAAGCCCCAAATAAGATGGAGAATATTTGCCTAGTCGATTGTATAGACAAGTTTTGGGAGGAAGATGGATATTTTTTAGATTTAATTATTGATTATTGTGAGGAGTGGAAATTGAACATAGCCATGGCCATAGAAAACTCAGATGTTGTTCTAGTACCACACTACCTCTATCCCATGAAGATACTTCACCATTGAAAAATGACTCTAGAAAGTCTACTAAGGAAAATAAGGTAGAACTTAAACCCCTTCGACCAGGGCTAAGGTATGCTTTTCTTGACCCAAATTCTACTTCTCCTCATAAATGCTAATTTAATCGATGAACAAGAACTCAAATTGCTAAATGAATTGTGTTCACAAAAGGAAGTTATCGATTATTCAATCAACAATTTGAAAGGCATCACCCCCTCCATTTGTAACAAAATTAATTTAGAGGAGGATGTCAAACCTTGTATACAACCTCCTAGAAGTTTAAATCAAAACATGCTTGAGGTTGTTAAAAAGAAATCTTCAAGTTAAAAATTGCAAGGATCATTTATCCTATTAGTGACATCTCCTGGGTGAGTTCTATTCACGTAGTACCCAAAAAGGGGGTGCAACTGTGATGAAAGGGGACAATCATGAAATGATTCAAACCCATGTAGCCATAGGATGGCACATGTGTATAGACTATAGCAGATTGAACAAATTAACCCATAAAGACCACCTTCCATTGCTTTTCATTGACTTAATGCTCGAGATATTAGACAATCATTCTTATTTATGCTATCTACATGGTTATTTGGGATTTTACCAAATACCCAATCTGTTGGGTTTTAGGGGAGGCAGAGATGGCAGAGGAAACAAAAATTTTCTCCCCCAAACCCGGAACAAGGAAACACGTCAACGTCTATATAATAGAAAGTATGGTTTGTGGAATCATACCTTGTCCCGAGGCTTTCTCGACGATAATACCTCGCGCCTTGTGTGGTCTTCAAATCCGATCTTCGACGGTGTCTGTGCAGCTCCTGGTCACACCAGGACTGACGACTCCTGATCTCACCGGACTGTCGGATGATAGTTGTCCTCCTGAGCGACAGAAACCTCCCGCCTCTGAAGTAGTCCACACGGACCACCTGGAACTCCACACTCCTTGTCCCACAAGGAAGTGGAAGGAGTCGCACCCTCCTGTTGACGTACTAATCGCCAACACACTCTCCTGCCTCCAGTTGCAACTGCAGTTGTCCTTCCCTTGCTGCACCTCCCTTTGTGGGTAGCACTTTCTCGGGCTGTCTCGGTTACCAAAACCAGAGAATGACAACTTTGCATAGCAACTGGTTGCACTGAGTTGTACTTTGAGAAGCCCCCAATACCCCTATATATAGGAGGTTCATGGGACAGGGTTCTCCATCCCGGGCAATGCAGGACTAAAAGCAGGAGTAGAAGGGTTTGAGATTTTCCACAAAAGCAACCAACTCGCAACCTGAACCGATCGGTTCACAAGTGAACCGGTCGGTTGGGGACCTGAATCGATCGGTTCACAATTGAACTGGTCAGTTGGGACGCCTCAACCGGTCGGTTCACAAGTGAACCGGTCGGTTGGTGGTCCTGGTTGGTTCCCCATTGACTTTCCTTCTTTTGTTTCTAATTGGTATCGAATACCGATCCTATTTCCCAATCAAATTGGGCAATTGAAACGAAAGGAAAATTCTCACCAATACTACTTTACCAACTTGCTCGGTTGTACCAGTTGAATCGATCGTTTCAACACTTGTAGCAATCGGTTCACCCTGGACTTGAACCGATCGGCTCAACACTTGAGCCGACCGGTTCAACAACCTCAGCCGACCGGTTCAACACTTGAATCGATCGGTTGGGAGTGCAGTTTGTGCAGAATCAGTCAATTGCGATTTCAATCAATCTGATACTCCAATCAATGTGTCCAACACCTTGAACACTATGATATTGAACTATCAATTAATTCAGTGTTTAATTAAACTACTAAACTCCTTTAGTAATCAATCTAAACATTGCTTGTGGGCAAAACTCCTCTTCCAGGTTAAATCCTATGTGTGTGACCCTGCAGGTCCATTTCACGTTGGCAGTGAAAGTCCATAACACTTATGACTTCACAAGAAAAGAGTGGTGCCTAGTCACACATCAGTGCCACCCAAGTGAAAGTAGAAAGTTGGAGAACAACTTTCAATCCTACAATCCGTGAATGGTGTTATAGTGAATGTATAATTCCTTTGTCACTGATATCCTGAATGAACTCGAGGCATGGAACAGTCATCCTGTCAACGTTCATTCACTTTCTTGATCTCAGAGTAGATTGAACGAGATATGTATGACATCAATATCATATACTGATTCACACATGCGTGCGCACGCCTATCTCAATCCTACTCATCAAGTGGCCTTGGATATCAAACTCCCTCAGTAGGGACAAATCCCATATCTATCACTCACCCCTCAAAAGCCCCATGTGTCAAAGCCACCCAATCATCACCTTTATAACAACCCATGTTTCAGGACTGCGTTTGATGATGTCAAAGTGTGCCCAATGACATGTGTTGAGTGTAGTGATTTCAGATCAAAGAATCATGCTCACCATCATCACTGTGAGTAATGACTATGACTACCATGTCATGGTTCCATGTGTCAAACTCACGGTGGGTCTGTCCGGTAAACTTGTTCTCTAACAAGTACCTATGTGTTTGGTTTGATATCTCTATATCATGAATAGTGAGATTCAATCATCAACCAACACCACAATCTAGTATTGTGTGTCATTGCTGTCTATCTACCTTCCACAATGATACCCGACTAGGGACATAACAAGAATGTACAAACTCTTAGCATCCGTATGATCTCATCGTTCAGGTCCTCAACCTGAAAGCATACGTCATTGAAAACTGTCATTCTCTAGACATTCAATATGTTCTATCACTATCTCATATGACTGAACCAGAAAGAATTGGAAGCTTGCCTTTGATGTTCATCAAATCAATCTTAATGTATCCCACCAATCATCCCATGATTGGCTCTCAGGGCATACATACCAACAGACTCCCACTTGCACTGCGAGCCAATCACCTTGAATCATATTCATAGTGATCTTTAACATGTCCCACATGTCACTTTGCTCTAGTGCCAACATAGTGAGTAATGGCAACACCTTGCCAAAGTCAGTATAAATTGCATGTCTAGCATATCTTCATTGTACGTCATACGTATGAGATGGAGTTGCTGTAATATGCGATATAGTATTCCATTTGCTAACCCTTAGCCACATTGCATGATCAAGGATTCCAGACTTGTCATCAATGAGTGGAATATCTATAAGTTCATCTCATGAACTTCCAGATCCATATAGTATCCACTGTTGTTCTCTAACGGATAGATACTCGACATTCCCTTTTAAATGGTTTTATTGGAACACTTCAAATTATCTACAAACTTTCACTTTTATATATCCTATATATATTTTGTGATTAATTTTATGTCCTTCCGGAAGTTCTCATCAATGTAACTCTTTACATTGAACTCTTCCTTATCTCCATAGAACTAGTACTTCACAAGTACTTATCAAGTTCTCGTGGTATTCCAGTAACACTTACTGGAAGCAGACAGACATCCACTCGTCATGTCCCACATATGAGTTATCAGGATGAGCACATCATATTGCCATGTCCTACATACAAGATGATGAATGCATTTTGTTCTTGCCATGTCGATACATGCAAGATAATGGGATGATTACATACATGATAGATCCATATCTATTCCTAGTGTTCCCATTCTTCATAAGAATTGGACACTTGGCCTTGGGATACTAACTTCATGTAACATGGACAAGTTTTCTCCCACTTAATTTGTGCATACTGAACCCTTCAGTACAAATTGCCAATGTATGCTTTCTCTTTTCAGGTCAAGAGATTTTTCTAGAACTATCTCTATAGATCTCTATTCCTATCACATAGGAAACATCTCTATCTTCCTTAAAGATAATTTCCACTTTTGGATTTCCATTCTAGAACATTTCCATTTCACATCAACATGTGGAATGTGAATACGCTCCTACTAAATCACAGATCCCTTCTTTATCTTTAACATATCAGTTAAACCCTTTGACTATATCATCAAAGTAAAGATCCAATTCTAAGTTGCTTATACTCAATCAATCATATTGATTAGTCCATTGTAACTTATAGACTTCATTTGCATTATTGGATTCATAAACCTTATAGGTTGTGTTACGTACACATCCTTGTTTTATTCCTCATAGGAATGTGGTTTTAGTATCCATATGCCAAATGCCTTAGTCATTAAGTTGCAATCAACAAGCATCATCCTTCTCTAAATGTTATCCATGTGTCTTAACATTTAAGACTCATTTGCACTTATGGATTTCATCCAATGAGTGCTACCATCAAGGTCATACCTTCTGGTTTACATGGATGTCATCTAGGATGTAATGGTCATAAACCATAACTCAAAATTTGGTTCCTCATATTCATCTAGATAGTTGACTCATCACATGACCAACTCATCACACAGATAATTGAGGTGTATCTGTTAAGAATATAAGAACTCACAACCCTTGTGATTCTTAATTTCTTTTATTAGTGTGGGGTATTCTTTTATTAAGAAGAATTTAGTCATTCGATAATCATTCTCTAACTCTTTAGAGTATGATTCCTTTTTTTTATTTAGACATCACCATGCCTTAATCATGAGTTCACTATGATACACTATCATAATCACTCATAAGGATCTCAAACATTTGGTCCAAGTATTTCATTCATTGATCTCATCAAGAATTAACACTTTACCAAATCTGTACTTCATCTATAATCCTGAACACTTCAAGATATTCATATTGGTATTTCTCTAAACACCATTTGAAGTATTAGCATTTGTTCCAATAGGTATGTAAATACATCACATGCATCATACCTAATAGGATAATCATTCTCTTACTACCATTAGTGAAGATTGATTAATCATGCCCAAGATATTCATGTCTCTTACTGGTTCTCTAACCAAAAGAGTCTAGATTTATCCATCACATGGAAACTAGAAATGAATTTCTCATGATTGATGCTAATTAGATTGTTTGAGTTATCTATAACTTTTAGGTATCATTTTATCTTATGCATATCAAATACCACATGATAAACAAGGCATTTCCACAAAGATCATATCTTTATAAATTGAAACATCTCTTTATTAATTGCCATCATAGTCATACAATTATAACTGAAACATCTCTTCATTAATTGCCATCATAGTCATACAATATGCAAAAATAAAGTGTTTCTATCTATTGGCAAATATGAAATAGTAGTTCAAAACTATATTACATGCCTTGTAGGCTGAAAATAACTAAAGTACTCCTATCTATGGCGGCAACACTTGCGCCAATTATGAGTGCTTTACACTTTACATCTTGGTATCATATACCTCAAAAAGTGTTACAAGTTTACTTTCATGACACCTTCAAGTGGAGACTTAAGGTGTCTCCTTCTTCTTTTGTTCTTCTAGATAGAGAAGACAATTCCTTTTCCAATGTCCTGGTATTTGACAATGGTGGCAATTTCCTTTCTTGGTCACGCCTCCCTTGGCCTTGAGAGCTGAAGACGGCTTGGACTCCTGGCTAGCATCAGAACCTTTCTTAGCTTTGCCATTGCCCTTGCGCTTGGACTTGCCTTTCCTGCTCGTGATCACCATCACAGCCTTAGGATTGTCTTTCTTCATCTGTATCTCGGCTGTCCTCAACATGCCCAACAACTCTGACAGTGGCCTATCAAAGTTGTTCATGTTGTAGTTCATCACAAACTGACTGTAGGATTCTGGCAACAATTGCAGTATCACATTAGTAGACAACTCTTGGCTCAGTGGAAATCCCAGTAAATGCAGGTTCTCCACATACCCAATCATCTTGAGTGTGTGAGGACCAACTGGATCTCCTTCTGTCATGACACACTTGAACAGCGCCCTAGAAACATTGTATCTCTCTTGTCATGCCTGATCTTCATACATGTTCCTGAGATGTTGAATCATCTCAATGACACCCATGTTCTCATGCTGTCTCTGCAAATCATGGTTCATTGAACATAACATCAAGCACTTTGCATCAATGGCATCATCAGAATGCTTCTTGTAAGAATCCCTTTCCGTCCTTGGTGCATTAGGGGCGACTTCCTCTGGAATTGGAGTATCCAGGACATAGAGCTTACGCTCTTGAGTGAGAACAATTCTCAATGTCCGATACCAGTCATGGAAGTTTGTCCCATTTAGCTTGTCCTTATCAAGGACCGATCGCAAAAAAAAGTTATTGTTGTTTGTTGCCATTTGTACTACAAAAAGGAAAATATGTAATTTTAGTCCAAAAACTCATTTTTGACTTATTTGATTGATTTGAAAATTTGACGATATAATTAGGCCTTTAATTAACTATCGCTCCCACTATTTTACTTCAAATTGATAGTCCTCACCATCAATTTAGAAGATTGCAGCGTACAACCTTCTAGTGGGCAAGATCCTGAAATCCTCTAAGTCATGGACCAGCTAGGGCTGTCACCCACAACTTAGATCTCTCAGGTAGGCAACTCTTGCCAATTGCATCATATGCAACTCTTGATAAGATGTCATATGCAACTACTTGCCATGATCATCTCAATGCCTCAAGGTGCTAGATCCTATCTAGGTCACCTTGTTAAGTCCGACCCAAAGCCAACATGATGAATATGCACCCTGCTTGGGCAGACCCACATATCCATCCTTCACCCTTCCACGAGATAGACGGTGCACCACGCTTGGGCGTGCCCACACTTGGTCGATCAAGATTTTCACGTGTGTCGCATTTGGAAGGCATCTAAAACTTAATATTTAATGAGGGATTTGGTTTTATATACATATACATATCCAATCACCACAATACATAGTACGTAATATACATGCTATATCCCACAGAAAACATACACAAATGATAAAAGCGATGATTATGGCCATCCTAATGTGATTCCTCGAGCCAAGAGGAATCACGGTCATCTAGGTCTACATCACATGCAACCTGTACAAGATGAACTCTGTGCTTTTCCTTTGGAGTAGATCAATTCATCACATGAACCACTTGCTCAGTCCGGCCCGGTCGTCTGGGTGCCACCAGTCGATCGGTTGGCTCCTCCAACCGATCGGTTTGCCTGGTCGTCGTGCATCTCGTCATGGCCGCCACCCGCTCGTCTCGCTCCTGGAACCAGTCATCAAATGATCGGTTCACTCCTTGAATCGATTGTCTGGAATGTCAACCGATCGGTTCACGCCTTGAACCAATCGTTTCAGCTGTTGTCAGATGTCCTCTGGTCTTCGACATAATAGGAAATAAAATCTATCCTATTTACATAGTAATTGTGAAACCCCGAGTTACATTCAGGCGGAGCAAAGGTAGGAAAAGAATTCTTAAATTATTTCGAGTTACATCAGGAATAGGAGAAGGGGAAGATCGGTGCGCAGACCGAGATGCAAGCAACCACAAACAACCACACACAGATATAGGGGTTTATAGGCCATAATCATGCTACACATTCACCACAAAACTCATTTAAGGGCGACGCATATCGAGTGCATTAATAATACATATCATATATGTAATGGGGATTATTTAGGATTGGACATGCATAAAGCTAATTGTATTCACATCGTATGCAATAAATAAAGGCGACAAACCAAAAATTGATCATATCAATATTCCTAAAATATAGAGAAGTTGACGTGGCTCTGATACCACTGTTGGGTTTTAGGGGAGGCAGAGATGGCAGCAGAAACAAAAAATTTCTCCCCCAAACCCGGAACAAGGAAACGCGTCAACATCTATACAATAGGAAAGGATGGCTTGTGGAATCATACCTTGTCCCGAGGCTTGCTCGGAGACAATACCTTGCGCCTTGCGCGGTCTTCGAATCTGATCTTTGACGGTGTATGTGCAGCTCCTGGTCGCACCGGGACTGATGACTCATGTTCTCACCGGACTGTCAGATTACAGTTGTCCTTCTGAGCGGAAGAAACCTCCCGCCTCTGAAGTAGTCCACACGGACCACCTGAAACTCCACACTCCTTGTCCCACAAGGAAGTGGAAGGAGTCGCACCCTCCTGTTGACGTACTACTCCCCAACACACTCTCCTGCCTCCAGTTGCAACTACAGTTGTCCTTCCCTTGCTTCACCTCCCATTGCGGGTAGAACTTGCTCGGGCTCTCTCGGTTACCAAAACCAGAGAACGACAACTTTGCAGAGCAACTGGTTGCACTGAGTTGTACTTTGAGAAGCCCCCAATACCCCTATATATTTAGGAGGGTCATGGGACATGGTTCTCCATCCCGGGCAATGCGGGACTAAAAGCAGGAGTAGAAGGGTTCGAGATTTTCCACAAAAGCAACCAACTCGCAACCTGAACCGATCGGTTCACAAGTGAACCGGTCGGTTGGGGACCTAAATCGATCGGTTCACAATTGAACCAGTCAGTTGGGATGCCTCAACCGGTCAGTTCACAAGTGAACTGGTCGGTTGGTGGTCCTGGTCGGTTCCCGATTGACTTTCCTTCTTTTGTTTCTAATTGGTATCGAATACCAATCCTATTTCCCAATAAAATTGGGCAATTGAAACGAAAGGAAAATTCTCACCAATCCTACTTTCCCAACTTGCTAGGTTGTACCAGTTGAATCGATCGTTTCAACACTTGAAGCAATCGGTTCACCCTGGACTTGAGCCGATTGGCTCAACACTTGAGTCGACCGGTTCAACAACCTCAGCCGACCAGGTAAACACTTGAACCGATCGGTTGGGAGTGTAGGTTGTGCAGAATTAGTGAATTGCAATTTCAGTCAATCCAATACCCCAATCAATGTGTCCAATACCTTGAACACTATGATATTGAGCTATCAATTAATTGAGTGTTTAATTGAACTACTAAACTCCTTTAGTAATCAATCTAAACATTGCTTGTGGGCTAAACTCCTCTTCCAGTTTAAATCCTATGTCTGTGACCCTGCAGGTCCATTTCACGTTGGCAGTGAAAGTCCATAACACTTATGACTTCACAAGCAAAGAGCGGTGCCTAGTCACACATCATTGCTACCCAAGTGAAATTAGAAAGTTGGAGAACAACCTTCAATCCTACAATCCGTGAATTGTGTTACAGTGAATGTATAATTCCTTTAACACTGATATCCTGAATGAACTCGAGGCATGGAACAGTCGTCCTGTCAACGTTCATTCACTTTCTTGATCTCAGAGTAGATTGAACGAGATATGTATGACATCAATATCATATATTGATTCACACATTCGTGCACACACCTATCTCAATCCTACTCATCAAGTGGCTTTGGATATCAAACTCCCTCAAGAGGGACAAATCCCATATCTATCACTCACCCCTCAAAAGCCCCATGTGTCAAAGCCACCCAAGCATCACCTTTATAACAACCCATGTTTCGGGACTGCGTTTGATGATGTCAAAGTGTGTCCAACGACATGTGTTGAGTGTAGTGATTTCAGGTCAAAGAATCACACTCACGACCATCACTGTGAGTACTGACTGTGACTACCATGTCATGGTTCCATGTGTCAAACTCACGGTGGGTCTGTCCGGTACACTTGTTCTCTAACAAGTACATATGTGTTTTGTTTGATATCTTTATATCATGACTAATGAGATTCAGTCATCAACCAACACCACAATCTAGTCTTGTGTGTCATTGCTGTCTATCTACCTTCCAAAATGACATCCGACTAGGGACATAACAAGAATGTACAAACTCTTAGCATCTGTATGATCTCATTGTTCAGGTCCTCAACCTGAAAGCATACGTCATTGAGTACTGTCATTCTCTAGATACTCAATCTGTTCTATCACTATCTCATATGACTGAACCAGAAAGAATTAGAAGCTTGCCTTTGATGTTCATCAAATCAATCTTAATGTATCCCACCAATCATCCCATGATTGGCTCTCAGGGCATACATACCAACACAATCTACCCTCTAGACTAGGAAAAAATGACTTTACATGCACCTGTGGCACATATGCCTATATACGGATGCCATTTGGTCTTTGCAACACACCAGTGACCGTTCAGTGTTGCATGTTGGCTATTTTCTCAAATTTTATTAAAGGAATGATGGAAATTTTTATGGATGTTTATTGTGTCTACATGAATTCTTCTGATGATTGTCTGTATAATTATCTTAAGTTCTTGAGATTTGTAACAAGCTTAACCTAGTACCAAAATGGGAGAAGTGCCATTTTATGGTACAATCTGGAGCAATACTAGGCCATGTGATTTCTAACAAAGGTATTGATGTTGACAGGGAAATAGTAGAACCAATAGACCCATAAAATATCAAAGACATTTGTAGATTTCATGGACATGAATGTTGCTACTTACGGTTCATCAAAGACTTTTCCAAAATAGCCAAAACTCTATGTTATTTTCTTGCCAAAGATGTTGAGTTTGTTTCTGATGAAGAATCTCAAGATGATGTCAGAAAGCTCAAAGACGCACTCATATCATCTCCCATCATTCAACCACTATATTAAGATGCACTATTGGAACTAATGTGTGATGTGAGTGACTATACCATCAGCACATTCCTTGGCCAAAGGAAAAACAACAAGATACATGATATCCACTATGCTAGTAAGTCACCTGATGAGGCCCAAATAAACTATACCACAACTGATAAGGATATTCTATCCATAGTATATGCCTTTGACAAATTGTGTCAGTATCTAGTAGGCTCCAAAGTTGTGGTCTACACCGACCTTGGAACTATGAAGTACTTGTTGAACAAGAAGGATTCCAAGCCACATGTAATTAGTAGGGTATTGCTGCTCCAAGCATTTGGTCTTGAGGTAAAGGACAAGAAAGGAACTGAGAACAATGTCATTGATCACCTATCTAGAGTGACCATAGATGCAAAAGACACATTGATGATTGATGATTACTTGCTCGTTGAATGACTATGTGTTGTCGATGCAATGCAAGCATCCTGGTTAGCCGACATAGCAAATTTTCTTGCCAAAGGACACCTTCCACCTAAACTTACCTACCAACAAAGGAAAAAAATTTTGCATGATGTCAGATTCTGCTATTGGGACAATCCAATGTTGTTTAAACAAGGAACCGATGGGAAGATTCACTGGTTTGTAGCCAAAGAGAAGATACCAAGCATCATTTTGGGATGCCATTCTTCTTCCTATGTAGGTCACTTCAGGGTAGAGAAGACAACTACCAAGATCCTTCAAGCTGAATTGTATTGGCCGACCTTATTTCGGGATGTTCATGTTTTTGTCAAGGAATGTGACAAATGCCAAAGGACAAGTGGGATATTAAAGCAAGATGAGATGCCTCTCAACTCCATCTTGGGCATTGAAGTTTTGATCTATGGGGTGTCGACTATATGGGTTGTTTCCCATCCTCCTATAGTTACAGATACATATCGGTTGCCTATGATTATGTCTCAAAAGGGGTAGAAGATTCCTACTCAATCCCCTAGTTCAATGTTTGTGCTCATATTGTTCTAGAAAATTATCTTCCCTAACTTAGAAGTTCCAAGGGCCGATATTTCAAATGGAGGGACAAATTTCAATGAGAAACAATTCAATAATCTTCTCTCCAAGTATGGGGTGACACATAAAATCTCTACTCCCTGTTACCCCCAAACCGATGGACAAGTTGAAGTGTCAAATAGATAGCTGAAGAACATTCTAGAGAACATGGTTTCAAGATCGAGGAAGGATTGGGTACTCACACTAGTACAGAAACAGCGTTTAATGTCACTTTTATGGGCATCGGTTATTTAGGAAATCTAATGCCTATAACATTCAACGTCGGTGATGTAGGTCATTCGACGTCTATAGTCAAGACACGGGTACCGCTTTGTATTGAGCGTTGGCTGGATAACAAACAACTACCGCCTAAAATCGCCCGCGAAATCCAATTTTCGAGCGAAAAAATTTGGCCCCAAAGTGTCACATACAACGTCAGTT
This sequence comes from Alisma plantago-aquatica, assembly GCA_963693085.1. Lineage (NCBI taxonomy): Eukaryota > Viridiplantae > Streptophyta > Magnoliopsida > Alismatales > Alismataceae > Alisma > Alisma plantago-aquatica. Next base: position 810,887,428 of record OY856411.1, read on the forward strand.
TTTTACCAACAAACTGACGCCTATATAAGATGAAAATTTGCATGAAAAGTTCCAGCTTAGGTGTTGGTTTTCCTTTGATAACTGACGCCGATAATGGTTCCCGCCAAATTATTTAGGGAAAAATTTGTCTAATTGGATGTCGGTTGTTTAAGTAGAACCGACGCTGAAGACTTTAGGTGTCAGTTGTATTTTATAACCAAATCCTTTTACCAACTTAATAGACCCACGAACAGCAATTGTTCCCCTTTTTTCTGTTTCATCGCGTCTTCTATTTCATCGCCCGCTAGCTGCTGCTCGCCGCCTGGTGCCTGCTGCTTCTCGCTCGCCACTGACGCTGCCTGCTGCTTCCTCGCCGTCGATGGCACTGCTGCTGCTCTGCGTCACCGCCGCCGCCGCCCGCTGCGGCGCGCTCCTTCCTCCCTACTCACACCCTAGCTACTGCGGCGCCTCCCTCCTTGCCTACCGCCGCCGCCGCCCGCTTCTTCTTCCTTGCCCACCGCCCGCCGTCTTCTTCCTTGCCGCCGCCCGCTGCTTGCTGCTTTGCTCTCCAGGTATTAGCCGTAGCCTCTGTTCTTCTTTCTCCCTAGCTTTTTACCTATAGCAAACACGGCCGTGGCAGCACGGCCGTGGTAGGCCAACACAGCCACGGCCGAGTTTACTGTTGGTAAGGAGAACAAATCTATATGTAATGCTTTATGTAGATTCTAGGACACGAACAAATCTTTTGCTTGCATATATTTGTGCTTCTAATCCTTACGCTTGACCTAATTTAGTAAATTTTGATGCATGTTGAAATAAGATTTAAACTTGTCCATTCTAGCATCCTAATTTGATTTGATTAAACCCTAACATTGATGAAACCCTAACATCAATTGTGATGAAACCCTAACACGTACATATCTATTATTGTGTTTGTTGGCCTAGAAACCCATCCAAGATTTACTCATTAGGAGTAAATCTTGGAAAGTCCCCAGTTTGGGACTGTTCTTGAACACCTAATCTCACTTAGGATGTAAGTGTATAATGTGTATTGGGTTTTCGAGAAAATTTCGGTAGCATTTCCTCGTTTGTTCTCTAAGTACATATGTACTTCGAGAACAACGGGGAAATGCTGCCGAATTTTTTTTGAAAACTCAATACACATTATACACTTACTAGTGAGATTAGGTGTTCAAGGATGGGATAGGTGGTACACATTTATTATATATAAGAATGACATCACATGTGTTTGTTGGCCTAGAAAGTGAACAATCTTGGATAGGATGTAAGTGTATACCCTAATCTTGTCCTAATATATACTTGTTTTCTCTTTGATCATAGAATGGATAGATCATGGATGTCCATTCGCAATCGCTGCACCCTAGAGTTTATATCTGGTCTTGATCAGTTTATTAGATTTGCCGAGGAACATAGGGAAAAACCTACATATAGGTTCTACTGTCCATGTAGGCATTGCGGTAACAACTTGAAAGTCAGCAATGGTGAGGAAATCAAAAGTCATGTCATGTGCAACGGGATTTTACAAGGCTATACAGAATGGCACTGGCATGGAGAGATTTCAAACTCGAAACCAGTAGATGTCGATAGCAGTGTTTGGGTGGAAGAAGAAATTGCCTCCGATGACGTAGATGTGAACGAACCAGTTCCAGTAGACATCATTCATGCTATGCTGGATAGTTTTAGGGTAGAGCACACTGATCCACCTCCTATCTTTAGAAACATTGTGCATGATGCTGAGATACTGTTATACACAGGCTGTGCTAAGTTTACGAAGCTTAGCGCCGTGTTGAGATTGTATAAGTTGAAAGCTAACAATAGATGGAGCGACAAAAGCTTCACTTCATTGTTTACTTTTTTGAAAGAAATGCTTCCTGAAGGAAACGAGCTGCCAATCTCAACATACCGGGTAAAGAAAATATTGTACCCAATGGGAATGGAGGCCAAGAAGATACACGCATGCCCGAATGATTGTGTATTATTTCAAAAGGACTATGTAGATTTGAAAGATTGTCCAAAATGTGGTGCGTCACGGTATAAATTGACGACTTTGGGGGAGTCTAAAACCGGTTCTCCTGCCAAGGTGTTGTGGTATCTACCTATAATATCACGGTTTCAACGCTTGTTTATAAATCTGAAAGATGCGAAGAATTTGAGGTGGCATGCAGATGTTAAGAAAAATAATGATGGGATCCTACGACATGCGTCTGATTCCCCACAGTGGAAGAAGATTGATCTATTGTACCCCAAATTTGGTGAAGAAGATAGGAATCTAAGACTTGGGCTTTGTATAGATGAAATGAATCCGTACGGGACATTGAGCAGCCAACATAGCACTTGGCTAGTCATGCTTGTTATATACAATCTTCCTCCCTGGCTGTGTATGAAAAATAAGTACGTTATGTTGTTGTTGTTGATATCGGGCCCTAAACAACCCAGAAATGATATCAATGTTTATCTTGAACCTCTGATTGTTGACTTAAAGAAACTTTGGGCTGAAGGGGTGATGACCTATGATGCTTCAGGAAGAGAGACATTTTGTTTGCATGCTATGTTGTTTTGCACTATAAATGACTTTCCAACATATGGGAATTTGTCTGGATATAGTGTCAAAGGAGCTAAAGCGTGTCCTATATGTGAAGAAAACACTGATTCAATAAGACTAAAATATGGCGGAAAGAATGTATATCTTGGTCATCAAAGGTTTCTTTCAAAATTCCATCTGTATCGTAGGAAGCGCAAAACATTCAATGGATGGAATGATGAACGGAGTGCACCTAAACCTATACCAGGGGATTTTGTTTATGAAAGAGTAAAAGACATTGTCAATGAATTTGGTAAGAAATCACAATGTAGTATGGCCACACGGAGTGACAATTCTTCATTCAAGAAGAAGTCAATATTTTGGGATCTTCCTTATTGGAGTTCTTTGACAGTCAGACATTGTATCGATGTTATGCATGTTGAGAAAAATGTCTGTGATAGCATCATTGGTACTCTGTTAAATATACAAGGTAAGACTAAAGATGGGATAAAATCCAGACTGGACCTACGTGAAATGGGAATAAGGTCAGAATTAACAGAATTACATGAAATGGGTAATAAAAGAACATACTTACCTCCCGCTTGTTACACGTTGTCTAAAAAGGAGAAGAAATCTTTTTGTGAATCCTTGGTAAATGTTAAGGTGTCACATGGTTACTCATCCAACATCCGTAGATTGGTATCAGTGAAAGATCTGAAGTTGATAGGTCTTAAATCTCATGATTGTCACACTCTAATGCAACAAATATTGCCCGTGGCAATTCGATCTATATTGCTGAAGCATGTAAGGTTTGCAATCACCAGACTTTGTTTGTTTTTTCAACAGTATATGCAACAAAGTTATTGACCCAAATACTCTCGATAATTTGCAAAGAGAAGTGGTTGTTACCCTATGTCAGCTTGAGATGTATTTCCCTCCTTTGTTCTTTGATATCATGGTACGTCTTGTTGTCCACTTGACTAGGGAAGCGAAAATGTTGGGACCAGATTTCTTGCATTGGATGTATCCCTTTGAACGATACATAAGTGTTTTTAAAGGTGATGTTCGAAACCGTTATTGGCCTGAAGGGAGTATTATTGAAGGTTATGTGGCGAGAGAGATTTTGAATTTTTGCAGTGACTTTCTGAGTGGTAATAACACTCCTGTTAATGACAAGAATATTGAGGAGGGCAAAGGAATTTTGGGATCACGGGTGAAAGTAATCAGCCGTGAGCAGTTGGAATAAGCTCACTTGTATATTTTACACAACATGGACAAAGTGAGTGTTTATATCGAGGAACATACCAATTTCATCAAGAGACAACATCCTCGAGCAAGTTCAATGTGGCTTGCTAGAGATCATAATAAGACTTTTACTAAGTGGTTTGAAGATAAAGTCTTACATCAACTATCTCAAACACCAAATCATATTACAGAAACTATCAAATGTCTCACCTTTAAACCAAAACTGAATGTTATGTCTTATGAAGGGTTTGACATTAATGGGTTCACATATTACACAAAGCACCAAGATGATAAGAGTGTCGTCCAAAACAGTGGGGTCACTCTTCAAGCGTCGACTATGTATTTTGCAAGTGCAAAGGATAAGAGTCCACGTGAAGGTAAAATGTCATATTACAGTGTCATTGAATACATATGGGAGTTTGACTACATAGATTTCAGAATTCCGCTCTTTAAATGTAATTGGGTTGATAACACCAAAGGAGTTATAGTGGATGAATTGGGTTTCACTTTGGTGAACTTTGAAAAGATTGGCGAGAAGGGTGAACTATTCATATTGGCATCACAGGCGAAACAAATATTCTATATCGATGATCCTGCAAATGATAAATGGTCGGTTGTTCTTCATGGTAAAAGGCAGTTCATTGAAGATCCTATAGACGAAGAAGAGTACTATGATAAGTATGATGACTCCAGTCCATTCTTATTTGGGTTGCTAACTCCACAAAATATTGAAGCTAAGGATGACTTATATGTGCGCGGAGATCACAATGAAGGATTGTTAATTGATAAAAGATCACAATTTTAGAGGCATGTATGTTTATATTTTTTTATTGAAGCTAAATTTTAGAGTCATTTTTAGTTTTGATTTTTCATTATCTTCTAGTTAATACAAATGCTAAATGTTTGCCTTTTTCAAGTTAATACAAATGCTAAATGTTTGCCTTTTTCTAGTTAATACAAATGCTAAATGTTTGCCTTTTCTAGTTAATACAAATGCTAAATGTTTGCCTTTTTCTAGTTAATACAAATGCTAAATGTTTGCCTTTTTCTAGTGAATACAAATGCTAAATGTTTTCCTTTTTAATGACATTTTCAGATGGCTGACCATGATGAGCATGATATCCATCATGAGCATGAAGTCCATGACGAGCATGGCGAGGATACCAATGTAAGTTCGAAAAACATATCCTGTATTTCTATAAAATTCATTATCTTCTAGTTATGTCATATATCCCATATTTCTATATTGTGCTAATTCAGTGTGTTTATTTTTGTCAAAATTTAGGTTGATGATGCACATGTACCCACTGAAGCGCTGGAGCAACTTGATGTGCAGCACCAAACACTTAATAAGAAAAGGGGAATCACTCTGTTGAAGAAGTTAATAGTACTAAGTGGTAGTGGATCCAAATTGGTTGTGGATTTTGATAATGGAGGAAATGCAATTGGAGTGAACCGCAATATATTTTGTGAACTATCTTGGGTGTGTCACTCGAAGCCATTGTGGTGTTAAGTATGATAATTGGCATAAAGTTCCTCAGGTAAAGAAAGACTTGATATGGAAGGATTTATGCGTGAGTTATTATTATTTGCAATTCTATTTTGTAGATTACAAATTATATTATTTGCAATTCTATTTTTAGATACTAGTTAATAAGAATTCTATTTTACAGATCTGTTAGCATTGGATGAGAAGCTGCATCATAAAAGTGTGATGCAATGTGCTGGAAAGATGCTTAGGAACTATAGGACAAATCTCAATAGAGAATACATAAAAGATGGTGATAAGAAGAAGAAGTCATCCCTTGAATAGTGGAACTTCTTGGACAAAGAAGATTGGGACAATTTTGTTGCTTCAAGAAAATCTGAAGAATTCAAGGTATTAGGCGCCACTCCCAACTTAATTAATATATGTTGTATTCACCTATTCAAGATTAACATTTAGTGCTACTAACCAAATCATTAATGTGCATACTAACTAGGCCCTCAGTGAGGCGCAAAAAGCAAGGCGTGCACTGAATATGCATGACCACACTATGGGTCCAAAGGGCTATGCAAGCGTTCGCCAAAGACTACAGGCGGAGTCTGCGGCTACTTAGGAGTCTGCTGCTACTCAGGAGTCTGCCACACCCATGCCTCGCCATGATATCTGGATAGATGGGAGGCAAAACAAGAAGGGTGAAATAAAGAAGCCCGTAACTGCTGAGGCGGCTGCGAAAAGGGTAAAATACAACTCTTAGAGAAATCATTTGAATATTGATTATTTGTGGTGTTAACTTACCAATTTATGTTGATGGTGATTAGCGGGAGCTGCACGAGCAGAGAAAACAAGGCACGTTCATCCCTCAGGGCACAAGGGATGAATTGACAGTTGCTCTGGGTAACCCAAAGCATCCTGGACGTGTTAGGGGTGCAGGCGCTGGTGTGGGCATCAAAGCATTCTTTGGGCCATCCCAGCGCAAACCCAGAGCGAGACTTTCACAAGAAGAGGTAACCTATTCTTTTTTAAGAATGTTACCTGCAAAAGGGAATTCAATAATAAGAAGCTAATGTTTCTTTTATCCATGTATAGGAGAATAAGAGAGTCGAGGATATAGTTTCCAAGAAGGTCAATGATATAGTTGCTGAGAAGGTCAAGGAAGAATTGCTGCGGTGGCAGGCATCTCAGGCTTCCAATCAGCCTATGGCGACCCACTATTCTCCTGATGTACAGACTACAAGTAATCTTGTAGACCCACTGCCTAACACATCTACTTTAAGTATTGTGTATGGCATTGTAGCTAGTCTTTTCAAGATGATATGTATATATGTATAATATTCTTTACGTAAATTTGTAGGCATTGAAGCCATGACGCTTAAGAATGCAAGGCTATGTTGTTGCAGAGGCGCATGCTTACCCGTCCCTTCCTGGGGCAATGTTTCACAGGACTCCAATGCCACAGGGCTACGTTCATGTGAGCCTGATACGTGTGTTACCCGATTGGAGGGAAGCTACATTGCCATATCCCCACCCAAATATTGATACACTTTCTGAGGCAGAAGGCGGGGTGATATTGTGGCCCAAAGTAGATGTCGTCTACACTACTGAAATTGTAAGATAAATTTACATTACTTTAGATTGTTAATGTGTATATATAAGGTCAACTGATCTGAAATTATATATACAGGTCAAAAAGAAGACACCCGGAGCACCTAGGCCTCCACCTCCACTTCCTGCATTACCAAGTTGGGTTCCAACTGACCTAAAATACCCGTTAGGTCCTGCTTGTAGGGGAATGGCATGTTGGCTATGGGCACATAATATACATTGCCCTATAATTGTTTCTTTAGAAGCAGATTATGCAGGTCAATCATATGATAGCTCTTTATTTATACAAGATATTATTGAGTTGTTTATGTATGATTGGCTGAATACATCAATGATAGAGACATGGATAAGGTGAGATCTTGTTTATACATCCATATACCTTGTGTAAGATCCGATGATCTAGTTTCTTATATAATAATGCATACGTAATACATGTTTTGCAGCTACTTAGTTGAAGATCAATGCAAACAATTTGCATTTGATCATGTGGGATTTTTTATTCCATCATTGATTAGTATGGTAGCTAAAGACCCTGATAGTGTTCAACAATACTGTATAGATGCTTTTACAATTTTCGGTCAGCAAAACAAGACGATAATAATAGCTCCATTCAATGTCAAGTAAGTTTACTTTATTTATAATTTGGACTTAAGAAAATTCCATTTTTATTGTGCATTTAAGTTATTAATTTTTAACTGTTTTACCTCTGGTGGTAGACATTGGGAGTTACTAGTTATTGTCCCTGGGACGTTCATTGTTTATTATCTAGATCCTGCGGGAAGTACATTGAACACTAAAATTGGACACGTAATGAGAATGCCATTATTCTGGTGAGAAATATTTCATTTTTATATCCGTTAACATCTGTTATTACATTACTATTTAATTATGCAATTTACTATGTTACATTAACATGTAGGAGTTTAGATGCATTCAAAAATGTAGGAGGAAATGTCCCATTGAGAAAGAACCAGCCAATAATTTGGGAGAACATAAAAGTAAGTTCCCGACACCAATGTATATATTATTTATGTGAACTGTGCTTAGTTGTATTTTTTAATATTTTGTATGTTTAAATATATAGTGCGCTACAAAAGACAACGGTTGGGCATGCACATATTATGTGATGCGATTTATGCAGATGATTATCCGACATGCCGCATTGGATATTAATACCATACATGAGGTATTATATATAGTCTCATTAGTTAGTATGAAATATATCAATGTTATTTTCATATTATTACTTATATATACATCATTCTCTTTACAGGTATTTAAAACTGACCACACTATAGGTAAACACTTAAAAAATGTACATGATCCATATACAATGGAAGCATTAAATGAAGAGAAGAATGGGAAAAAGCCATACAAGCAGTGGCGATTGTAAGATATAATTGGGATGTTGAATGATATTTTGTAAATGAATATTTCTGAATGTTTCTACATGTATTTGAATGTTTCTACATGTGTGAATGTGAGTATTAAATTGATGTCTGAATGTATCTACTTGTGTGAAAAAATATTTGTTGATTTTGCAGGTTTTTGGCCTGTTTGTAGGCTGATATCAATGGATGTCGTAAACCTGCAGTTCAGAAAACTGAACTGCAGGTTCTCATCTTGCTGACCAGCCACAACAGGCTTGCAAACTGATAAGAAATAAATTTAAAATATAGGCGTCGGTTATTTATAGAACACCATCATCAAAGGCCTACAACTTCGGTTAATGTATAAAACTGCCGCCTAATGTGACAAACAACCCGACCGTGTAGGAAACCACGACTGTGGTGGAAATGGCGTCGCATATTCGTAAAAACCGATGCCTATAGTAATAAACGCGGTCGTGCAGTGAAGCACGGCCGTGTTGTCTGGGAGTATGATGTCGTTTGTTCAGTTGTTAACCGACGCAGAAAGTGTCCTAGGTGGTGCCCTTTTTTGTGGTGCGAACCCTATAGACGTCGGCCGACTATATATAACCAACACGTATAAGTCATATAGGCATCGATTATAAAACCGACGCCGAAGAGTTCGACCTTTAGCGGCGCCCACATAGGCGTCGCTTGAAAACCGTCGCCAAAGGGGGTTAAACAACTGATGCCAAAGGAGTGTTCAGTAGTAGTGTCAACCTAGATGATGCTCTTTGGGCATTCTGAACAGCCTACAAGACTGCCATTGGGACCACACCAATCTGGCTCATCTATGGAAAGTCTTGCCATCTTCCCTTGGGGTTGGAGCATAAATATCTGTGGGCAATCAAATTCCTCAATTTTGACATGAAGGAAGCCTGTGAGAAATGGTTGTTGCAACTCCAAGAGCTTTAGTATCTCATACTGGGAAAATATGAGAATGAAAAGATCTATAAGGAGCGGACAAAGGCATGGCATGATAAGAAGATCAAGAGAAGTGATTTTGTTGAAGGATATCAGGTGATGTTGTTCAACTCAAGGTTGAAACTCTTCCTAGGTAAGCTTAGATCCAAGTGGTATGGGCCCTTCTTGATCTTGAAGGTTTTTCCTTATGGAACAATAGATATGCAAGGCAAGCAATCCACTTTCAAAGTTAATGGACAGAGATGCAAGTTATACATTTACGGAGAGAAGAGTAACCTGGGATTCTCTTACTGTCGCACAAATGTATGATTTCAGAAGATGAAGAGTCTCACTCTGAACTCTAAATGGAGGACCTTGTTGGAGTTGACCCCAAATTTAGGATAGATTTCATTTCAATCATTAGCTCAAGAACTTTCTCTTGTAAATAATTTTGCCATGGATTAATGTAATAATATAGACCCTCATTATGTATATATTATCATCATTGTAGGTGCTACAGATCGATCAAGAAACTTACTTTTAAGAGAAATTTAGTTAAACATGGTGAGTCCTTCATGACACACATGATGTCACATCAGCCAAATTGATTTTGAGAAGAGATATCTTCAGATTACAGCATGCTATCTTTAGTACATGACATGTACAACTCCAGAATCAATTCTCCCAATCAGCTGCAATCATGCACGACGTGCACACAGTCATATACGGTGTATCAAGGCTTGCATTGATTGCCCTCATTTTTTTAAAAACTTACACAACGTGCGCTAAATAGCACACAATGTCTTCCCATTCTTATAAAAGGCAGTAAATGGTCCCTGGAAAGTTACACGACGTGTACTAACTAGCACATGTTGTGTTGCCGTCAAACTGAAGCTAAGGGAAAATATTTGAAATGAACATGTCAAGATGATGTATTATGTTTCAAACACGACATGTTTGCATAAGTTCAAACTAGTGTTTAACCCTGAATTTGAGCTCACCCTCTCCACCCAAATCATTTGTTTGAACGAGAGAGCCACCATCTGCCATGTGTTCTTTGTCATGCGACCTCCATGGCATGTTCCTTCTCGAATCAAAGCTCTAGGTTTCGAGTGTGCCATCAACACAACTCATCACCGCAAGTAGCAACAACCACTCTGTGGATGGTTTCTCTATTTGTCATCTCCAAGCCACCAACTCATCTTCATATCTTCTCTTCCCCATGCGAAAATATCCTCACCACCAGTGAAGAGGCTACTACTCCCTTTTCCACATATACAGCCACCTCCACTAGCCTCATATTACAAGACACACGTCGTAGCTAGAAAAAAAACATGACATGAGGATCAACCATCATCGTCAACCTTGGTAACACCCAGATCACATTGAACATAGTGTGCATCACACAAAATATGGCATGTTGTTGCATTCATTTTCTTGGGCCAGCCACCTTCTCCAACACCAAGTCACACGCTCTAAGTCACAATGTACCTGCTAAGTCCCTGTGTATTGAATCTCAATCCAAAGATCAATGGAACCTATTTAACAAGTAGCAAAGCATCAATTAGGGGAGAGATCCTCTTCTAACCTCACATTCATCTCCTCTATTGTGTTTAACATCACCAAGGAAGAGGACAAGACTTACGAAACAATGATCACACATAGGGTCTTGCAAACTCAGTTTATCAGTGAAGAATCCCTGGATGCACTTGGCTTTAAGGAAGAAGTATTGGAGCTGCTTGGAGAACTGGGACTCAAGTACATCACCTAAACAATAAGAAAAACCTACCCTATGCTCACTTATGCATTTCTCACTACACTACATGCTGAGGATGATCCTAAAAAGCCATGTGAGGATTTTCCATTATCACTTTCTAGCTTCTCTAATGAAATTATAAGATTACTTTCAAACAATTTTATGAGTTCTTTGAATGTGGTTATGGTGGATCAACGTCATATGATATGTCATTTAATAGTGATGATTTTTGGAGAGAGATCACTGATGATCATATGCATGAGGTCACCAAGGCTAAGGTGACACACATTCACAACCCTAGCTTCCTCTATATTCACATGACCTTTAGCACCTGTCTGTTTGCTAGAAAAGAAACACAGTGAGTATGTGGGACATGATCTTTTCTTCTTGTGGGCTGCATAACTTCAAAATCAATGATGAGTGTTATATTCTCTACCATTCATTTGATCTTATATGAGCCAAATTAGGTGATATTATGATTGGGGGATTGATTACCCCACAGCCCGCAAAGTCAACTCCAAGCTGATAGGTTTAGAAGTTGTCCCAGGGAGGAATTTGATTGATCTCAAGCTACTTATTTCATTTTTCCTTATTACTAGAGATCCTGAAGATAAAGGCAAACTCAAAAAATATTTTGCAGATCATCATGGGTATATTGAGCTACCTGATCTTGAGGTTGTCATGTTGAAAAAGAAAGAAAATCGATGAGCCTCAATTGGTGACAAAGTCAGACCTTCTATTGACCCTGCTTGCACCAGTTTTACCCCCTCGAGTAAGACATAGACACAGTATAGTTAGAGTATGCCTAACGTCCATCACCTTTATAGGTATGTTCAAAACTGATTTGATCAGGAAGACAACCGCTTTGATATGATAAGCCAATAATACTACTATATGTACAACATGCTCCAGAGTATGGATGTGTGCCACATTTCTTAGAGCCACTATAGCATGCCTCCACCACCTCCACCACCTCATATTGAGCATCCTCTTGTGGATATCCCTGATGATGACTATCTTCACCAGCATATTTGGACTAGAGATGAGGGCCCTGACCCTTCATTTTGATTCACCATGGTAGGTACCCGATTGCTACTATCTTGAGTCTGACTGGTGTAGTGAGGACACTACATAATTCAATCTTAGAGGGGGAGAAATATGCTCGTAGTGTAGTTTTATTTCCCTTTTATCATCTTTTTCTTAGCTGTTATTGTAGTTTATGTTTTTCTTGTGGTAAATCCAATATGATATGAGGCTTATCTTTTATATTTGGATTGAACTCCTATTCTTAACTGATTGTTCTCTTTTAATGAGAAATATCATTTCTAGACATTGTAAAAGGCATGCACTAATCAAATGAAACCTTTTGGCCATCAACATGTTCTTAACTCTAATTTATGCTTCTTGCATGAACCTTCATCTTTAACATACTTGATTGCTTAAAACATGTATTTGTTTTGATTTTTGTAAGTAAATCAACTTTACAACATCATTTACAATATGGGATGACCTTGACAAGCTCTTAGTGCATTTTCAACCACTCTTTCATTGAAAATTTTCAAAACAAAAGAGTGAAATCTAGCTAATGTTGCAATTTAGTTGATTCTCCTATGTTGTAAAATTTTTTTAGAATTCTTTTGTCTTCGTTCACTATCATACCCCATAAAATGATAAACTACCCACATATCATGCTACCCTAGTGTAAGTTCGATCTAGATAACATGGTTTAGTGGTATGTCTTAAAAGAGGGTAAAATACCCCAACCAATAGTCCATGTGACCATAATCCTACATTAGCAGCCAAGTGTCGGAACCCATAATCCATTGTCATATCATTTTTTGGAAAGAAGGAGAGTACATATAACTTTGCTATTTTTAAATAAGATTTCATCATTTGTATCCTCATTAATTGAGAGTTTGAGTTGCAAATCCACTAGTTGTTTGGATTGGTCAACCAAATTATACATAGTGTTGTTTAATTGATTGATTCATTTAATTGTGACCACCCCTACTAAATTAAAAATATCTTTCTTTGGTGTTTAAGTTTAATTGATGCCTATGAGTATAGACCTATTGATCATGGTTGGTTTGGTTGTATATACATCTTTCATTTCATTTGATCTATGTACGAACTTGAAACTTCCTTCATTTATGTCTCTATGCTCTTTTTGCTTGAGGACAAGCAAAGTTCAAGCTTAGAAGGATTTGATGTGCACATTTTATATATACTTTTTGATCGCTTTCACACACAAATTCAGTTTGTTTTGCTCTCCATTTGGCTTCTAATCATACTTGATTTTACATATTTTTAGTTGTTTTACTTGCTACATGATTTTGATCACATGTACACAATGAAAATAACAAATGGGGCTAATCCAACCCAAATCCAACTTCAGTTGGATCCCGATGGAGTTTACATGCTTAATAGAGATGATATTGAATATTTTAAAGAGTACATGGTGTGTGTTATTTACCACAAGCCGACACCTTTCCAAATAATTGCATCTATAATTGAGAAGTGCAGACATGTCGTGTTGCTATTTAGACACCCCATGCCTGCACTATTAAAAGCTACATCTCCATGTTCTATCATCTTACACATCATGTGTTAATTAGCACATGACGCATCCAACCAGATTGGCCTCAAATCAAGATTTCTTCAAGTCTCAACGAATGGCGTGTGTCTCAGACAACACGACTTCTTCAAGTCTCAGTGGCTTGGCATGTGTCTCAGACAACACGGCATGTCCCCCTTCAAAATGGCAGTTGATCGTCAATTATACACAACAACACATCATGCTGAGTCTCGAACACGCCATGTGACATTCATTTTTTGCAAATTTTGAAAATAACCACCCCTTGTTTCAAATATGAAAACATTGTGACGGGGCTATTTTCTCTCATTATTTGGAGCACTTTACGACTGGAGAAATTTGTAGAGAAAGAGGAGGGTAGTTTTGGGAGGACGAAGAGGCTTGTTGGGAAAGAACCTCCATTCTTCATCTTTTTTTCTCCTTTTCTTCTCCAAAGGGTGCAACAAAGCTTCTCTACTCCATCCACGCTTCTCAAAAGGGAAGACAGTCTGAGTAGGAGCAGCTACAAGTCTGGAATTCTATCCTCAAGCTAGAGTTTTACTCTTTCCACTTAACTCTTTGGTTTCTCTTGCCTTTTCCTCTCTCAAAGCATGAAAACTCTCAAAATTGTGACATATGCTTGTGTTTCTACATAATGTGTGAGTAGAACTCTTCTTATTGGGCATGGGAGACTAGATCCCATGCTATGACTCATGTATCATCTAATGTTAGTTAATATTGCTTTTCCAAGAGGTTCTATGGTGTTATATTGATTGTATGTTTGCTTGGCCATCAAACTTATTTGTTTTATGCTTCTTTATACGATTCAAGAGAATGCGTATAGAAGTAGGGAATAGTTCTCTTGCCAATGAAACCTTGACTATAGGAGTGGCTTGTGTACATTGAGAACTTATGGTTGTAGTTCAAATTTTGATATAGTCAAGGGAGTGTCATGTCAAATCAGAATTATCTCATATCACCAGGAGGTGTATGATGAAAGCCTCCTTGCAAGATAATTGACATGTTAATTAGTTTTCACATATGTGTAATAGTATGGAAGTGAAATCCCATGACAAAGATCTTATAAAATCCCATCTTAATCCTTGTAGTTTAACTCTTGTTATTTTAGTAGCCATTTTGCTGATCATAATCAAACTCAACTATTGCAACCCGACTTAGGTTGTTGAAAGTTATCTCTTTTGCGCCTAACTTGCCTATCTGTTTGTGGTTCGACCTCGACTACAATTGATCATGTATACTTATGGGTGATTGATGAGTTGATATAAGTAATATTTAAAGCTAGATTTCCTTTGGCAATCAATAGAGCACAATGCACGCAAACCCTACATGTAGATTGTGGGACCTTAAGACTTACTCTCCCTCTATACTTCCTTTTCCCCTCTCTTACTCTTGCAAAACCAAACTTGATCACCCCCTCATTGGCCACAATATGTTCCTTGGGAACCTACAAATATCACAACCACAAGCCCTCTAAACCTAGAACCCAAAACCCTACCTTAGCCCATTTTACCCTATAAAAATAACCCCATTCACTTCTCCTCACTACCCCGAGCCTAGGCATCCACTTCCTGAAACTCAAAGACCCCACATCTTGTTCTTCCTTATTCCATCTAGAAACCAACATCATCATGACCTACCTCGCACGTGCGGATTGGCTAGCCAAGGGAGACAAGCTCCCAGTAGTAGATCTAGTTATCCAGTCAAAGGTGGTCACAAATTGACAACCTCCATATTTCTTTTTTTAGGACCTTGACCTTGATCTAAGTTAATTTTTAAAAACGGCCCTCCCCCTCTCTTCTCTCTCCCGTCTCTCTCACCCTAGCACCGCTAGGGTTTCTTCCTCCATAGGTGGTTTGCTGGGGGGAGGGGGTTTGCCCGCCGTAATGCGGTGCCCCGCTCCCCCTCGGCCTCTTCTCGCCCGTCATCAACAGGGTCTTTTCTTTGGGAGGTGTGTGGGCGTGGTGTCTTTGGAGGCATCAGTTTTCTTCCTCCCTGTCGTTGAGCCCGACTGCGATGAGCTTCCTATCCCCTTTCTCTTTTACTGACTTTCTATTTAGATTGTTCTCTTATTTTGTCTATCTCATTGTTAATCAGCGCTGCTTTCTCTTCTCATGGTAGATTTTTTTTTCTCGGTCAATTTTGTTGTGGAGTTTATATGGCAGCAAGTGCGGGAAAAATATCCTTTTGGAACACTGATTTGGTGCAGGTACTTGATGAGTGCATACTCATCATGGAATTCAATTTCCTTTTTGGAACAATTTCATCTCTATTTCACATCTTTCCATCCTAATAGGAATCATAATGTACAAAACTACTTAGTTGGTTCAATAATCAAGATTTCAACTAAATATCATTCGTTTAATGCAGGTAAATAAAGCAATTCCACGCATGCGGTCCTAAGACCGTTTCAACTCTTGCGATCCCAAGACCGTTTGGATCCATGTGGTCCCAAGACCGTTTGGGTCCATGTGGTCTCAAGACCGTTTGGATCCATGCGGTCTCAAGACCGTTTGGGTCCATGCGGTCCCAAGACCGTTTGGGTCCATGCTCCGTTTGGGTCCATACGGTCCCAAGACCGTTTGGGTCCATGCGGTCCCAAGATCGTTTGGGTCCATGCGGTCTCAAGACCGTTTGAATCCATGCGATTTCCAGAACCGTCTGCCGCAAGCGCAAAGACCGATTGAAGAACAGAAGCCGCGCGTTCACGCTGAGACCGAGACCGACCTCAAGATCGATCGACGCAAATCGTTTGGCACCAAACGGTCTCCAAACCGTTTGGAGAGGATATTTCCTTCAACTTATCCAAACCGTTTGGGATCAGATCTGAGCCTATAAATAGACCCCCAGGGTCCTCATTTGGAGGCATTGGATTCGGACGCCGATAGGCTGCCAGAGCACCACTCCGATCAAGTTCCACTTCACCTACTGCTAGTGTTGCATCCAAGGAGGCTGAGAAGAGAAGGACGACAGAGCAAGGAGCGCATCTTCTTCACCGGGATGCGACCACTCTCTGCACCGAGCTCATGGCGAATCTTTCGTTCTCTCTCATCCTTCTTGTATCTCGCATCATGAGCGAGTAGTCCACTTTCACTGGGGTGTGGGGACTAGCCCCGCTGCCCATGCAAACCATGTTCTTTTGTTGAACTTTCCATGGCAATGTATATAACTCTTCGTTTTGTCGTTTATCGTTAAGCTCGTAGGATGGTTATGTGCTTGTTTTCATTTTTGTGCTTCCTATGTTGCGAGAACTTCAATGCATGGGTATGAACGTCATTTAGCAAGTTAGACTCCTTGATGAGAACTTCTGATTGGATTCCTTGAGGTCGTAAGTGTGTGATCCGCGAGGGGACGAGCCATCTAGCCTTCGGTGACGCTTCTGTGCACCTGATGCCCGTATGGGGGATTCACAACCTTAGTTAGATTTTGTATCTTCTTGTTAATCATCGATGCTTACTCGTACTATAATCGCTTATGTGCTTATCGGTTGACGCAACTGACTCCTTGACGAGAACTTCTGATGGGATTCCTTGAGGTCGTAAGTGTATGATCCGTGAGGGGACGAGCCATCTAGCCTTTGGTGACACTTCTGTGCGCCCAACACCTGTATGGGGGGTTCACAGCCTTAGTTGGATGTTGTATCTTCAGAGCCGTAAGACATGTGATCCGGATGGTGACGAGACATCTGATGCCTATGATGATGCTTACGCGGACCTGACGCCCGTATGGGGGGTCCTGCAGCAGCTCTACTTGGAGTGTTATATCTTTCCTGGATTGTTTGCAAAGGAGTATGTTTGTGTTTGTAGCGGTGGTCAAACTCGGTACCATCCCAGTGATTCCACATCACTGATCCAAACCTATCTTTAATTCTACCTTTACTTTCTTGCAATTAGTTTAAACAAACCAAAATCAACCTATTGTTCTAAATATTAGTTTTACTTGAGCTAGATCCAGCTGACGAAGATTCTTAAAAACGTTGTCCTTTGGGTTCGATCCTCAACTATACTGCGATAAGACTCATCCTCTTGCGGGTGGTATTATTGCACTTGGTTTAGGTAAAAGCTCGGGGATTTCAGCCCTGGGTGAATTTGTTAGTGCATTCAAAACGCCACGTCAGTACTCTACCACATATACATACTCAGGTTGAAGGTATTCCTCATAGAAAGCTGCCTTAGCCAGCGGAGGAGAAGAGGGATCTATACATCATTGTCCTTATCCGATTCTGATATGAGTTTTTGTGGTGGTTTGTATCTGGTCTTGATCTTTATGTGGTCTTTTAGTTTGTTTTTCTCCTCATGTAGATGCCGTATGGCTCCTCCATAATGAAATTTGTCTGTCTAACTTCAAAAAAACAGTTAATTTTATAAGATTTATACTCTGAGTCTCAAAGATATGCTTTTTTGGCATATTAATGGTATTGATTGGTTGTATGATATATGTATACCTTTTGTCTGGCATATTGTAATTTGTTTGAACTAAGTGACCTTTTATAATATGGTGTTTTATTTTTCCATACATGATTCTATTTTGGAAGAACTTTAAACACAAAGTGATGAATTCATTATACCTCAATATTAAATATCAATATGCAATTAGACCCTCACCTTTACAGTGTAAAAAAGATTTAATGCATGAGTGAAAACATGGCGCTCACCTAATGGTGTAGATAGGGCCTAAAGAACATTAAAAGTACAAAATGAACCGCACCTGAGGGTGTGGAGTGGAAGTCATTTGAAGGTAAAAAGACCCTCACATGTGGGTGTATAATGGGTTAGTTATCTTGAATATTCTCAAACCTAGGTGGCGGAGGAGATAGTGGCGATAAATTGTATGATGGATTTTTTTTGATAAAATACATTGTGATTTCATAAAGAATGAAGTTGGTAGATTGTTAGTTCTCTTGTTTGTTTTATTACTTTTAAGGGTTTATATTATAATGCCATTACACATGTTTCACCAGCAGCATAACAATGCAATTGCATTGATATTATCTTTTACACCTATTAGGCTAAAGAAGGATCATTTTTAAAGAATTTCCCAGGTCTTGCGTCTCCACTTGATTGTACTACTCTTATGAACAAGTTCCACTAAACCATGAGGGATCTTCTTATGAGAAGGGGTAGTATAGTCTGTAAAATTAATTTTCTCATGTATCTTTTCCTATTTTTCTTCAAGCCATGTTGTAAAACCTAGAAGATTCATTCTAAAAATTAATTGGATTTTATTTTAATTATTATGTATGTTGTGTAGGTGATCCTGACTATTAAGGGTTGGCGTTAACCCATTACATGATGGTTGGTATCAGATCTAGACACACAACCTCAACATGATAATTATCTAAAATTGTAGATCTTGATTGAACCTAGGATATCCCAGAGTCTATAGTAGTGAAAATTGGATTGATTAGGATTTAGCACTAGGGTTTACGGCTAGTAATAACCTCCTATGAATATTGTAATTGTAGTTGAGGTTATCCACTCTATGTGGAACCATTGGATCCAAAAATGGACCTAAGTTTCTCCTTTGAAATCCTAGAGAGTCATTCCAGCATATCATCACTTCTTTAAGGTATACCCTAAACTACCTATTGTCTGAATTACGTTGACTCCTCATCTTTTCTTTATCATTTCTAAGATGTCTTGATTTGACCTATACTCCCCTAAATTTTGGGTGCATGGAAAATAACTAAAATGTGAAAGAATGTGTAAAATATGAATAGTGAAGTACTATGATATGGTATTCTCTTGACTCAAACTATATGATGAGAGGAGTCATATTGTGAAGTATCTTGCAGATGCTTCCAAAAATGTAGAGTGAGGGAGAAGGAAATTCTAGAGTTAAGGACAAGAAGGTTGATATGGTGAAGGATAAGAATAATGTAGACGATATGGAGAAGGAGGTACAGATGGAAAAGTTAAATGAGAAGTAAAATAAAGTTGGGGAAGGAAAAGAAGTTGGGAAAGATCAAGACGTTTAGCCTCTAATGGGCTTATTTTTATCATACTTGTGGTGATGGTTGGATATTTATTTATGGGTCCTATGACCCCATTTGATAAAATAGTTGGATGTTCTCATCCTCCTATTTGATCTTGACATAACCTAATTCTTACATGTACATATGTGCATGTATAGTAGACTAAACTTATTTATAGTAGTGGTGCCTTTGTATCTTGGTAATATTTGTACGTGCATATTCTATCTCAAGTGCATGTATTCCACTCGTATATTTATAATGGGTGCATATATTCTACCCAAGGTATTGATAAATGGATACTTATCCATTTTTTTGCATGTTTTAGATCTCTATTTATGAGCATTTTGTCATTATTTTCTAGTTTTAGAGTTGATTTTATTATTTTTCTTTTTATAGTCAATTGGGGTTCTTACATGATTTATTATGCCTTTTACAGGAAAAGAGACATCATATTTCAAAGTGTGAACATTACAAAAACTACTCTTGAAAGATGTTTGTATAATTTCCCATAGTGCTTGAAATACATATATATTCGACAGAAAATGTGCCATAACATTTGTGTGTAAACTCCAAATTTAGTGTGCAAATATTATTTTAAATGGAAATTGAAATTTTTACAATACAATCATATTATTCGGACTGATTTTGAGCTTTTAATGAGATAGAAATCCGCTCAAAGTTCCAGTAATGGAATTCTACAGCAAAGAGAGTTGAGGAAGCTAATGAGAGGTCAAAGTGATTGAAGAAAGTCACAAAAGAAAGTAGATGAATTCATAAGCTTTTTGTAAAAATGTAATACTCAGTCAAAAGCCAAAATGTGAAAATCATCAATGTAGTAAAACTTACACCAATGTGACTTTGGGATAGAGCAAGCCATTCCTATTGGGTTTTCCCTCTCCTTTCCCCCAGTAAAAGGTGGAAGAACTCCAAAGAAAAAGGCATCACTTGTTTTATCCCTTATTATCTAGTTTTTATTATGTTTTTTTACATTATGTCTAAGTAATTCCCTTCTGGGGTATGGGCACTTGTGCCATATCCCATTCCTATACAATGTAGTCAACTCCTTTGGTTTAATAAAATAATGTTTCCTTTTTGTATCTACTTTATTTGTTAATTTAATATACTCTTGTGGTGCACTGTGATCACAGATCTCCACAAGGATGAGCCCATAATACATTAATTGTGATTGTTATTTTTTATCCAAATGATCTTGTACTTATTTTTTTGGTAGAATGTTTATATTTTTGTGGGCATGTTGAGATCTTAGATCCTCAAAAGAATGAACTGTGATCTTTTGACGTGATCACCCAATATTAGATTATGATAATTATACCATTTTGAATTGTTTATTATAACCCATGGTGACACAATCACCTGATCCACGGGTCCAAACGTCGAGCATGAATCACATGTTTCTCAATGAGATCAAGGAAAGTTATATGTTGGATGGTTGGAAGAGGATCCATAAATTCTAGGATCAAAGATTTTATAGAAGTTTGGTCCTTGTGAGATTTGTGATCTGCATGGACACAAATCTACTAGGTCTTGATTTGATTATTAAATCTTATGAGTTGACTGATTGAGTGAAAGCAAGTATATTGGTGGTGATCCCCAGATCCCAATTATTTTGTCATTTGATATTGATTAGTTTATTTTTACACTTTTTTTTCTATTCTTATCACAATCAAGCTCTCAATAATTGGAATTTTCCTTCTTGTTCTTGCAATTGGTTTTGGATTTCAACCATTTTCCGCCATCCCTTGGGTCGATACCTTACTACCAAAAAGTTAACTTATTGGTAGTATCGAGTTGACTATCTCTTTAGAAGGTTAAACTCTAGGACTTTTCCTAGTGATTGGTGTGCAAAAGAAATAGATCATTTTGGTACTGTTGCCGGGGGAGGGCACACATTTTTTAATCCCATCACTTATATATACATGATTTTTTATTTCTTATCATAATTTTAGTTTGGTTTTATAATTTTTAGTTTGTTCCATAATTTCAATTTTCTTTCATAATTCGTTAGCTTTTTTATAATTTTTAGATTGTTCTATATTTTTTTTCCTTCTTTATAGTTCATTTGTAATTTTAGTTGTTCCGTAATTTTTAGTTCTTTTATAGTATCTTATTTTCCTTCCATAATTTTTAGTTTTGTTTCATAATTTCTTTTCTTAGATTTTGGTAATTTATTTTGCCTATTGAGACCCATTCTGGTAGTGTATATCCTCCTTCTACTGAGTTTCCATTCTGGTGGTACAACTTTCTAGTTTATTTTTGTAATTTTTGTTCCATAAATTCTTAACGTCATCCCTATAACGTTTAGTTCTTTTTAAATTTGTTAACTAGTTTTAATTTCTTTGTTTCCCTTCAAAAATAGAGAGAGGGAGATGGAGTGGCCAACAAAATATGGTTCACAGTGTCAATTGTGTGCTTTAGAATCATACATCACTAAATTGTCCAAGTGTGTCCCCTCATATAATCGTGAAATCTTGTAAAATAGAGTCTTCCTACCAAAGTGAATAAAATCAAAATTACAATACACAAACTTTTGAAGACCATTATATGGAAAAATTCTACTATGGGGGGATATGGGGAGGATTGACAACAAAACAATTGGGGGGTATAAACCTTGTTGTAAAAGCCAATATACACCTCAACACGAGTAACCAATCTTTGCCATTGAAATAGGCTTTAAAGCAATGACCATTATTCAGTAGGCTCAATAGAAACCTATTTACTCCCATCTATCTCTGTTGATTGTAGCTTTGTGTCCTCCTCCATGACCTCTCTCCAGGAAACTTGAAGCAGAACCCAGGCATTTAGAACAACTCAAGTTTGTAACTACTTGATCCAGCCTTACGACTCCGGAAAGGGTAAATCCTTCCCCCATAATTTTAATCAAAAGGATGATGATGAACTAGTTGTCCCACATCCACTAGCATCATCCTCTCCATAAAAATACATTCCTATTTATAAATTTTGTTTACCCTTCCATGGATGACTAAAGAGCACCTTGGAGAAATTAAAGCATCCTAAGATGATTTTACCAGACGATGATGATGATGTTCCCATGTTTATGTCACTTATGCCAATTTACCAAGGATTCATATTCTTTGTGCAATGAGAACATTAGTATTCCAACCTTCTGCTAGAGGCTTTATTACTTGAGTATGAAAACTCACAATAGGAGAGTCATTCTTACCCTTAAACTCCAACAACTCCTCCTATGATAGGTATAGATCCATATGTTATCATTGAACAATCCACTTGGGTTGAACCCTCTATGGATAATGAACCACCACCCCTCCATGATAAATCAGTAGATATTTTTGGATATAGGCTTACTCATAAAGAGCCTTAAAATCCTCCACAACTAGTTTCTTTTTCACATATGGCCGATGTAAATGGGGAGCCACCACTTGAAGAGAGTCACATGCCCCCACTCATTGATTATAAAGAGAATACTCCCATTGTACTTCCTCCGGAATGCTTGGGAACATATTTCATAGAAGAACTCTAGCCATATGCCATATCAGCAAGGTAATCCACTTATCTCATTAAGCACAACATTTATTGCATGATTTTTTAGGAGAGAAAAAATATTTATGATGCTAATTTAAATATGATTCTTCCTTTCATATCAGAACCAATTGTTGTATACATAGATCAATATTATTGGGGGAAACCAAAACCATAACCTCCACATGTTCCTACAAAGTTGGCACTACTTGTGTTATCATACTAGCTCATACTCCACCACGAATAAATCTTTCTAGATCCACGTACATCGATAGCACTTCCTCCACTATTGAAATAAGATTTGTGATCTAACTAGAAGGATTGTGGGGCAACAAGTAACATCATTCTTCTCCACCTAAAAGCCCATTTGAGCTTCCATGACCACCCAATCACCGGATGTACTATGAATTTCCTCTTTGCAAGGTTCAAGTCCTTACTGGCATTCCATTCATCTGGACAATCTTTGAGCTACCAGGCCCCCTTGGTGATCTAAGCAATATGTTTCCCTCCATTCCAGATTTAAGTTTTGCTTTATACGTGCAAAAATTTTAATTTGGGGTGGAGGTGGGTGGTACGTACTCATTCCACACATTCTATCTAAAATTTCTTAAAACTTTCATTTTGGTATAAAGTTTAGCTTTAAATTTTTCAAAAAAAAGTTCGTCTAGTTTTGGCCTTTATGTAGTCATCCAAGCCTTTGTATTATTGGCCATTTATGCATGTGATTGAAAAACCCCCCTTAAACTAGTGAATCTTCTAGCATCATATTTCAAAAATTGCTCATGCTAGAAATCATCTGGTCTCCTATGACCTCTAATAGAACTAAACTTGTGAAATCTGGGAAGTGTAGTTGGATAGATACAAATTAAACCACAATGTGTCTTTATTAGAACTACAAAATTGACTTGTAAATTTATGACTTTTTGTGTATTTTAGAATAGTCTAAACTGTTGTTATACTACTCCCAAAGCATTGAAATTCTAAAAAATGAGAAAAGCACAAGATTGTCTCTTCTACATTTCTTCCTCCACCTTCTTATTTTTTCCATTCACCAAAAGAAAAAGGAAAAAAATCAAAGTAAATGTGTCAAACTCCAAGTTTGGGGTGGCACAACCCCTTCTCCTCCCTCTTTCTCTTCTTCCATACCCCCTATAAATTGAATAAGGCTATGCCATCAAGAAAAGATGCCAAAAGAGAAAACCAAAACATGTGGTCAATGCAAATGCAAATAAAGAAATGAAAAGGTCTCAAGTTGAATAGAGGAGAGACCGCTTCCTTCAATACCTCCCTTCACTCTACTTTTTATGACCAGGGGAATCTACATAACCCATCAAACCCTTGAACATTGGACGTATTTAATATTATGATAAGAATATATGTGTGTACTAATGATTGAAGGGATATAAATTTCTAATTCCTTGCAAGTTTTCAAAAAAGAAGCAAGTTGTGAAGCAAATTTTAGTAAGGAAAGTAGCAAATTATGTTTTCAAGGTTCTAGGATATTGGTGTTGCTTGTCCATTCAAGGTGGTAAGGATTCATATAGTACAAGGCAAGTGAGGAAGACTGGATGAGAATATTATTGGGAATTTTTTTTGATTTAATGTTTCTTGGGGATGTGCAACGATTTAAGTTCAGGGTATTTGATAAATGCATATTTATACATTTTATTTGCATGTTTAAGATCTCTATTTAAGATCATTTTGTCATTATTCTCTAATTTTAGTGTTGATTATATTATTTTTGCTTTTCCTAGTCAATTAGAGTTCTTACTTGATTTATTATGCATTTTGCAGGAAAATAAATAATTGTAAAAATTACCCTTGAAAAATGTTTGCACAATTTCCCACAGTGCTTGATATATATATATATATATATATATATATATATATATATATATATATATATATATATATATATATATATATATATATATATATATATATATATATATATATATATATATATATATATATGTATATATATATATCTATGTATAGATGTATATATATATATGTATAGATATGTATATATATGTATATGTATGTATATGTATCTATGTATATATGTATATATATGTATACACACACATATATATATGTATATGTATATATAAATGTATATATATATATATGTATATATATATATGTATATATATACATATATAAATGTATATATGTATACATATATATGTATATATATATATATATATATATATATACATATATATATATATTTATATCTATACATATATATATGTATACATATATATATGTATATATATACACATATATTTTAAATATATGTATACATATATATACATTTATATATACATATATATATACATTCACCTTCAAAAGTGCCATAACTTTTGTGTACCAGCTCCAAATTGAGTGTGTAAATATGTGTCAGAAAGGAAATTTAATTTCTTACAATAAAATCATATTATTTGGACTCATTTTGAGCTTTTGACAGGATCTAAATCCACTCAACGTTCTTGCAATAGAATTCTATAGGAAAAAGAGTTGAGGAAGGTAATGAGCGGTCAAAGTAATTGAAGCAATGTACAAAGGAATGCTAATTAATTACATATACTTTGTGTGAGAATGAAAGTAAAGACTTAGTCAAGAGTCAACATGAGAAAATAATCAATGCAATCAACATTTTACCTATGTGACTTTGGGATGAAACAATCCATTCTTCTTGGAGTTTGCCCTTTCCTCCCTCCTATACAAGGAGGGGCCTCCAAAGAAAAAGGCATCACTTGTTTTATCCTTTTTATCTAGTTTTTGTTTCTTTTCTTAACATTATGTCTGAATAGTACCCTTTAGGGAAATGGATACGATCCCCACAACCCGTTCTCAGTCGATGTAATCGACTTTTTTGATTTATTAAAATATTTTTTCCTTTCCATTTCTTCTTTGATTGTTGGTTGATTTGATATACTAATGTCAGGTGATGTGATCGCGGATCTCCACAAAGATGAATCCATAATCCCTTAGTTGTAATTTTTAGCATTTTATTCAACAAATCTCACACTTGTTTTTTTAGTAGAATGATTGCAATGTATTGGGGATGTAGATATCTGATCCTCACAAGAATGAACAAGAAGGAAAATTTCAATTGTTGAGAGTTTGATATGCACTTTTATTTCTGTTCTTAGCATAATCAAACTCTCAAAAATCAGAATTTTCCTTTTTGTTCTTGTGATTGGTTTTAGATTTCAACCATTTTACTGCACGACAAGGTTGACTCCTTGCTTGCAATGAGTTGACTACCTCTTTATAAGGTTAAACTCTAGGACTTTTCCTAGTGATTGGTGCACAAACAACATGCATCGGGTATGTATTTTCTACGGAATACTTTAGGATTGAAATTTTGTGGGTCTCAGTCCTATTTAAATAATGTTGGTATGATTGTTTTAACATGGGCTATTTATGATTTCATATTTTTTGTGTGATCACTTAAGGAAAGAAACTCTATTATTATTTATCTTCTTTAAATGTTCTCTTTGATATCCATTTGAATGCTCTCTTCCTCTCTTGATTTGTAAAGTCTTGATAAGTATATTGTTGAACTTTTATCCAAATATTATGTGATCCCTATTTATATGCTCATACTGACATTTTTGAATTTCAACAACTTCCACTTTGTCTTCTCTTATGGGGTATGCTTTCAAGCCATTAGGTGAAAGACTTGTAGGAGTTGACTTGTTGACTAGGACTTTGATTAGTGGAGTTGACTTTTAGGAGATAGACTTGAGGTAGATCAAACTTCCCTATGCTATATCTTGAAGTTGTTTCTTTCATGTAAGCCCCCTAGTGGGAGATTATTATGTAACTTATAAAATTGTAAATAGCCAATACATTTTATTCCATTTATATTCTTATATACCATTCATTTTACAATGAAAAATACACCTATTTCAGCATATTGTTAGTGTGTTTGGATTATATGGGTTTATTCCTCCAATTGAGTAAGGAGTTGTTCCATTCTCTTGTCCCACTAATTAAAGATTGTATTAGAGCCATGGCGGTCAGATTGTGACTATTTCAATTTTATCTCGTTAAGTAGGATCTTTACCATGCATAGTCAACCTCTAATTGATGTGCTTACCCTAAAATACACCTAAGATTCCTATGATATGATGGAAGAAAGTTTTGGAACCATATGAGGTGAACATAAGGATCTTGATGAGTAAACCTTAAAGTGATGTCACCCATAAGCTCATACCCTAATATGTATGTTATATTGACACATCTCCTTGGATTTTATGAATTTTGACATTAGGATGGGGTTAGGTAATGAGGATGTTAAAGTAGTTGATAGGGAGAAATTTGATTTTGATATGGAAAAAAAGTTGTGAATCCAATCTAACATTGAATTTGAAATCATCTTTGATTTATGTCACATGATTTCTCAAAGAAAAACATATTTTCCATTATACTACTATATGTGTGCAAAAAAATTCTTTGCATTTTATTGATGTTTTATTGAAGTAAGTCACAATGACAAAAAGTATGAATTTTGGTAGAGAAAACCTAGAATTTATTTACTATATAAATCTCAATCCCGATTTTTTTTATAAAGCAATGTCTATGAAGATGTAGCTTGAACTAAGGGTTTAGAAGACCTACCCTCTTTTCCTTTCTTAGGTTGTCAGTAGTTGTACCTCGTGACTTTTTGGATGCTATAGTGACCTTAGGGTTTCTAGGTTAGAACCCCAAGGACCTAAAACCCATCCTTAGGTGTATAGATCATCTAGTTGGTGGAATGACTTGTGCATATTTTAAATGCACCCATGTGTTTGATCAATAACCCTGACACCCTTGGGTTTGTTTAATTTGACTAATTAGATAAAGATATTTTAAGGGGTAGAGTCATGTAAACTATGGAGGCTAGGTTTTTAGTGAAACTTTAGTGTTGTCAGAGCATAATATTGAATACATTTACTAAATATTTAGTAAGTTCACAAATTATCTTTAATGGATATAAAAATCACCTAACCAATATAAATGAATGACCATTCTTAAGTTGATCCCATAACTAGTAATTCAGTAATTAAAGTTTCCATATTAAATTTCACTCATCTAAAACAATGACCATAAATAATGTGACTTACTAGTTAGGTTTCAAAATTATTATAGGATCTAAAACTTATTTACCCTTCTCACTAAATTGCAAAATATGATCTGGTCTAGAAACTAAGTTACACACTTTCAGAATGACGTATGTATATCCTTCTCCCATGCAACCATAATAAATTGAAGTGTCTACACTTTAAGTATATATTAATCTTAGTATGTGTTGACTAATGTATTCACTAAAACTTTGGACAATTAGATTAAATAAATTACATAACATACACTAAAATACTCAAATGTGGTCAGTGAGATGTACTTGATATATAAATCCTAAACCTTGCACCTTAACCATAATTTGCGTTTGTAAAATATGAATGAACTCAACACAAGTAGTAGTCCTAATACTGAAGAAAAAAGTATATATTCATGAAATAGCCTTGAAGTACCAACACATTTAATCTCCAAATAAAAAACATGAAAAAACAATGATGATGATGAAACTGCCATCACAACATATCTAACCTTAATAAGCACAAAATACAACCATAGTTTTTGGTATAACTCTATTAGTTTAACTTCTAGTGAGAGAAAAATATTGGAGACCAGATATTTGGACTCACATAGTTACATCTTTGTTAAAGGGTGACTCTAGATTTGCATTGCTTGGATTTAGGGATGAAATCATGTTCAAGGGGGGTGTTGTAATATAGTGAAATATAGCATATTGAATTTAGAAATCCTATTCCTTGGATGTGATTCTTGGATTCTTATACCTTTAATTTCGGCCAAACAAAGACACACATAAACCCTAATACACTCATTTGTACTCTAAGAAACACTAAATTATATATATAATGAGTAACTCATGTATAAACCCTAGTTATGGTTACTTGAAACTATAATCATACTTTAGACCTATAAACCCTCATATAATGATAAAATGAATATTTATAACACAAATCCTAGTTTCTATTCAGCTAATCTAATGTAACCATGCTTGGTACCTCATTTATGCACTATCATCATCAGGCTTTTTAAGAACATAAGATATATTAATAAGTATAAAATTAGACCTAATGAGAAAATGATTCTTAGTATATCAATAATCCCTTTTATAAATCATATATGATATTTAATCACTAGTGCATGCATAATGACTAAAATATTACTAATGATATGTATAATGTGCTTAATATATGCAATGGAATGAAAATTAGGGCATTCATGTATAATGATAAGAATAATGCACCATCAAATAAGTTAATGTTGATAATAATGGATCATAATGAGTAACTGAAATAAAATAACCAAATTGGTACATAATAATATAAGTTAAGTGTTTTGATAGAAAACAGGCATTAATAAGAATATAATTCATGAATGTTGATGATAATAATATCCTGTTTTAAAATTCTAACAAATATAAATACAATTAACCTAAAACAAATTGTATTGGAACTCATAAAAGGAAACTTTAAAGCTGAATATAACTCCAAAATCCTATTCCTTGGGTCCCAATTAGGCAAGGTGAAAAGTTTGGTATTCATAGGACCACATTTGATCACTAAACTAGATTATGAAAGAAAATATATAGTTGAAAACAATAAATTGATAATTGTTAAATTTAATATAACCAAATTTATATAGTTTTTAGGTATGTCTCTGTCATGCCCCTTTATTTTCTTTCCCTAAAGTTTCATGTTATTTGTCTCACACTAGGATTCTAGATTTTCTTATCTAATCTGGATCTACTACCAGCCATTTGATTATGATCATATAGTCATTTTGCTTTATTCCTCCTTGAATCTCTTCTCATGTTCTGACAACACATAGAGGAGAATCCCTCTTCTTTTGCTTTCTCCCTATATCTCTCATTACCTCCTAGTTACTTTTCCAAAACCATCCTTGCATATTTTCAAACATTTTGTGCCCTACTTTCTCTAGATCTTGTTTCTATTAGTTCTCCATAGGAACCCAGTTTCTGGATGACCTTGTTCATCCCTTGTTTCAATTTCCTTTCTTTTCCCTTTGTCTTCCTAGTACATCATAACCCTGTAAACCATTTGTGTAGTTTCTTTGTACCCCCAAGTAGTGTTTTCCATTTCCCAATTGATCTTTGTAACCCTCATACTCAATTACACATCTCCACATATTTCTCCTAAAGAAGACTTCTTTTTCGACATGTCTATGACCAAATAAGTGATTGAAGGGGGGCCCAAAACTCACCCTTGTACCTATACAAAGGTCTCCATGTTGACCTGAGAGCTACACATTGTCCATATTTTGAAAATCACTTAACCGTTCCTTTCATATGTATCTAATATGTCTACTTGACATTGATTTTAGGCTTTAGGTACCTGAAAATAATCATTTCCATCAAACCCTAGCTTGATCAAGTTCAAGTCAAAAGTAGTGCAAATGCACTTTTTTGGAAAACATCCTAAAACCCTTATGATGATTTTTGTAATTAGTTGTATTAATATAATGACTTGTAACTATGATGAAAATAAATCAAGAGCCCTACATTCAAATGTTTAATCACTCGAATGACATTTTCCAAAATTCATTATTGGGTGTTTTTGTTTGAGTTTTACATGTGACACGCTCGATCGATCCCCTGGATGCATTTTGAGAAAATTCAGGTTTGGTCAAGTTTATCATACATAGAACTTGACAGATCCATACACTAAGAAAAACTAATGTAAGCAGTTTGGTCGAGTTTCACCCATGTTAAACTCGATCGATGCTTTAAATTAGCTTTGTCGCATAGTATAATTGGTCGAGTTAACTTTATTAAAACTCAATCGAATGCACTGTATGGGAAGTGTAGAAAAGGTGATTCTAATAGTTGGAGTGTTGCGAAATTCGAAAATGTATTCATTGCAACACCCCAAATGATTAGAAAACTTCCTTAGTGCTCCTACCCTCTAGTGGACACCTCCAACTATAAATAGGACCTCTTGGAGTCCATTACAAGGCTGCTCCTTCATGCTATTCAAGCTCCTAGCAATAGTTGAGTGCATCTAGTCCACTTGATCCCCTATCAGTCTCTTGTTTGCAAATCAAAACATCCATATGAGTGAGATAAGATCTATGCGAGAGAGTTCCTTCATTGTATGCTTGTAAAGATCTCAAAGTTTCCTTTTCCACAACCCCTTTCTTCAAGATCAAGTTGGTGAAAGCTTCTCCAAGTGAAGGAGAAGGTGCAAGCTTCTTCATGTTGTAGAAGAAGGTGCAAAAGCTTCTCCAAGGTGAAGGACAAGGTCAAAGCTAAAGATCTAGGAGTAGAAATGGGTAAATCCTTCAAGGTAATAGACTCAATGCAAGAAGGGGATCTCCTTGGAAGGTGTCCAACTACTTGCAAGAGTGAGTAAGACCTTGTAGAGGTAGAAGACTCTAGATCCTCTGGGTAGGTAAGATCTTGGTTGGTTATTGGCTCCCTTGTCCTCAAAGGAAAGTCTTGGTATCTTTGAATTGGAAAAGGAAGGTCATCTTATATGTCTTATAATGGAATATAAGTATACATTGGTTGGAAAATAATAGGTTTTGACTTCACTAGGTAGTGGATTGACTTTCTCCTAATTTGGAGATTGGAACCACTCTAAACAACTTGTGTTGTTGTGTTTGTTCAATCACTCTCATCCTTTCTATGTATGTTTAGTTGTACTACAAATTTAATATTTCCAATCTCATACATAGTTGTAACTTGAAGGTCTAATGAATTTGTGCAAGTGTTTTTAGCTCTATTCACCCCCGCTCTAGATCCCATTTGAACCAACACTCCAAACCTTCAACTCCACTGTTTCATGGTATTTATCTACCTCCCTCTTTTGGTTGCCTCATCTGTAGTTCATGTAGATCACGGGTGGGTTTTTGTGCTTCAGACCTCATTCAATCACCATCTCTTTTTATCTAATTCCCTTTGTTTGATACAAACTTGTTTCTAATTAAGTTTTGGATTGTCCCTTGTTCCCTTTGGTCTGTAGCACCTAAAGGTAGATAGGTTTTGGCGGTTGCATCCACCATTGCTCTAATGGTCTTGTTGTTCCCTTTTGAAGCTCTTCTGGATAACTTGAGTACTAAGGAGACATGAAGTTGTTTCTTTTTCTTTTGATCCCCCATTTTAGGACACTAAAGGAAGAAGACAAACATTCATGTGTACTCAGTTTTAACCCTCACTTTCTCTTTACTTCTTTGTTTTTGTTCCAGGGGTACCATTATCTTTTTTCCCATATGTAGTGTTTTATCCGATCGCCATGATTTTGGGGGCCAACAACTAAGTTACCAACTCCTATTGGTCAGTCTAAGCCAAACTCACCTGGATTTCAAATTTATTTACTGATGTGGCTTTTTCTGGGTCTCTCATGGGCTAGAACGCATGAAATATACTATTAAATATATACTACTAAATAAATAGGATATTCCTTAATGTTTTGGGGGTTTTCCCCATCTAATGATATAAGTTTCTTTTGATGATTCCAAAATAATAGATAAATGCTTTCTAAGGATTTTTCTTGTGGTCAAAATTTATAAAATTCATATCTAACAATTTATTAGCCAAAAAATGGAGTAAACACTAGTACATAAAAGAGATATCTTGTCAGTTGGCTTTTCACTAGAACATATAGTAAACTCTTTAGCATCGGTTCCTTCAAGAAATTCACCACAAGTGACCAGTTGAGAAAATACAGGCTGTATTTTATTTCTTTCATCGGTTGCTTCTCAAGAAAATTGATGCGATACTCCGCCCGTAAAAATAGAATTTTGCACAAAAATTTTATGAGGCATTTCATTTGCCTCCAAAACCCTAAGTTGACATAGGTTGTTAAATATCTGACGAGATAAATGACTATGTACCAAATTCTCCTTGTACTTATTATGTTTATATATTGTCGATTGTAACTACAAAAATCGACGATAAATTAATTTTTTTCACCTCAATTGGTTTTTCTCGTCAGTTTTCTTCACCCCAACTGACAATGTAGGTTTCTCTAGGTTGCATCTGGGTTGTGGAATTAGTCATTGGTTTTGTGTATAAACCAATGCAAAAGGTATCTGTTTTGCCAGTGGTTTTTTGGTTGCAACTGATGACCTAGGATTCAAGTAAGACCTACCATGTTGCTTTTCTAAATCATTGATGGGGTAGGCCTTACATAGGCCATGCGAGAAACCCTTTTCCCCTGTTTCCCCTAACTGTGTTTCTAGAAATTGTTCTCTAATAATTTTTCTAGAAATTGTTCTCCTCAACCACAGGTCCTTCAGTCATTGCTGCCTCTATTGCTTCTACAACTAGTCTCTTCTCTAATGCGTCTATCGGTCTTTATCGATGGTGCTAATCTCTTATCTACAGCTGAAAACTATTTTTGCTGCCTCTCCTCTATTTATGTTGCTCCTCTAATGCCACCATTGTTGGTTGTCCTCCACCAGCCTCCTACAAATCTTCCTCTGCTAGCCACATCCCCTATGTCGATGCCTTCTCAGTTCTTCCTCCTCCTCCGCCACTGCCAGCCATATGTTTCCTCTCCTTCTTCTTCTTCTTTTCCTTTCTCTTCTATCATCATTCAGTTATCTCATCTCCCTTCCCCTCTCCTCCTTCCTCCTCTCTCCTCCTATCCATGTCCTATGATTTCTTACTGAGAAGAAATTGTAGGTCAGGTAAAGGACAAGATAGGAGGAAGGAGGAGAGGGGGATGGGATATGGAGATAACTGATGGAGGAGAATGTGATTAATTATATGGAGAAATATATTTATGATTTCAATTTGTAGATAATTGTGATGAAATTAAGAACAAAATTTTATAAAATTGTGATGAATTGTGATGAATTAATGGAGATTTTTATGAATTATTATATGTTCATTATTGATTATTTGGCTTTGTTAGGATTATTACATGCTGATAATGAAACTATAACTTAGATGAGCAGAGAATCAAACTCTAGTGCTCATAATGAATTATGATAAATGCATTGTTAATTTGGAACAATAACACTAATTTTATATCTATGATAAGTGCAATGTTTAATATTAGCAATTAAATTTTTGCATGGATAAATGATCACACCTAGGAATTAATACACTTAAATTGATATGAATTTACATAAATTAACTTCATTTACCTTGAAATTGATATAAGTTTACCTTATTAACCTTAAACCCCAAACTAATAAAAAGTAAACTTGAATTTGTAAACCCTAACCCCAATACTCTATTAGCCTAGAAACCCATCCAATATTTACTCATTATGAGTAAACCTTTGATAGTCCTAGGTTTGGGACTATTCTTGAGCACTTCATCTAACTTAGCATGTAAATGTATAATGTATGTTCAATTTCAATAAATTTGACACCATTTCCACTTTTGTTCTCTAGGATATATGTAGGTGTGTATTTGCACGTCTACGTCGAAGTACTTAGAGAATTCTGGGGAAATGTTGTCAAAATTTATTGAAATCGAACAGGCATTGTACACTTACTAGTGAGATGAAGATCTCAAGAATGGGATAGGTGGTACACATTCATGCATGTGAATGCTACTAGATGATTAGGGCTCAATTCAAGCATTTTGTAACAACCAGGCCCACTGCCCTAGGCTCTAGTAGAGTTTCAGGAATGATGACTGACCCCACAGACCACCACTAGCCTTAGCTGTGTGCTTTTTCCTCACACACACGCAAGTCAGGGTCAACTTCTCGACTGGTCACCCATCCTAGTATTACTCCAAGATAAGCACGCTTAACTATGGAGTTCTTTAGAGATGAGCTCTCGGAAAAGGAGGTGCACCTTGGTGATATGGGTAGTCCAATCATTCCTTTTAAGGTCATGTTATCTGAGGCCTCAAATCATGAGATGTTACAATCTCCCCCACTTAGGCTCTTGACGTCCTCGTCAATGTTCAACTATAAGGCTTCATAATCTCTTCCCCATTCCAGTGCAGACCCACATTGGCCCATGGACACCCAGCTCCCGATCACGGACATCAACCATGGACAACCCTTTCAAACATGCCTGGACCGCACGGCTCAAGACTGGCATGCCACATGCCCATGTGGGCCCCACCTACTGGAGGGCTTATGGCTCTGATACCATTTGTAACAACCGGGCCCACTTCCCTAGGCTCTAGTAGAGTTTCATGAATGATGACTGACCCCACAGACCACCACTAGCATTAACTTTGTGCTTTTTCCTCACACGCACGCAAGTCAGGGTCAACTTCCCAACTGGTCACCCATCCTAGTATTACTCCAAGCTGAGCATGCTTAACTATGGAGTTCTTTAGAGATGGGCTCCCGGAAAAGGAGGTGCACCTTGGTGATATGGGTAGTCCAATCATTCCTTTTAAGATCATGATATCCGAGTCCTCAAATCCTGAGATGTTACACATTTTTTCCTAAAATTAACTTATTAGCTAGAAGTTGATGAGCTACTCTTCTCCATCTGATCACATAATGGATCATTCATGGATGTCTAAACCAAATCATGTTGTGTTTTAGGGGAGGCAGAGATGGAAGTGGAAATAAAAAAAGTCTCCCCAAAGCCCGAACCCAAAGAGATCTCGTCAACATCTATACACTGGGAAGGATGGTTTGTAGAGGCTTACCTTGTCCTGAGGCTTGCTCGGCAACATTACCTCGTGGCTAGCATGATCTTCACCTCTGGTCTTGGATGGTGTATGTGCAACTCCTGGTCACACCCGGACTGACAGATTGACGGTTGTCCTCTGAGTGGCAGAAATATCTCGCCTCTATAGTAGTCCACACGGACCACCGGGAACTCCAGTCATCCTGTCCTATAGGACACTGGAAGGAGTCGTCCCCTTCTGTCAGCATACTAGTCACCAGTGTGCTCTCCCACCACCATTTGTCATCTTGCAGTTGTCTTTCCCTCGTTGTTCCTCCCTAGTCGGGTAGCACTTGGTTGGGCTCTCTCGGTTACCACAACCAGAGATGACAACTTCACAAAGCAATTGATGTTCTAAGTTGTGCTATCCGAGAAGCCCCCACTACCCCTCTATATATAGGAGGGGTTAGGGTCAGGGTTCTCACCCTGAAAATGCGGGACTAAAGCAGGAGTAGAAGGGTCTGGAATTTCCACGAATTGATACACTGCGGAAGGTGAACCGGTCATTTCACAAACAAACTGATCATTTCAAAACAAAACCGATCGGTTCATCTCATGAACTGGTTGTTTGGGGAGTTGAACTGATCAGTTCATTCATGAACTGGTCATTTCACTTCCCATGTTAGTTCCCAATTTACTTTCCTCTTTCTATTTCCAATTAATCCAAAGATCAATACTTGTCCCAATTGAAATGTACAAGTGAAACGAAAATATTTTCTCACCAACCTAACTTTTCCAAGCTGACTCGTTTGGTCCAGCTGAACTGATCGGTTAAACACTTGAACCAGTCATCTTACTTGACCCTGAGCTGATCAGTTCAACAGCTTGAACCTGGAAGTCCAGGTTGTGCAGAAAATGATCAATGCAGTT
This sequence comes from Alisma plantago-aquatica, assembly GCA_963693085.1. NCBI lineage: Eukaryota > Viridiplantae > Streptophyta > Magnoliopsida > Alismatales > Alismataceae > Alisma > Alisma plantago-aquatica. The sequence continues at coordinate 810,924,002 of OY856411.1, forward strand.
CTCAAACAACTTGTCACCCAAATCAGTTGGTCCAACGCCTGAACTTTGTGATTCTGAGTCAAGTCAATTGATTGAATGTTTAATTGAACTACTAAACACATTTAGTAAACAATCTAAACATCATTCGTGGATAAACTCCTCTTCCAGGTTAAATCCTATGTGTGTGACCCTGCAGGCCCATTTCACATTGGCGGTGAAAGTCCATAACACTTATGACTTCACAAGCATAGAGTGGTTCCTAGTCGCACATCAGTGCTACCCAAGTGAAAAGGAAAGTTGGAGAACAACTTTCAATCCTACAATTTGTGACTGGTTTTATAGTGAATGTATAATCCTTTTTCGTTGATATCCCAAATGAACTCAAGGCATGGAACAGTCATCCTTTCAACGTTCATTCACTTCCTTGATCTTAGAGCATACTGGATGAGATATGTGTGACATCAATATTACATATTGATTCACACATGCATGTACATGCTTTCTTAGTCCTACTCATCAAGTAGACATGGACATCAAAATTGCTCAGGAGGGACAAATCCCATATATATCACTCACCCCACAAAAGCCCCATGTGTCAAAGTCACCCAATCATCACCTTTATAACAATCTATATTTCAGGACTGCTTTTGATGATGTCAAAGTGTACCCAATGACATGTGTTAAGTATAGTGATTTCAGGTCAAAGAATCACACTCACCACCATCACTGTGAGAGATGAGTGTGACTACCAAGTCATGGTTCCATGTTTCACTCTCACGGTGGGTCTATCTGATACACTAGTTCTCTAATAAGTACCTATGTGCTTGGTTTGATATCACTATATCATGACTGATGAGATTTTTTTCATCAACCAACACACAATCTAGTCTTTAGGGTTATTGATGTCTATGGTTATTTCCACAACAACAACTGACTAGGGACAAAACAAGAATGCATACTCTTAAAATCCATATGATCTCATCGTTTAGGTCCTTAACCTAAAACCATGTGTCATTGAGTAAAACAATTCTTTAGAGATCTATCATGTTACACTATCATCTCAGAAACAGTTAAAACATATAGATTGGAAATTACCTTTGATGTTTATCAAATCAATCTTAATGTATCCCACCAATCATCCATTGATTGGATCTCAGGGCATACATACCAACAGACTCCCACTTGCACTGTGAGCCAATCACCCCAGAATCATATTCTTGGTGATCTCCAAACATGTCCCACATGTTACTGTGCTCTAGTGCTAACACAGTGAGTTATGGAAACACTTTGCCTAAGTAGGTATTATTGCATGTCTCACATCTCTTCATTGTACATCTTATGTGTTACACCCCGATCTCACAATTTCCTCAAATCATGAGATTAGGGCATAAGATAGGATTTATATGTAACACAAAGAACACCCTTAACTTTTACTTTTCTTAAAAACTCTTGTTTCTTCGCATTGAACCACATAAAACATCTTAGCAAGGGAATCAGAACATTTCCTTTACTAATCAAACTTTAATAGTAAAGATACATGTATAAGCATTCACAATGTCTTTCACACATTATGCACATGAAACTTGCTAATTAGTATACATATCAAAGAGAAACAATATTACACATTGTAATTACAACTCTCTCTCTTATCTCTTACTGAGGACCTAGAGTGACAAGGACCGACTGACTCAACTAATCTCATACTTGACTCATGTGGCAGATCTACTCTGACGCTCTGATCATCTTCAAGTCCACGCGGTTAACCCTAAAATGTTTGAGTAGAGGGGTGAGCCTACTCGCTCAGTGAATGAGTACTTCAAGGAAACAGACTAATGCACTGATGTGATTACAGATATAATTTGAGTAAACGATATGAGATTTAACAACAATAAATACTACACTGAGCAGTTCTAAAACAATATAATTGAAATAACAAAGAATGTAAATATTGCATCCAAAGAATAACTACTAGAAGACTATGCTCTAGTCTTCCTTAACTCTATCATTTATAAAGAACTCTGTGAACCTATATGATCATATTTTAGATTATGCCCCAAACATATGCAGTGCACTCTGCATATGAAACTCGCAGTACACTACGAGTCCACTGTACAAGACTTAGCGACACACCCGGGAAATGCTAAGTCTGACGCCTCGTCCTGGTCTGCACAGGACTCTCAGGCTCACAAGGCCTCACTGCACTAACTCTGAGTGCTCTGGACTCCTCCGCAACCTGTAGTGCACAGTGGAGGGCCTCTAAGTCTCCGATGCCTGGGCGTATCCCCAGAACTGACCGGGACTTCTCCGATGCCTGGGCGTATCCCCAGGACTGACCGGAACGTTCTCTTGGATCTCCGATGCCTGGGCGTATCCCCAGAACTGACCGGAATCCTACCACTTAGACTACATGTCACCGAGACAATCGGTATTTGTTGGACACGAGTCTCCGATGCCTGGGCGTATCCCCAGAACTGACCGTTTCACCCCAAAGGTACAGACCGCGCAATGGGGTTCTACGATGTTAGGGCACCTAGGTCTATTAACTGATTAACAGATAAATATCATAGCTCATGTATTCAACATATACCATGTCTCAGTAACATCCCTTTCTAGGGCATGTCATATCTCATCACCTGCAATTTACGAGATATGTATTGAAATATAAGAAGCCCTGCAGTATGTAAATATCATTTCAGAGAGAACAAGCATATAAAGTTAAATGCACTAGAAACATACAATTCAACAATTAAGCATCACTACATCTCATATTGAGACCTTTCATATTACCATAGCATGATTCATTGAACACCCCATCCTTAGGGTTTCATTTGCCTTATTCATTCATCACATGCCAACACCCTACTCTTAGGGTTGCATTTGCCTCATTCACCTTTTCATTTACCTCATTCACTTGTCACATGGCTCTCATAAGGATTTCATAGGATATAAGCATTCACTAAATAAAGATTGTTTCCAAAAAATCATATGCAATCAATATAGACATGAAACCATGGAAATTTAACTAAATTTAGGTTTTCCATATCATCACTGCGATATCATGTATCCAGAATAAGATTCAATTAAGATAACCGACGAGGTACATCCTAACCACTTATAGGGTTACTAGTCCTTTTCAATAAGGTTGAAACACTAGTGATGTCTCAATTAGGTTAAAACCTAATTACATCATTTTGATATAAATCTGAAAAGCATTCTCACTAAGAAGTGTTGTATACCTTTCTGATATGAATCTTCCATCAAAAAGTCATTCAAACAGAGAAGGAATCTGTATCATATTAATTTACAATAACTTAAATCAAACGGACATTTCAGGATTTAGAATTCACATGCTAAGCATTTAGGGATTTGGATGTTATAATCAAATTCGTGCATTAGAATGTTTGAAGGAAGAACCCACTCACCCTAAGGTGTGAAAACACCTCACAACTGCAGCTCAACTCAGGGAATCTCGAATTCCTATCAAATCCCTAGCAAATCTCCCAATTCTTCTTCCATTCAACTCGGGAACCTTGAAAAAGAGGGATTATGAAGAAAGGGTGAAAAAAAAGGGAATTTCGACATCATCTTGGATCAAATCAGAGCATGGACGGAATCTTGACATGAGAGAGAAGATTCACCATAAAAGTCTATGCAAAGGATCCAAACTTACTTGATTTCACCACTCTTGGGACCGCAGAACCCTAATTCAGCAATTCCCCCACTTTCTTCACTCAAGCCCTAACTCTCCCTCTCTCTCTAGATTTTCGTTTCTCTGGAGTGAATGACGAAGAATGAGAGCTGTGTGTGTGTGTGGTTGCTCATATAAGTCAATTGAGCTGCTTGGGTCAATTGCATATTGACCCAACACTTAACTTTAATTATATTGGCTGAATATTCAGTTATACAAAAGTTACTGTAATTCGTTTATTTAAGAGAACAAACATTCTCCAACAATTATGGTAATTTAGCATGTTGTTTATAATTGTTCTATAAAGCTTCAGTTAAAATTTGAGATCATTTGGAGTTACTAATAAATAATTAAAAATAGAACAATGCACTGCTATATTGCAGTCTGCAAAATATTCGGCCGAGTTTGTCCTGCACAAACTCGACCGACACCCTTACTGTAGGGATTCAAAAGTCATCCAAAAATTATGCCAATTTTACAGAGTGTCTAAAACTGTGTTTTTCAGGCACAGTTCAAATTTGAGATCAATTGGATATACCAATAAAAAGACAAAATTCAATTACCACACTGCTGTAAAATTCTGGAAATGTGATCGGTCGAGTTTGAAACTCGGCCGATAAACAGGTCAGAGCCTTCTTCAAAATTCTGATATTTACCAATATTGTTCACATTTTATATATACAAATCATATCCAAATTTGAAGTAAATCAGAGTTACACATAAAATACTAAAAATAATTTAGTGAGACATTCTACTTATCAAATTCTGTATTCATGCATCATTAAAACCCTATTTTGGGCCGATTAGGGTTTATGTTTCTCAAACCCTAATTCTCAAGACAAAAGAATATTTAGACTTATTATCATAATTAAAACATCCTAATTGTGTTATCGTCATTAATTATATTTCAAGAATGATTATTCAAATTAATCTTTGCAATTGTCTAGGTAAACCCTAGTTTACCAGTTAAGCTCAGATGGGGTCGTAACATTATGTATGAGATGGAGTTATTGTAATATGTGATCCAATATTCCTTTGCTAACCTTTAGCCTCATTGCATGACCAAGCACTCCTTACTTGTCATCAATGACCGAAATATCTATAAGTTCATCTTTATGAACTCTCAGATCCATATAGTATCCACTACTGTTCTCCAACACACAGTTACTCAGCATTTACTTTTAAAATTGCTTTATTGGAACGTTTCCATTTTTCAACACACATTCACTTTTATATATCCCATATATATTTTGCGATAAATTTTCTGTCTTTTCCGGAAGTTCGCATCAGTGTAACTCTTTATAGTGAACCCTTCCTTATTTCCATAGAACTAGTACTTCTCAAGTACTTATCAAGTTCTCATGGTATTCTAGTAACCATTACTGGAACTAAACAGACATCCACTCATCATGTCCCACATATGAGTTATCAGGATGAGCATATCATATTGTCATGTCCTACAAGATGATAAATGCATTTTATTCTTTCTATGTCCATACATGCAAGATAACAGGATGATTACATACATGATAGATCGATATCTATTCTTAGTGTTCCCATTTTTCATGAGAATTGGACACTTGGCCTTGGGATACTAACTCCATGTAACATGGACAAGTTTTCTCCCACTGAATTTGTGCACACTGAACCCTTCAATACATATTGCCAATGTATTCTCTCTCTTTTCCAGGTCAAGAGGTTTTTGAGAACTATCTCTATAGATCTCTATTCCAATCACATAGGAAAGGTCTCTATCTTCCCTAAAGATAATTTCCAAAAAGGATTCCATTCTAGAACATCTCCTTCCTCATCAACATGTGGAATGCAAATACGCTCCCACTAAATCATGGATCCCTACTTTATCTTTGTCATATCAGTCAAACCCTTTGACTATATTATCAAAGTAAATATTTCCAGTTCTGAGTTGCTTGTACTCAATCAATCACATTGATTAGTCCATTATAACTTATAGACTTCATTTGCATTAATGGATTCATAAACCTTATAGGTTGTGTTACGTACACATTTGTCTTATTTCTCATAGGAATGCAGTTTTAATATCTGTATGCCAAATCTCTTAGTCTTTAAGTTGCAATCAGAAAGCATGATCCTTCTCAAAATGCCATCCATGTGGCTTAACACTTAAGACTTATATGTAGTTGTGGGTTTCATCTCAATGGGTGCTACCATCAAGGTCATACCTTATGGTTCACATGGAAGTCATTTAGGATCTAATGGTCATAAATCATAACTCAAAATCTGATTCCTCAATATCATCTATATTGTTGACTCATCATATGACCAACTCATCATATAGATATTTGAGGTGTATCTGTTAAGAATTTTGAGAACTCACAACACTGTGTGATTTTTAATATCCTTTATTAGTGTAAGGTATTCTCTATTTAAGAAGAACTTAGTTATTTGATAATCATCCTCTAACTCCTTAGAGTATGACTCCTTTTTTATTTAGACATCACTAAGCCTTAATCATGAGTTCTATATGATACACTATCATAATCACTCATAAGATTATCAAGCATTTGGTTTAACTATCTCATTCATTGATCACATCAAGAATTATTACTTTTACTAAATTTGTACTTCATTCATGATCTTCTTGAACACTTCAAGATATTCATATTGGTATTTCTCTAAACACTGTTTGAAGTATTAGTGTTTGCTCCAATAGGTATGTAAATACATCATATGTATTATACCTAATAGGATAATCATTCTCCCACTACCACTAGTGAAGATTGATTTATCATGTCCAAGATATTCATGTCTCTTAATGGTTCAAAACCAAAAGAGTCTAGCTTTATCCATCAATATGGAACAAGAAATGAATTCCCATGATAAAGCTAATTATTTGTTTGAGTTTATTAATAACCTTTAGGTATCATTTTATCTTATGCATACCAAGTACCACAAGATAAAGAAAGGCATTTCCACAAAGATCATATCTTTGAAATGGAAACATCAACTATATTAATAGCCATCTTGTCACTACAAGATGCAACAATAAAGTGTTTCAATTGGCAAATTGAAATAGCAGTTCTCAACTCTATTTCGTGCCCTTTAGGATGAAATAAACTAAAAGGTACTCCTATCTATGGCAGTAACACTTGCTCCAATGATGAGTACTCCTTTCTTGGTCCTTTCACAAAGGCCATCACTTCCTTTTATATCTTGCATATCATATATGTTATATATTCATCTTGGTATCATATACCTCAGATAAAGAAGTGTTTATTTCATGATACCTATGGTGGATATCTCTATCCCCTCCTTTCATCTTCTTTTGTTCTTCCAAATGTAGAGGGAAATTTCTCCTCCCTCGTCACCCTTTCCATATGCCTTGAGGCTGAAGATGGCTTGGGTTGTTGGCTAGAATCAGAATACTTCTTTGCTTTGCCCTTGACCTTGCCTTTAAGACTTACCCTTCATTGATCACATCAAAGATTAGGGTTTGTCTTTCTTAATCTATGCCTCTATTGTCCTCAACATGCCCAACAACTCTGTCAACGCTTGTCAAAGTTGTTCATATTGTAGTTCATCATGAACTGTATGAATCCCGCAACATTTGCAGTATCATACTAGTAGCCAACTCTTAGATCAGAGAGAATCCTAGTCTAGTAAGGTTCGCCACATACCCAATCACATTGAGTGTGTGAGAACCTACTGGATCTCCTTCTGTCATGACATACTAGGACAGTGTATTAGAGACATCATATGTCTCATGTTGTCTCTATAATTTACAGTTCAGAGAATACAATATTAAGCACTCCACATCAATGGCATCCTCAGTATGCTTCCAGTAAGCATCCCTTTCAGCCTTTGGTGTGGTGGGAGCGAGTTCATCTGGTTCTGGTACAACTAGGACTTAGAACTTTCTCTCTTCAATTGAGAACACTTCTCAACGTCCTAATAAGTCGTGGAAGTTAGTCTCGTTCAGGTTGTCCTTCTCAAGGACCGATCGCAACAAAAAGTGATTGTTGTTTCTCACCATTTGTACTACAAAAGGAAATATATGCAATTTATTCCAAAAACTGATTTTTGACTTATTTGATTGATTTGAAAAAGTTTTACGATATAATTAGGACTTTATTTAATTATCGCTCCAACTATTTTTGTTCAAATTGACAGCCCTCGCCATCAATTTGGAAGATTGCAGCGTATAACCTTCTAGTGGGTCCAAGATCCATATTTCATCCAATCATGAGTCAGCTTTGGCTGATCGCCCACAATATAGATTATTTAGGTAGGCAACACTTGCCAATTGCATCATATGCAACTCTCGGATGGATGACATGCACAACTCTTTGCCATGGACATCCCTATTCCACTGGAGCTTAGACTCTCTAAGAATCACCAGTTAAGTCTAAATCAAAAGCCAACACAATGAACATGCACCCTGCTTTGGAAGATACTACATGTCCACCATCACACTTCCACGAGATAGATGGCGCACCAAGCTTTGGCGTAACCTACGCTTGGTCGATCAAGCTTTTCATGTGTGCATCTAATGGAAGGCATATAAGACTTAATATTTATTGAGGGATTTGGTTGTATAGGTACATATACATATCCAATAACCACAATATATAGTATGTATCATATACATGCTATATCCCACAGAAAACATGTGAAATGATAAAAATGAGATTATGGCCATCCTATTGTGATTCCTCAAGCCAAGAGGAATCATAGTCATCTAAGTCCACATGACATGCAACCTATACAAGATGAACTTTGTGCTTTGTCATTCTGGGTTTGATCAACTCATCTCCATGATTGATCAACTTTCCATTAGGCGGTTGGTTGGGTTCCACCAGCTGATCGATTGGCGCCTCCACTCGATCGATTCATTGGTCATCGTGCATCTCTTCAGGTCACCACCCGCTCATCTCTCTCCAAGAACCGGCCGCCTTGGTCCACCAGCCGATCGTCTCATGCCTGAGACCATCGTTTCTATCCTCTAGGTTTCCTCCATTCTTTGACATAATAGGAAATAAACTAATCCTATTTACAATTGTGTGGGGAAACCCCGAATTACATTTGGTGGGGGCAAAGGTAGAAAAGAATCTCGAGTTATCTTGAGTTACATCAGGAATATGAGGTAGGGAATCCGTGTGTAGACCGAGACGCAAGAAACAACAATCAACCACACACAAATTTAGGGTTTATGGCCACAATCACGCTACCATCACCACATAAACCATTTAAGGGTGACGCATATCAAATGCATTTATATACCATATCATATATGTATATATAGGGATTTGTGGATTTATATTGGACATGCATAAAAATAATTAATTATTCACATCGTATGCAATAAATAAAAGGAGACAAACCAAAAATTGATCATATCGATTATCCTAAAGTATAGAACGTTGACGTGGCTCTGATACCACTGTTGGGTTTTAGGGGAGGCAGAGATGGTAGTAGAAACAAAAATTTTCTCCCCAAACCCAGAACCGATCTTGTCAACATCTATACGGTAGGAAGGATGGTTTGTAGAGGTGTACCTTGTCCCAAGGCTTGCTCAATGGTGTTACCTCGCAGCTAGCGCGGTCTTCACCTTTGGTTTTGGTTGGTGTATGTGCAGCTCCTGGTCACACCTGGACTGACAGATTGACGGTTGTCCTTCGAGCGGCAGAAATCTCCCACCTCTTTAGTAGTCTACATAGACCACCGAGAACTCTAGTCATCATGTCCTACAGGACACTGGAAGGATTCGTCCCCTTCTTTCGTCATACTAGTCACCGACGTGCTCTCCCGCCACCATTTGTCGTTCTGCAGTTGTATTTCCCTTGATGTGCCTCCCTAGTCAGGTAGCACTTGCTTGGGATCTCTCGGTTACCACAACCAGAGAGGACAACTTTGCAGAGCAACTGATGTTCTGCGATGTGTTATCTGAGAAGCCCCCAATACCCCTCTATATATAGGAGGGGTCAGGGTCAGGGTTCTCAGCCCCGGGCAACACGGGACTAAAGTGGGAGTAGAAGGGTCCAAAATTTCTACAAATTGATACACTACAACAGGTGAACCAGTCATTTCACAGACGAACTGATCATTTGGGGACTGAACTGATCATTTGGTGAGGTGAACCGAACAGTTTATTCATGAACCAATCATTTCACTTCCCAGAGTAGTTCCCAATTGACTTTTCTATTTTCCTTTCCAATTAATCCAAAGATCAATACTTGTCCCAATCAAATTGTATAAGTGAAACGAAAATATTTTCTCACCAACCTAACTTTTCCAAACCGGCTCATTTGGTCCAGCTGAACCGATCGGTTGAACACTTGAACCAGTCATCTCACTTGACCCTGAGCTGATCGGTTCAACAGCTTGAACCAGTCGGTTGGCAGTCCAGGTTGTGTAGAAAACGGTCAATGCAGTTCTCAATCAATTTCTCACCCAAATCAGTTGGTCCAACACTTGAACTTGGTGATTCTGAGTCAAGTCAATTGATTGAATGTTTAATTGAAATACTAAACACATTTAATAAACAATATAAACATCATCCATTGATAAACTCCTCTTCCAGGTTAAATCCTATGTGTGTGACCCTACATGCCCATTTCACGTTGGCAGTGAAAGTTCATAACACTTATGACTTCACAAGAAAAGAGTGGTGCCTAGTCACACATCAGTGCTACCCAAGTGAAAAGGAAAGTTGGAGAATAACTTTCAATCCTACAATCCATGACTGGTGTTACAGTGAATGTATAATTCCTTTGTCACTGATATCCTGAATGAACTCAAGGCATGGAACAGTCATCCTTTCAATGTTCATTAACTTCCTTGATCTCAGAACAGACTAGATGAGATATGTGTGACATCAATATCACATATTGATTCACACATGCATGCACATGATTTCTCAGTGCTACTCATAAAGTGGCCATGGACATTAAACTCCCTTAGGGGGGACAAATCCCATATCTATCACTCACCCTTCAAAAGCCCGATGTGCCAAAGTCACCCAATCATCACCTTTATAACAATCTATATTTCAGGACTGCGTTTGATGATGTCAAAGTGTACCCAATGACATGTGTTGAGTGTAGTGATTTTAGGTCAAAGAATCACACTCACCACCATCACTATGAGAGCTGACTGTGACTACCAAGTCATGGTTCCATGTGTCACTCTCACGGTGGGTCTGTCTGATACACTTGTTCTCTAACAAGTACCTATGTACTTGCTTTGATATCACTATATAATGACTGATGAGATTCTTTCATCAACCAACACACAATCTAGTCTTTAGTGTTATTGATGTCTATGGTTATTTCCACAACAACAACCGACTAGGGACAAAACAAAAATACATACTCTTAACATCGTATGATCTCATTGTTTAGGTCCTTAACCTAAAAGCATACGTCATTGAGTAAAACAATTCTTTAGACATCTATCATGTTACACTATCATCTCGAAAATAGTTAAAACATATAGATTGGAAATTGCCTTTGATGTTTATCAAATCAATCTTAATGTATCCCACCAATCATCCCATGATTGGCTCTAAGGGCATACATACCAACAAATCATTGCACTCTAGAGTTTATTAATTATCTCTCGAGTTTGTTTGATTTGCATAGTAACAAAAAAACAACCTGGAGATCGGTTATATTGCTCCTATAGGAATTGTAGTAACAACTTGAAACTTAACATTGTTGACATGATTAAAGATCATATCATATGCAATGGGATTGTAAAGGGCTTTATAGAATGGTATTGGCATGGAGAGATTCCTAGTATGAGATCAGCATATGTTGGTAGTGGTAGTTGTATACAAGAAGAAATGACTGACAATGTTGATGAGAATGAACCAATTCCAACAAACATGGTTGATGCAATGCTAGATAGTTGTTGGGTAAATGTTACATACTCACCTCTCTTATTTAGAAAACATTGTGCATGATGTTGGGAAACCATTATACTTAGGTTGTACTAAGTTTACAAAATTGAGTGTCATGTTGAGATTGTATACTATGAAAGCTAAGAATAGATGGAGTGACAAAAGCTTCACCTCTTTCTTATCTTTGTTGAAAGAAATTCTCCCTAACTAGGGAAGTGAAAATGTTGGGTCTAGTTTTCTTACATTGGATGTATCCTTTTGAGCGGTACATGAGTGCTTTTACAGGTCATGTTTGGAACCATTGTTGGCCCAAAGGGAGTATCATTGAGGGCTATGTTTCTAGGGAGGTTATGGACTTTTGAAATGACTTTTTGAGTTGCAATGAAACTCCTGCTAACATTGCAATTCCATACATTTATTCAAGTAAAGGTACTTTGGGAGAACGTAAGACAAATATCTGTCGTGAGCCGTGGGAACTAGCACACTTGTATGTTTTACACAACATTGACAATGTAGGTATTTATATCACTGAACACAACAATGTGCTCAAGACAAATCATCCTCGAGTGAGTTCAATGTGGCTTGCTAGAGAGCATAATATGACATTTATTAGGTGGTTTGAAGAGAAATTAGTTAGTCAACTATCTCAAACACCAAATAATGTTTTAGAAACTATCAAATGGTTCGCGTTTAAGCCAAAGATGCATGTTATATCTTATGAAGGGTTTGGCATGAATAGATTTTCATACTACATAAAACGTCAAGATTATAAGAGTGTTGTCCAAAACAATGGGGTCACCCTTTAGGCGTCGTCATATATTTTTCTAGTGCAAAGGGTAAGAGTCCATGTGAATGAAAGATGTCTTATTCTGGTGTCATCAAAGACATATGGGAAATTGACTGCATAGAGTTTAAAGTTCCAATATTTAGGTGTAAATGGGTTGATAATAATAAAGGAGTTGCAGTTGATGAACTCCATTTCACACTCGTGAATTTTGAGTGGATAGGCGAGAAGGATGAACCATTCATCATGGCACCCCAAGAAAATTTATTTCAGATCCTATTGATGAAGAAGCGTATTATGACAAGTATGATGACTCTAGTCCATTCTCTGTTGGCGTAGCAAAGTGTAAATGTTGAAGCTAACAATGATGACTATACACATGAAGAACACACAAAAGGGTTATTAGCTTAAGATATTACTACATGTGATCTAACTTTATTTATAAGCTAATTTGACTTTTTCATGTGATCTGACTTTTTTTATAAGAAAATATGAGTTTTACATAGAGATCTGACTTTTGTATAAGCTAATTTGACTTTTTCATATGTGATCTGACTTTTTTATATGTTGACTTTTGATTTTATAGATGGCATTTGACCATGAGCACAATGATATGAGCATGAGGATCCTACTGGGCCTCCTGACTAGGGTGATGTATGTGCTCACAAATCTAAATGACAGTAAGGGAGACTTTAGATGAAAATTGCCTCAAACAGGGAAGGTAAGAAAGGTGTAGTCAAATGTAATGAAGTAGGCACATCTATTACTAAGGATTTCATTAGCTACTATTCCCTTGGTCGAAGCAAGGTGCCTCTCGATGTTGAGAGTTGGAGACAAGTGAGTAATGCTAAGAAAGATCTCATAGAGAGGGAGTTATAGGTGAGATACATGAAATTACATTTTTATAGTCTTTAGTGTCCGTTTTTCAGATTTCTAGAAGGTAGTAAATGTTATCAAACCTTTTCAGGGCTAATATGAGCTTGGTGAAAAGTTGCATCGCAAGTTTGTTATGCAGCTTGTAGGGAGAATACATAGAGATTGATGGACAATTCCTCTATAGAGACTACATCTTTGGAGACAAGCATGATCATGACCCCACTCTAAAATGAAACTATCTTGACAAAAATGTGTCTGGTGTTTGTTGATCAGAGAAAATTGGAGGAGTTTAAGGTATTGCATTATTTATGTTTTTAAGATTTCTAATAATTAGGTAACAATATTTCTTATTGAATTAATCAGGACATTCATGATTATCAAAAATAAAGGTGTGACAAGAATGTGCACAACCATTAGTAGGGTTTAGATGGTTATATTACACGCTGCAAGTTGAGAGAGCAAGAGCAAGGGCCTTCTACTTCTACTCCTACTACTGCTAAGTCGTCGAGTGCTTTTGAGGTTGTCTCACTATATTGAGTGGATATATGCAAGGAAAAACAAATTCGGAGAAATCCCCATCCAAGAAACATAAGAGGTGGCTTCAAAAAATGATAAAATTTATTTCTTGGTCTCACAATGCATTTACATGTTTGACTTTTCCTGCATTGTTAAGTTTTAGTTATTAGTCGGGTTTTATATAGTAGAAGTTGGTTGAGAAAAAAAAGGATTGCAAGTTCACCCCTCTGGTCACACACGATGAATTGACTATTGATCTAGGGACAGAAGAGAACCCTCAATGAGTTAGGGCCACTGGAGTTGGGTTTGGGCTAAAATCATTTTTGGTGCATCCCAACAAAAGCATAAATCTGCCAAGAAAGTGGGATTGGACCAGGATTACAAGCAGAGATTGATAGGCACAACCTTGGAGAATTTCAAGGCTTCTCAGGTGGTGCAAGCATCTCTAGCAGTCACAAAACATGTGCATCGCCACACGCCCAAAGAGGGTATTGGGAGTAGTCCTTCAGATCTGCATGGCATGCCTAGGGTAATATTCAATTTAGGTCAATTTATGCATCGTGATAAAGTAATATATATGTGTGTCAATTATTCAATTAAAGATGAGACAATAACTAAACCCTAGTCGGTGGTTCTGGTTGGGAGAGGTGACGATGGCGGTCGCAACAACCGTTCTGAAATTTGGGGGTTCCCCGCTTATGAGTCGCACCACTCTCTCACACACCCTGCGACTGCAAACACCAATTTGCACTGGGACAATGGCTCCAAGGAGCCGTTCTCTGTGAGAAAAGAAGGAGAAATGGGCCCATAGACGATGGATGATGGAAACCAAGTCAAGGAACAATCACAATCCTATGTTGTCTCGGTCAGAGCCACTGATCCTAAAGTTCCTCCATTCATTAAACATGTCTCTTTGGATACACCGATGATTGAAGATATCAGGATTGATCCTAGTGGAGCTATCCCTGCCATCAATTTGGATCCACCCAATATCTAGCTTCTCCTAGAACCCCAGAAATTTTTAGTGATCGTCAAGGTCATTGGCATTAACAATGGGTTCCAAGTGTTGGTCAACAGACTCCAAGATCTGTGGAGTACAATAGAAATGTTTCAGGCCTTTGATTTAGAACTTGGCTACTACATTATCCAACTCACAAATCAAACTGTCTTCATCATAGCTATGACCGGAGGCCCCTAGATAATCTTTGGTAATTATTTTTCTATCCAGTCCTAGACCTCAGGCTTTAGACCATCAGATCCAATCCCACACAAATTTGTGGTTTGGACTTGGGTACCTGACCTACTTGTGTACCTATTCTAGAAGCTTGTCTAGCATTAGCAATCTAATAGGCAAGACGATCAAGATCGATGATATGACCACAACTCGTTGTTGGGGGAAATTTTCATGTGTTATAGTTGAAGTGGATACCACTAAACTAGTTCTTCCTGTAGTGATGATGAATGGAGAAAAAATCCACATTGAGTATGAGAATATGCCTACCATATGCATGAGATGTGGATGCTTGGGTCACACTGAGAAGGAGTGTGCTTTCATCCCAACATTCACCACACCAGGTGCATCGACGTCCACTATCCAGCCTGTGGTAGTTAATACACCCTACTCCTAGGAGATCCATGCCAGGAAACCTGAATGCAAGCAACCAAACAAGAAAACAACGTAAAAAGACAAAGAAAACATTGACTCTCAACCAAAAATTACTTCTTATACACCAACACCTGAGACACAAGCAGAGGAAGGATGGGAAACAGTGAAAAAACAAAAAATAATAAGAAGAAAGGCACAAAAATGCAGCCAACAACTCCAAGCCAACCGGAACTAGACAAAACTCATTCCAGCCAGGCTCCTCGTAGCAATCTGGACACATCAGTGGTTCTAGTTGATGACGAGATGATAGAAGGTTGGGAATAAAGTTCACCTTTCTACTTCAGCAACAATGCATCTGGTATGGAACTCAACACTCTAGTCTTTAACCGGGGGATAATGGGAATGGAACCAATGGGGTCCTTCTCCGCAATAGGTATGTAATTTATCAACCATTGCAGATAAGCCTAGGGAGAGAAAGGAAAAAGTGTAAAATTGCCCAGCTACTAGCAACCGCTAATAGCACCGAGGAGGCAAAGCGAATCCTACAATTTTATGATAACAAGGCTATGGAGGATGACCAAGACAATGAAAGCAGCCAAGCAATGGAGCTTGTAGTTGCGATAAACTAGACCTAAACATTATCTTAATGGTGAACATTCTCAGCTGGAATGTTTAAGGAGGCAAATAAGATGATAAGATTTGAATCCTCATAGAATACAAGAATATGTATAAGATTCATACGCTTGTAAACAAGATGTATTGGCTCTATTGCACTTGACATCATTCGAAAGTTAGGATACTCTTCCTCCCACCGTGTGGAAGCCCTCAGGTTTTCACACGACATATGGCTTCTATGGGACATAGCTCAATGTGATGTAGAGATCTTGATAAATCATAGGCAGTTGATCCATTGTAATATAAATTGCAAGTGGTTCCTCATTGTTGTATGCAACAACCCTAACTCATGTAAGACGCCTTTACTATGATAAAAGACTGCTAGAGATTTATCACCGCATGCATAATGCTTGGGCAGTGGTGGGTGATTTCAACACAATGTTGGACCCTATGGAAAAGAAAGGAAGTAGTTACTTTGACAACTGAGTGTCTCTTATGTTCAAGGACACCTTGTTGCATACATGTTAGACTGGCATAAGGGTGAAAGACCACTCTTTACCTACAAAAGGCTAAATGTTTGTGAAATACTCGATAGAGTTGTAGGTAATGATGATTGGCTCAATGCCGAAGGAGGTTTCACTATCTCAGTTCTCTCCATTCTCTACTCAAAACATAACTTCATTCTCATTAGTAATAATGGAACTCAGAGGAAGGCCAAGACCAACTTTCATTTGAAAGTGAGTTGGAGTCTAATGCCAAAATTCAAAATCGAGCTTTTCCCAAAATGGAACAACCAACTTCCACTCTCTGAATCTCTTCCATCTTTTCAATAGGCAACCCTATCTTGGGAGGCCCAACGTTACAAAAAGAACAACAAAGAGAAGTAGTCCACCCTCAAAAATATTGACAAGAGTTAGGTAGTTGCTAACTCTATCTCATCAATTTCTAACAAACTAAAGGTAATCTTGTTGCAAAAAAAGTATCATAGGATACTCTTGCTAGAGGAGACCGGTGTCAGAAGGAGCACATCAATTGGCTTAAAGAAAGTGATTGCAACACATTATACTACCAAATCCTATGTCAAAGCTTGAAGACAAGGGAACAAGATCACAATGATCTGGAGCAAGAACGATGATTGGATCACAGACAACATTGCCATCAAAGAAGAGATTCTCAAATACTTTCACACCCTGACATCATCGACCTCAATCGAGAAACTGAACACATTTGATATCAACAATTATAGAGGCATTTTCTCGGGAATTAGCAAACAAGTCAGCAACTACCTGGCCCACCTACCAGGTCATGATGAGATTAAGTAGGTCGTAGAATCTATGGCACCCAACAAAGCAATCAGACCGGATGGAATACATGCAGAGTTCTTACAGTCTAATTGGGCACAATTAGGGAGATCAGTGGTCCTTACAGTCCAGAGAGGGTTCAATATAGGATGAATTGAGGCAAATATGGCATATTCCTATATGTTTCTCATACCAAAAGTTAGACAATCATAAAGGTGTCCTGACTTTAGACCGATCTCACTGAACAACACATGCTTTAAGCTCATCCCTAAAGTCATTGTCGTGTGCCTGAAGCCTCTCCTAGCATTCTGGATTGCAGATAACCAATCTAGCTTCTTATTGGGAAGACACATCACAAATAACATCCTGATTGTCCATGAAATTATTCACTCTATGAGGAGCAAAGTCTCTTAAAAGTCCCAAGTTTGCATCAAGATTGACCTATCTAAAGCATTTGACAGAATGCATCATCCATTCATCCTTGACACCCTTGTTAAAGTGGGTCTTCCTGATAACTTGGTGCGTCTGATAATGGATATTATATCATGTGGCTCGACCTCTATCCTCTGGGAAGGGTTCAAGTTATCCCAGGGTGTCTGCCAAGGGGATCCGATCAACCAATATGTGTTTGTACTCTGCATGGAGCGGATGAGCCACTTGATAACATACAAAGTGCAAGCTACTAATTGGAAGCCAATCACATTATCCAGATATGGGACTCCACTGAGCCATGTCTTCTTTGCAGATGATATCATGTTGATGGACTAAGATTCTGTCATACAAGCCAAGGACATGGAGAGAGTTCTAAGAGCATTTTATGCAGTCTGAGGCCAGGAGATTTTGATAGAAGAATCAAAATGCTTTGTCTCACACAACACACCACAGTATATTCGCTCAGCTATTTGTAACAAGTTGGGCATATCTCGAACTAATGACTTGGGGCATTATCTTGGAGTGCCACTACTCCACAATCTACTTAACCAGTCAATACATGAAAATATTGTAGCAACAATGGAAGACATGATGAATAGCTAGACAGCTCACCAGCTATCGTTGGCTGGCCAAATTACTCTTACAAAATCTACACTTCAAGTGATCCCTTCTTATGCCATGCAATTAGTCAATCTATTGCCTGGAATATGTGATAATATTAACAAACATGTGAAGAATTTTTTTTGGTCTGCAGGGCAGGAAAACAAGAAATTATCACTCATCTCCTGGAAGAAAATCACCTCAGCTAAGGAGCAAGGAGGCGTTGGCCTGAAAGATGCACGGGACCTCAACGATGCATTAATGTTAAGAAATGTCTGGAGCTTTCTAAATAAACCGGAGTTGATATGGG
Organism: Alisma plantago-aquatica; assembly: GCA_963693085.1. Taxonomy (NCBI): domain Eukaryota; kingdom Viridiplantae; phylum Streptophyta; class Magnoliopsida; order Alismatales; family Alismataceae; genus Alisma; species Alisma plantago-aquatica. The sequence continues at coordinate 810,942,588 of OY856411.1, forward strand.
TCAAAGTTATGAAGGAAAAGTATATGAATGAGGGATGACTAATTAAGAAACCGTCCTCTCTAGCATGGTCTTTTATTAAGAAGAAAATGTCTCTAATTATAGAGGAGTGCTATAATACTATACAATATGGAACTTCTGTTAATGTCTGGAAACACTGATGGATCGATGGACATCGTCTTCATGATCTTGAGCCAACATTCCATGCCCCTCTTGGACTTGAAGACCTTACTGCCAATTTCATGGTCTCCATCAATGACGACTGGGATAAGGACTTTATATCCACTTACCTGTCTCTAACAGTTTATCACTATATCCAAAGCATTCCCCTATAGGACCCAAACATTGGACCCAACAAGTAGGACTAGCTGCATGAGTATGATGGTGAATTAAGTTACAAATCAACTTACATCTGGATAGGAAGAACTGAGGAAATTACGGTGTACGATAATTGGAATAATATTTGGAAGGCCCAGAACCCATAATGGATTAAAGTATTTACATTGTTGCTCCAACATAAGGCTTTACTGACTAATACAGAGAAAATTCAAAGACATATGGAGGTCGATAGCACCTGCTCAACATGCCAGAATGCTACAGACTGCTCTATCATAAAGATGATCTGGAGAGGACTTCCCATAAGTATGGGGTTCTTTCAACTAGATGAGAACTCTTGGATTAACACCATAATATCCAACCCAGGTCATAACACAACTGCGGACCTCCTACTGGTTGTTTGCTAGCACATATGGCATGTGCGGAACACCTTGATCTATGAAGGGAAAACACCACACATTGCCTCATGCATTGCGTTTATCACATAAAGAAACAACACCATTGCAATTGCAATGATGCAAATTCACAAGACATCATCAGCCAATGCTCCTAGTCATATCACTCAATTACCCCAATCAAAATACTTCGACTTCACATATGTGGCACTTCCAGACGATTCTAAAAGCACTTGGATTGGAACGCACATTGTCGACAACTCTGGAAGTTGCATCATGGGTGTTGGATGAACATCACTTGCTCGTTTGGTGCTTGAAGAAAAGATTACTGGCATTGGGTAGGCAACACACATATGTCAGAGTAATGGGATCTTCCCAGTCACCATCCTCTCAAACGCTCAATGAGCCATCAAGCTGGTGTCAGGAAGTCTCCCTTTGACACAAAGACTTCAACCCCTCTGAAGACAACTCCAGGATATCTGGATGCATACCCCCGCTATTACCATTTAGTTCATCCCCCGTGCTCTGAACCCTGTGTCAGATGCACTAGCAAAACAATCTCTTTTATCATTTTGCAACTTTCATTTCTTGCATCCGAAGCCCCCATGGCTTAATGTTGATGTTAATGTTGATTTTTCTAGTTGGTCTGATCGAGAGCTTGAGATGAATAGTATATAAGCTCTGGGATTACCATATATATACATATATATATATATATATATATATATATATATATATATGTATATATATGTATATATATGTATATATATGTATATATGTCTGTGTGTATCAATTTATATATATTGTTGTGTTTCATAACATTGTAAGTGGAGATAAAATGTCATTTTGTCATCAATTATCCATCATATAATATCATGGGAGATGGTCTCGTTTATCCAAGCACTGATGCAGTTCATGGTGTTCACCTTCCCACTGATTATGTTCATGTGAACATTATACGTGTCATTCAGGCATGGCACAAAACACCACTCCCATATGAGCACCTGGATGTCACCATAGTCGTAGAGGTAGAAGGCAGATTTGTTGGGTGGCCCAAATGGCTCATCGTAGTGGTTGAGGTATGAAAATTTCTATATATTGAATTTTATATATAATCTAAAGCTAATATGAGAATATATGCAAGCATACCACAAAAATTAAGAAGCCCCCTAGGGTTCCAAAGCCTTCTCCTGCACATTTTATTTCACGAGAGTTGTTTGACACCTTACACCCTAACTACAAGACGTAGACAACATGGTTCGACAATATAGACCAATCTGATACCATGGTGATCATCCTTTGGTAGGGGGTCGTAGGTATAGATCGCGACACAATTATAGTATTTACAGATGTTGGTGAGCTATTTAAGTATCAATGGCTAAACACATTAGTGATAGAACTTTCGTTAAATACATATGTCAAGATTACATGTTTTTTAATTGTTTCCTATATATTAACTGATTATTCTGTATATATATATATATATATGTGTGTGTGTGTGTGTGTGTGTGTGTGTGTGTGTGTGTGTTTAGTTATTTGTATTACTTGGTTGCTGATTTCATAATTTTAAATGTGGCATTTCTAATGTCTTCAATGATTAGCGATGTAATTAGAGATCTGAGTGATGTCAAACATTATGTAGCTATCTGGATGAAGGTTTTGGTGCTTCCAAGGCCATGATCATATCTCCCTTCAATGTTGTGTAAGTTATGGCCTTGTTCTTTATATGTCTGACTTATGCATTCAATTTTTTCATGGAATTTAATTTCTATTTCATTTACCTTCCATTCACTCATAAATAAGCATAGGCAGTTGTTAGTGACTGTTCCCAAGACTTGGAATGTGTATTCATTTGATCTTCTGGGTATAAAATTGACATTACATGAGGCACACCCAGTGAAATCGGTGATTTACATGTAAGTATAGTTTTTCTATGCTCAACATGTTTTTGCTCATGTTAGCATCATATGATCGTTTAATAGTGCAACTTATCTATTAATTTAACATGTAGGGGTATGAAAGAATTCCATATAAATGGAGGGAAAGTAGATAATAAAAAGAAATTAGTAACTTAGAAGAGTGTTTATGTAGTCTTCTCATTCTAATTGCATATTCATATTACCAATTCTGCTTAATTACATTTATTAATGTAATTGTAAATTTGTAGTGCCTTTTTCAAGACAATGATTGGGCATGTGCATATTATGTGATGTTGTACATGTAGATGGTTGTAATGCACGCACAAGAGATCAAATTTATAGATAATGTAATGTTATTAATCTTGGATAATAATTTTAATGAAGTAGTCTCATTTGACAATACAAATACAAATCTATTTACAATTACGTCTCATTGTCTTTACATATTTTTAAAACTAATGAACACTATAAATTGGAGCAGTTGAATGACCTATGTGAACAGTGGGCAGACTGCTTCATCAAACGTGTGAACTTGTCAGATAATTGGAAGGGTTGATTGATATCTTTTGTAGTTCAAACTTTGAAGTCAGATTTTAGTTTGCTATATTGATTCAACTTTGTGGACTTAAACTCTATGGAAGTTGATGTTGATATGTATCCATCAACATGTGAGTGTGAATTTTTATGGCATGTTTGTGCGTATTGTAATTAAATGCATGTGTGTATATATGTTTATGTATGTATATATATACATATCCTTCTTCTTATAGTTTTTTTTTCAACATGTTGTTAAGATACAATGTTTGTAGAGGCTCTACAATTCTTCAAATTTTCAGTTATGAAGAACTATAGGCAGTAGACAGGAAATAGACAGGCTAGCAACCAGACAGAAGGTCTGCAGTCCTACTATATAAAGAATATAAATTTCTCATTGGTTATTTAATAATAACCTACTAAACAAACATTCATTGTCGGTTACTTGTACAAAAAATAACCTTATATCAGTTCATTTTCACTTAGTGATGAAAGAGTTGGGATATGCAGTCAGTAATTGTGGAGTATCTGACTACATAGAGTTACTTCATCAGTCTATTCTTGAAAATTGATGGGATAGACATTAATTTGCAATGTTTATTCACTGATAAAACTAAGGACATGCTATTATTCTTTGTTTATTCCTCATTCAAAACTCAACCAAGGATGACTAAGGGAACCATTTTCAATATGTATCTTGTCAGTTCTTTCTCTATAACCAATGACGAATAGTCAAGGGATAGCAAATTTTCATCACATGATGTGTTTATGTCATCAATTTGACTATAAAATACAACTGACGACATTGATTTATGTTTTTGGTTTCATCAACTGACGATGAAGGTCCTAAGTTTTAGCATTGCCAACTCATTCATCATTTGAAAACTGACGACATATGCCTAAAATAACTGACGTGGTATCCCTCTTCAGTAGCAGTGAAAATATGTTGTAAAATTGGAAAGTATATTCTACATGGGGTGATTTTGGGAGCTAAAACAATAATAAAAAAGAATCTTTCCAGTTTTTATGAAATTAGTGTGACTTAACTCTAATTGCTTATATGCTTTCTAATAGGTGGCTTGTATCCCTAAAATGGAATAAGGGTTGACTTTGGACATATATACTTTAGATGAGGTATGTTTCATCCCTTCTTGAATCATATTGAGAAATCACCTATGTGTTTTCTCTCTCTTGGTCCTTTAAGGCATATTATCCTACATAGTTCCTCTCTCTTCTAAGGTGTTGACTTTTATGAGTAATTAATACTAAAATTGATATTTGGAGCTTCATTAACTGTTGCATATGCATGTTGGACTCTAAAGTTATATATTGTTCATCTTATTTCAATTGCACCCTTATTTGTAGATTCAGAACAAGATTCACTCTATTTGTGACATGGAAATTTTATTTTCCAATATGATGGCCTCTTATGGGTTTATGCTTTATCTTACTTGTAGTGATGGTTGGATATTTTTTATTGGTACTTTGACCCCACTTGATCATAGTTGGATGTTCTCATCCTCCTACTTGAGCTTGAATAAACTTATTTCTTGCCTCTGTATTTGTTCATGTACATTAGAATGAATTTATTTATAGTTGCAGTACCTTTGTACACAATAACATTTTAGTGTGTGCAATTCCAATCTCAGCCCATGTTTTCCACCCATATATTTATAAAGTGTACACATATTTCAACCAAGGTGTGCACTTTACACCCAATATTTTAGGCTTGAGATTTTATGGATCTAATAATATTAACCTAATTGTATTCACATGCACTATTTATGATTGTGATCTTTTGTTGTGAGATTATTTAAGGCAAAAAGCTCACTTATTGTTTTTCTTCTTTATATGTTTTCTTTGACATCCATTTGGATGTTCCCCTTTCCTCTTTATTTGGGAAGCCTTGATAAGTATGTTGTTATACTTTTACCTTAGTATTGTTCAATTCCTATTTATATGCTCATATGATATTTTTTATGTTGACAACATCCACTTTGTCTTTTATTATGGGGTATGCTTTCGACCCCTTATGTGAAAGACATGGAGTAATTGAGGTGTTGACTAGGAACTTTCTTAGTGGAGTTGACTTCTCATAAATAGAGTCGAGGTAGCTCTTCTTAGATGTTGAATTTGTTGCTTTCATGTAATCCCCCCAGTGGGAGATTATTATGTATCTTGTAAAATTGTAAATAGTAAATACATTTCATTTTGTTGTATTCTAGTATGCCATTCATTAAATGAAAAAATACACATTTCCATCATACTTGTTAGTGTGCTTGGATTAGATGTGTTTATTCCTCAAATTGAGTAAGGAGGTGATCCCCTCTCAGGTCCCACTTGTTACACTTTGTCTCTTGAAATGTTATTTCTTCAAATGTGTCTGGTGAATTATTAAGTGAATGCATAATTGTCTAGGTAGTCCTCTCCAACCGAGAGGCTCCTAGGGGGCTACACACTTAGGTGAAGCATAGGTGTTTTTCTTTTACTTTTACATAATTATAGTTACATTTACATTGATACTTTTAACTATATATAAATATAAGCAGTATTGTGTATAATTATATTCATTATCTTTAATCTTAATCCATTAGAACTTGATCTAATCACACTAAAAATGACATATCTTGTTCTAAACTATAAAAGAATATAAATTGGTCTAACTAGACATCATTCAACCAACTTTCCTTTATTTGGCATAAGTCACAAAGAACTTGGCTTAACTTTACCTATTAAGACCTAACTTTTCATGTCATAACCATATCGGACCCAATTTTTGTGCATTTGTCCTATATTTTAACACAAATTATACCTAATTTGGACAAATGATCCTAAATTCTTCAAATCATACCCCAAACTAAACCCAATAACCAAATCAGACTTTATTTAGCCCAAACAATACCAATTTCAACCCTTCAACCACAAGAATGTTCTATACCTGATAGGTAGAGCGTTCTTCCATATGAGTTTCTAGTTCCTAGGAGAGTGAATTTCCTTCCCCTGATGAATTAATTGGTACACTGAGAAAATTTAAAAGTGTCCCTTCTTTTCTAGATTCCAACACCAACCATCTGTGGCTAGACTAGGATTCGCTGGCAATAGGCAGGAGAATATTTAGGGCACTAGTGAAATATAGAAGGCACTACATGATGGTGATGGATTTAGGGTCGTCCCAGTCAAAGAAGGTAAGAGTAAGAAGGAGTAGTCTCAATGACTCATGATAACCCTTTTTAACCAAATTTATACATGTTCCATGCTTAATTGAGCTTTCACTCTTTTAATTTGTTACCAAAAGGCATTAGGTGACCAATGAAGTCTCATGTGATCCTTGACCTAATTTAGGAATCCTTGCCCAACACCTAGGGCATAAGAATGTCTAAGTAGGGACCTTGATAACTATGTTTTATTTCTCCATGCTGCCCTTATTATAATTTTAACCCATTGTTTCATTTTCTATTATCCTCTTAGTCAACAAAATTGCTAATCATCTTATTGAAAAAGTAAATGATGGTATCAGCAATAAGGCCATATCTGTTAGGTGCAAAATATGGTGACTAATCTTTAGTTTGTCATTACCTTAACTTAAAATTTTAGTGAAGATGTTTTCTCTTAGAGTTCAAAGTGTAATTATTAGTATTTAAGTAGTCATTACCTCAATTTGACATTTTATAGAATATTTTGTCTCATAGTTCACATTATAGTTATAAACATGCATGCCTAGTCATAGCATAGACACTACATGGGGGTGAAACTAGATACGAATGACCTTAGATGACTCAGTGGGCGTTTTAGCCTTTATAGTCCTAAATTAAGCCACTTAAAGGCCAAATTAGCATGAATTATGACTAATTTTTGTCTAATTAGACTAACTTCAATCATTTTATAATTAAAATGGGTTCGATTTAGGTTAGATCACGTCCAAATTTTGTAGATGAAGTCTAGATAACATCATATAATTCCAAGCATTGGATAGAATGGTCTTAAAAGGAATGATCAAATTACCCGACCAAGGTGCAGCTCTGTGTTAGGTATCTTATCAACAAGTACTTGGCAATTAACCATACTTAAGATATTATGGGGGGTGTATCCAAAAGTTTATCATGGGATGTGTGTGAATGGGAACAAAGTGCACAACTAAGGCTTGTGGTAATCGATCAGACCAGTCAACATTCTTGAAACTCTACTAGAGACTTGGGTGGTTGGCCCGATCATTATAAATGATATTAGCGACAAAATCCCCTCCTAGGTGTGAGGCCTATATGAACATGTGAGACCCCAGTATTTAGTTGTGCAAACTAGGCCTTTTGGGAAGGGTTATCCTAGTTGATGGAGCCATATTTACTAGTAATCATGATGGTATTGGGTGTACGTGGACCATTCAGGGACTTCCTGAAATGAGGAAGATACTTTGAGACTATATAGTTCAACCTTGATGAGGACATTAAGAGTTTAAGTGGGTAAGATTGTAACATCCTAAGATTTTGAGCCTCAGATACAATGATAATAAAAGGAATGATTGAAATACCCATATCACCAACTTCCTCATCTGTTTTAGGTAACCCATCAACACGTACCATGTAGTTAAGGTTGATTGGCACATAATAGAACTAGGAAGGGTGACTCATGGGGAAGTTGATTTTGGGCTATGCTAAATGAGGACAAAGTTCATAGTTGATGCTAGTGGTGGTTCTAGGTCTAATAGTCATTTCTAAAACTCTACTAGAGCATTTGGCAGGTGGTTTGGGCATTACAAAACATTTCAAGTTTGGGTAAGTGGTGTGTTTCTCAAACGCAATCAAGAAGGCTAGAAAGAGACAATGCTTAAGGGGATATATCACACCATAATTACTAATGAGCTATGGCACTTTCTATCCCTAACAACAACACCAGAAGGCTTGGTGCATTCTCACTTGAGGTACTTCTAACCCATTGAATTTGGATTAGATGCAACTTTAGTACACACACTAGGATCTTTCAATATTTTTAAGGGATCTAGACTTACACACCCACTTATATTGATCACACTAACCCACAAGCACACAAGGTCATGTCATAATATAGGAAAGAGGAAAGATAAGGGTCAATCTATAGGGAGAACGGGGGCAATAGAGCTTAGTTAGAATACATAGGTTACTAAGTGGAGTCTAGGGTTCAAGGGTTTGATTAGGGGTTTGTTTGTGAAACTTATTTTAACGAGCAAGAAATTAAAGAGAACAATCAACCAAAACCTAAAGTAACCCTAGATTAGTTAAGCTTTAGTTAGGAAGAAGGACAGCTAAGTAAACATGAGCAAAATACTAAACTAAACAAGCAAAGCATACCTAATTGACAACATAGAGAAGGACACTAGATAAGCTAAGAAAGAAACTACACTCGATTAACAATTAGCAAACTAGCATAATTAGCGACCTAAATTATCACTAAATAATCTAGGAATAATAAAGAGGCACTAGATACACTAGCAAGAGTTAACTATCATCAGTGAGAGATTGATCTTAGAGGAAAATAAGAGCAAGTAATTAAGAAAACATGCACTAGCAATAAAGCAATTTGAAGTTTCAAACAATTAATGGAAGGGTGGGACGTTTTGGGGGATGTTACTAGAAGCCAAGTTGAATATTGTTATAACATATAAACTCTATCCATTCATTCTAAATTTCTAAATAAAAAAAAGACAATCCAACCTTATGAGGCTCAATCAGACTAGGGTGTAGAAGGAATTCTATAGCATTTAGCAAATCTATATTTCTATAATAAGTGTCCTTAGGGAAATTGGGAGTCAAAGGTAGGAACAACGAGTGGAGGTGAGGGTCTTTAACCTCACATCACTCACCATCTAGCTTTTAGGAAATCCTAGGCAATTGCACTAAGCACTCCTACAGTAGTTACTTTTATCTACCACATAAGAGTAGGGGAGGGATATGCATGTGGGAAGATAGGGTACTAGATAGGGATCCAGTAGTTGGAACAAGGAGCAATCCATAAGATAGCCATATAAAAGCCATTCTCTATCAGATTCTAAGTGGTTTCAAGCATAAATAAACCAGTAATCCATGATTTTCAGCACAAATAACTATATGAAGCATGGAAATAAGATGAAATTAGAAGACAATCATATTAAATCTAATATAAATAGTTTAAAAGTTATTTCCCCCCAACAAGGTATCAAAGTAACATTTTCACCCCCAAACATCCCACCGCAAAGGGTTAGCTACACTTAGAAGAAGAAAAGAATTAAGAAGGAGTAGAGGAGTAGAGGGCATAGAACATGGTGAAGACTCCACCTTCTTCACCTCCTAGTTGTTGGAGCTTGCACTTCCTCTCCCAAGATGAATGGATAGGTTTTGAGGTGGAAGAAGGTAGAAATGATGTAGATGTAGGTGGGAGATCATTCAATGCTCAAGGTAGGTGGAACTAAATGCTAGGGGAGTGTAACCTCATTCTAAAGAAGCCACCTAGGTATATATAGGTGGTAGGGAAGTAGTAGGTTAAGTGGGGGGAAATATGGGAAAATTAGTGGACAAACTTTGTTAGGGTGGTTGGCCACTATGGCCATTTTGGTCACCACGACAATGGTGGATAGGATGAAAATGTTTGTGGTAGATGGAAATAGGCGAGGTGGAAATGGGTAAAATGTCAGGTTGAGTTATGGTTTTTGGAAGGCCAGCGGTATGACCGTGGTGGTCATCACTGCCATGGTGCGTGAATGGTGGCATAGTCGTGGTGGTCACCATGGCCATTTTAGCTAGAGGTGGCACGACCATTTTGCTAATGTTGGTCATTGTGGACGTCGTTCACCACGAGCGTGGTGGTTATCACTGGTGTTGTAGTGCTGGAGTGACATGGGCATTTTTTTGGCTGCGGATGTGGTGGTTGAGTTATTGTAGCATCTTGAATCTTGGAATTTCCTTGTGATTTGGGACATTCTCATCATAGTCGTGGCAATGTACCACAGCCCGTTTTGAGGGCCCAGTTGTACTTTTTGGCTCCAAAGGATTTCTCTCAGATACTATTTGCTTGAGTCTATTTTTGCCATTGTTGGATGGTGTGGAGATGAAATAGGGTCCAATCCCATGGTCTATAAACCCAATTATCCTCTCTTCTATCCAATACATTGTTCAAAAGCCTGAAAATGCACAAAGAGCCACCATAAGTGCATTTGATATAAAACCAATTATTAGGGGAAATAGCTTGTATTCTAAAATGTCTGGATGTAATTGAAATGCAATAAGACACAATATTCATTCCTAAAACAGGGCTTCATCACCACCCCATACATAAAACGTGCATGTCCTCAAGTATGCTCCAACTCAATCTCTCTTCAATTCATTCAAGCACATCATTAAAAAATACAATCATTGTGATGTTATTTGGCTATAATGAGTTCATATGTGAAATTAGGCATAAAATCTACTTCTCTCTATTCATTTACTATTTTCAAGTGTGAATCAACCACAATGCACAAAACTTCCAATATGGGATATCAATCACACATGTAAGTAATGCAATTTTTATAAGACTCTAAATAAACTATATCATGCATAACATACATTTAAATAGTTGAGTTGTTGTTTCACTTGATATAACTACATCATACACTTCATTGCACCTCTCATGACCCACTTGGCTTGTGTAGGAGTGTAAGGGGTAGAGTTTATTTACCCTAGCCCTACTAGGAATAAAAAGAGAAGAAAGGATTATGGAAGGGATAAGAGTGCTATTTCATAGCAGCACTCAATTTGTTTTCTTCTCTTCTTTTCTTCATAGGCTATTACATAGATCCATCCCTTGTTTCCTTTTCTTTTTCTTCTCCTTATAGGTAAGAAGGAAAATCGGTGACAAGAAAGAAGTGAGGTGATACGATATGACCACTCCAATCTTTTTGGATGGTGGTCAAGGCTAATATGTGTAATATTGACATCCTTTCATGAAGAGGAGAGGTAAGGAGATGGTGGAAGAAATGTTTTGGGTCAAAGAGGGGTCATGGGTGGAGACTATCCATGTATAATTTCATCTATGAAAACTATTCCATGCAACATTCACAAAACAAACAAACCACACATAAAATGAGCAAAATGGTAGATTACATTCTTTCCACATGCATTGAATAATCCCATGTGCTCAAGGGTTTCAAGAATTACACTTTTATTCAAAATAGTTAACTACTTATAAGAGCCCTAGAGCACACGCAAAATTTGACTATGGAGCTCATTTAACAAAATACATTATTAACAAGTTTCATTATCTCAAATATAATCATTCTCGTCACAATAAGTAGAGATCAAGTTGAAACACAACATTAGGCAAATTGATTCAAATTTTAGAAAAATTAGCAAAAATGATGTCATCTTGCATTCAATCACATCTAAACCTGCATTTAGAGAATAAAATTCCTAGAGAGAGAAAACCCTAGCTAAAACACAGAAAAATTACCAAAACCTACATGAAATGCAATGCATGAGATTGAATGGCATACAAAACAAACATTTTGAAAAATTAAGAGAAAATTGCATGAAATTGAACTACATTATGCATGTATGCAAGTAAGATGAAATCTAAACTAGATAGAGTGGTGCAAAATCAAGTGGGGTGAAATTGGTATATTCAAAATGAGATGAGTGAGAAAGGGTGTGTTCTTGTCTACCACCTCATAGCTTTAAATCGTGATGTCCTGAGCATGAAATTAAAGCTTAGGGATGATAGGGTAGGTGTCATTGCTGCTTTGGCAGCTCCTACAGTGGGTCTCCCTATGGTGGAGGGTTGTCCCGTGGACGAGGGTGCTTGTAATAATGTCCCCAGTAGTCCCCTTGTCGAGGCAGAGATTCTCCTAATATCCAGAAGGGGCACCCCAAAAATCTTTCCCCCATTGGGGATTTCATTGCACATGTGCATGTCGGTATCGATATATGTAATAACCTCATTTTTTAGCTTCCCCTATTTAATAAAGGACCTTAAAGTTGACATACATAACCTAAACTTCTAAAAATCCAGTTTTAACAAATAACAAATAATTTTCATTAATTCAAAAATATTGTTTATAGAAAGTGTAATGTTGCTCCTCTGAGGAGTTACATGAATCGATAACATGAGAACTATTATCTAACTAATCCTCCTTTACTTAGCTTTACTATTTACTATCTTTAGTTGATTTCATTTGGTTCATCATGTATTGATATCTTCATATCTTGCAATTTCCTAAAACATTGACAATTCAAAATGCCGATCAATATATTTCTATATAGTGTAAGTGGGTTGCATAAAAAAGTGTGCAAGTAATATAACAACATATAATCAATCAATTACTTTCAAATAATAACTTGCAATTTCATTACATATTCTGACCTATATTTGTTATGCTATCATGGGTATAATCATTGTCCCTTCCAGGGCTCATCTGCATCACCCCTAAAATCAGTGTAGGATTCAAAATATGGTATTTTAATTTATGTGATACTCATAGTGGCATTATCATTGAATAGAATGTAAATAAACATCTAACAATGTATTTCTTCAATCTTTGAGAAATCCTAGGAAAACATTGGCAATCGGTAATGCGAGTATTCATAATTGTAACCATGTAACTCAATATAGAAGTATGTAGATCATGCAATCATACTATATGTACTTTAAGCATATCATCAAAGCAAGAAAGCAAATATGAATCCAATCAACCAACATTTAATTAGCATGTATGTATATCCTAAAGTGTCACCATCATATTATTCAAATTAAATCCTACTCAAGTCCTAATCTAGGGTTTAGCGTTGTACCAATTTTAGATAAGGAATTAGGGTACAAACCCTATTTCCATCGTATATCAGATGTTATGTGAAACCCATCATATCCTTTCATTATAAACACCTACATTAGATTATGTGCATTAATAACGTGACAGTTATGATTTTTGGTTTCAAAACCCTAATTCATAAATATATGATTATTATCTAGAAACCCTAATATTCATCATCATTATTACCATCATCTTAGATTCTTATTATATTCCACAATATTATATTACAACATAATGTGAGACCATTTAATGTATTCAACACCTTAATCAACAATTCTAGGGTTTGTAGGTGTAAACCACTTAGTAATCATGTTTAGCCCTACTTTTAGAACTACATGAGAAATGGACCACAATTATATTTTATTTATATTACTCACATTTTTGTGATCATTTTGATATATACTTTTTCTATGTTTTGATTTACCAATTAATTACTAGAATTAAAGTAGGATAAACATATTTCAGCCAATCAGGAGACACAAGATCGGCATTAATTGACTTATACAATAATCATGTCCCAACTAATGGGCTTATGTCACATCAGTGGGCCAGTTCCACGCATGAAAGAGTTCATATCAGGGTAAAACACCCTAGTACACATGCACCATGACATGAATGTTAAACAGGTTGAGGGCAATGCCATCAATTGTCAAGGGGGATTCTTCTCGTTCTTGACTCACTCCATGGAAGAGTGACCGGGAGGTCAACTCCTTGGTTGACTCTCTCATACGGATCCCATGCATCTCTATGAAGGGCCACACTACCTTATCCAACCTTTGACGAACTCGTCAAATTTCTTGGTGAAGCAGGTTGGGGTCACAGGTGGGAGGCTAAGGTCAGCTATTCAACTAGGATGCCAGGGTACTAACAGTAGGGAATTACCTTCCAAGTTGATGAACTATGATGCCATTCACATATTCAAAATATTTAGGGACCCTTCCCAACCTTCTTGAGATCTCATTGTGATCTAGAGTTCACTCTCCAATGAGGAGCTCTAGGCTGCAAGGATGACTTCATGGGAGATGGAGTGTTAGCATTCCCTAAGCAACATTGAGGATCAAGGGATGTCTAGAGATGTCTAAGAATCCCTCACACCTTGTCCATTGGATGGACATGTCACTAAGTGTTGGGTCTGTAATGAGGTCACTCGAGATGGAAATAGGGTTTAGTAGAGAGTTCCAAGGATTTCAGGAGCAATTGTGAGGAGAGGAGGATTGTACGAGTTGAGGGTGAACCCCCCATCACCTTATATAGGCGTGGGTGGTAGTTCAGATGGGTTCCCTATTCAGACCTAGTTTCCTAATGATTATGAAATTGGGTCTTTTCCAAATTCAACGAATTAGCTAATGAGTTAGGGCTTGTTGGGTCCACCCTTTTCTCCCAGATTCTAAGGACTTTGTCTTATGAGAAATGAGGAAGGGAGCAGAGAGAACGGGGTTAGGGAACATTGCAGGTTCATTTACTCATGTTTCCCCCTTCATTGCAAGGTAGGAGATAAAAAAGACATGGCTGATCTCAAATCACAAGATCATGCTTGATTTGACACATTAAAGTGTCGTAGGTTGATCAGTGCTAATGTCGGGTTATTTAATCTTATTCCAATAGTATTAAATGTGTATTTATTGAAAAATCCCTCTTTCTTCTCAAATTTCTGTAAGCAAGTAGGATTCTCCTTTTGCTATGAAATCTGGAGGGAAATTCATTAATGTCTTTCCCAACTTACACATATTTTTTAGGATTTATAGGGATAACATTAATAGAAAAAAATTCATTTCAATTATTTATTTAATTCACTTGCCCACATAACATGGAAAGTGATTTCCTTATCAAATTCTAGAATTATCTTAATTTCCTTATTATATTCAAGTATTCCAAAAGGTAGAGTAATATATCCTTATCTGATGCCTACAACTTGTGTTGCAAACCATGGTTAGTTAATTACTCCATTAATTATCTAAACCACACATTATCCTAGGATATTTTGGAAACTTGGATATGATTTCATATTTCCATTTTCAAAACAAACCATAAAGCCATTATCATTTATTTATGCATTTTTTTCCTTTATTTTTTTAAATTATGCATCAAGTACCCATTAACAAATTAAAGAGTCTCATGGGCTTGACTTCTGCCATGGGTTGAACCCATTCAACAAATGTAACATTGTTATTCCATCAATAATGAAATTAGATTAATACTTATCAATTCAAGCCTTATACTTGTACAATTCAAATTCACCAAATTTAAGGACATTACATTCACCCCACTTGTTATAATCTGAGTTTTCAAGCTTTTATATGTATCTGGATGCCAATAATATATTGATAAAGCTATATGAAAAAACTTGAGTATTTTGGGATCTATTTCATAACTTTGATTGGTTTGTGAATGCAAATTCTCCATATGAATATGGGATTTCGTGTATTTTGTTTTTTTCAATGCTCTATTATTAATATTTGGCTAAAGAGAAATGGAAAACTCAAAAATAAAGGAATTTCTAAAAATAATAAATAGTTGATAACTAAAATATGGAAATTGTTTTACGAATTCTAGAAGGACAAGTTGAAAACATTTAATTTTATTTGGCCAAATATTATACTCAATGAGAAAATACATTGAAATAAGAATTATTGCCAAGTTTGGATGGGAAGAGAGTTATTATACATATTGAATAAATTAAAAAAAGTAATTTCTTAAGAGACAAGAAAAATACATTTCATATTTATATATTGCCACCAAACCTTTCCCAATCCAAGATTAAGTAATTAAAAAGTTTCCTTGAAATTTTGGAATCAATTGGGTAATGTATAGAGAGATATGAATTTATCTGGTTCCCAAAATTGGAAGGATTAATCAAAGGTAAATAATATTAACAATCTAATTAGATTGAGAATCAAGGCTCGGACTTGCTGGTATGTCGCACGCCCTGGTAACTCTTGGATCTTATATCAATGATTCAAAGACCATCTTCTTCCTCCGATTAGATTATGAATCTATAAATGCACATCACCTTTTTTTTCTTGATTCTCTCCCTCCTTCGTTTGTGTGAATGCTAAAAAATTCTCTCATTAAATCAGGAATGGATTCTAAGTTTGCCCATCCCTTGTTTTGCCCAATTTGGAAAGCCATAAAGGTTTTACCCAATACAAACCTCAGTATGGCCATCCCCATGAGACTGTGGTTATATAAGGCATTGGAACCTTCTGCTTGACCAGGACTCCACTGGAGAGGCTCTATGAGACTTGAAGATCCCTTCCCTCCATTTAATTCTAGTGCATGCCCTATTCTTCCCCCTTGTCTCCTCTCTATACAACATAAAAAAAGGTTTACATCCCTTCCTCTCTGCTATGGCCTCCTCCTGGACAATTCATACCATCAACCAGTTCCGCAAGCTAGGATGAAGAGGATGGTGCCTTCGCTCACTGCTCCAAAGCCCATAAGCATGAATCAACCTTGGACTTGGCTTTCCCAATGCCCTACTCACGAGAAGAAGGTGGATGAAGGTTGAAGACAGTGATTGGGTGAAAATACAACCAAGACATTCAAGCACTTGAGTTAAGGTAAGGTATTCTCTCCTTTTCACCCTATTTTCCTCACTTAGCCATGTAGGCGTGGGTTCCACCATGGCGTGAGATGATTGGCTCAGTCATGGTCTTGGGGCTTACGCCCTGACCTTGTTAGCTACCTAGGTGGCAGACCCTGACTTGCCCTAAAGGATTTAACTTGCAATAATTCTAGAAAATATCTAGTAGATCCAAATATAGCAAATACATATGATTTTATTTATAAAAATATATAGAACCCAATAAAATCTGTTTCATGGTCTAATTCTATCTTGGATTCTAAAAGTGCATAAACATGCAAACTTTAGTGGTTTTAATACATGTAAACCCTAATATCATAAAATTCAGGATCATATCTTGGCTAGTTAATCTTAATGAATTAAAGTCTGATTAATCTAATGCAAAGAGAACCTTTGATCTAATCTTGGTTAAGGGTTCATTTGTTACCAAAAATTAGGATTTTCTAAATAGAAAAGTATTAAAATGTAATAATTAGAGTTTGGAAAGCCTAACCCTATTGAAACCCTACCTTAGGAGCCAAGTAGGTCTTAATGGATATTTTGCGAATGTAATAGAAATATTTGGGTGTTATACTTTAATTACAAAGTGATAGCTTGATTGGTTGCATCTATTGTAGTTTAATTGGAATTAGAGTCATATCTGAGGAAATTTCCATGGTTTGCCTAATAAAACTCGCCTTATGGACTTCCGTGGTTTACTGAAGTTTCCTGAATGGATTACAATTCAACGGCTTGGTTGTTCATTTACTTCTTGCAATCTATAATTCCCCTATGAGTATCGTCATATATAAATGTAACCTACTAGAACCCCAAACATTTATTGATGCAACCCTATTTTAGAGCTTCATCGTGTGTCTTTTTGTATCTCAATCACATGTAGACATGTTATATTGCAACTTAATTCCCAGACTGATGGTTTCATATCAAATGAACTTATGGCTGCTCTTTGTGTGTTTTTTCAGCGTTTTGAACCATGTAATGGATGAAGAGGATTTATAAGGGAAGATCATTGGGTTTCTACAATGCGGGATGAGTCCTAGACTATCTCCCAACCTTCCATAGATGGTCAAAAATGGATTCAAAGTGAGGAGTAGCTGATAGAAGGACTTTGGAACCAAAATGTATTGATGGATCCTCAAAATGGGTCATGTTAAATTTCCACAACCGTGGCCAAAGTGCCCAAGTTACAGGGAAAATCTAAGAATGTATCATGCTACAGCAACTCAACGACCACGTCTCTGGTCAATAAAATGGTTGTGGAACTACAATGCCACCACGCCTATGGTACTTCTCCATGGTCATGGCCAAAAGTGTCCCACATTGCAGTAGAATTCAAGAGATATCGAGATACAAAAACTCGACCACCACAGTATTGACCAGAAAAATGGTCATGACACTCCAGAGCCACCACAGATGTGGTAAAGGACATACACAACAACCAATAATAGTAGAATGGTTGTGCCACCTCCATCCAACATAGTTGTGTTAGACAACACGCCCATGCCACCTCTCAGCCACTACGGTCGTGGGGACCACCATGACAATGCCATTGGCCCTCCAAAACCACCACCCTCAACCTGACATTTTATCCATATCCACCTCACCTATGCCACACTACCATGGACATGTTCACCTCATTCACCATGGTTGTAGTGACCAAAAAGTTCGTGGTGGCTAGAAATCTTAGTATATTGTTTTCATTGATCTACCCATTTTGCCCCCAGTTAACCTAGTGCTTCCCTACCACCAATAGTTACCTAGGTGGAGGTTTTTTCCCGAGTTACACCCCCATAGAATTCATTTCTACCTTATTAGTGCATTTAAGAGTTACCATCCACTTCAACCTATTTCCACTCCATTTCCACCTTTCTCAACCTTAAAACCCTAGTTTTCTAGGGTTTTGGCTACTTCCACCACCCATTCCATGCCATCTTGCCACCAAGGAGGGAGGATTTCATGCCTTTGCTACTAGAGGTGAAGGAGAAGGAGGCTTCTATGAGATTCATTACTACTTTCTCTTCTTCTGCCTCTTCTTTTGTTCTTTTTTGCACTATGAGTAGCTAAGCCCCTTATGGTGGGTTGTTTGGGGTTAAAATGTGACTTTGATACCATGTTTTGAGAGTATATCTTATAAACTCTATAACTTAGTTCTATGATGATTGCTTTCTACTTCTATCTTATTTCCCATGATTCTAATCGTGGTAAAACATAAACAACCTATTGTTATATGCTTGAAATCACTTAGGTCTAGGAGAAAGTGGCATATGTGAATCAATTTTTGGATTTGCTCCTAGGTCTATCTAGTGTATCCCTAGCTAGCACTCCATATTCCCACGCATATATCCCTTCTTACATCTAGGTGTCAGATTTAAGTAGCTAGTGTATAGGGGTGTTTAGTATAATTGTCTAGGAGTTTTCTAAAAGCTAGATGGTGAGTGATGTGAGGTGAAACACTCTCACCTCTATTCCCCATTCCTACCTTTATTTCTCAATTATACTAAAGATTCCCACACTAGAAACCTATATTAGTCAAATCCTATTGGAATCTCACCAAAATCTTTGTTCAATTGAGCCTTGTAATGCTAGATAGGGTGTGTAATGGTGTAGTTCCCCTTTACACACCCTATTCTAGCCATGGCTGACTAATAATTTAGGGTGATTCCATTGCATTTGGCTAGTGGTTTGCTTTGTCAATCTATAATGAATAAATAGGTTTTCATGTTATATCCTTCACCCAACTAGAACCCTAGGAACATCCCAAACAACACACCTCTTCATAGCTTGCATTAAAACCCAAATTGCTCTCTTAGCTAGTTCATGCTAATTTAGTTGCTTTAATTTGTCCTTAGTTAATTGCTTTCCTTTGTATAGTTAGGTCTTGCTAGGGTAGTTAGGACTCTTTTGAGATTGTTAGTGTTATTCTTACCAGTTATTGCTAATCTAGGTCCTTAATTTACTTAGTGTCTAACTTGCCTTGTTTTGTGGATTAGTCTAAGTCTCTTGCTCTTCCTTACTTAGTTGCCTTTCTTCATTACTAGAATTTACTTATTTAGGATTAAAATAGGATTTTTCTTGTTTTGCTTGGTTTGCTTACTTTCTTGCATGAAACCTTAGTGTAATCAAATAAAAACCAACCTCAAACCCTAAGAACTCTGATCTCCACTTTAGGAACCTAGCCATTCTAACTAAGATCTTTTGCCCGCTCTCTCCCTACAAATCGACTCTATTCTTACTGCTTTATTATACTATAGCATGACGCTGTGCGGTTGGGAGGTGTTAGTCTAGGCCTTCTTATAAATATCAAAAGATCCCAAGTGTGTCTAAGCCTTAAGGAGGTGTGCATCTAATCAAACACAATTAATTTAGATTTTCAACCCCGAGGCTAGGAAAGACGCACCAAGATTTTTGGAGTAGTTTTCAGGGATAGAAAGCACCATATATCCCTAGTAGTTTTTGTGTGATTCTTCCTTTAATCACTAGCCTTTTCCAATTTTCTCAACTGCATTTGAGAAACACACGAAGCTTTCAGGTGACGTTGTTCGGGTGTAGAGGTGCTCGACCTAGATAATTGGTTACTTGGGTAGATATCAAGAACAAGTTTCTAAAAAAGATCTAATATTTACAAGTTGACACAAATGAGGAAATATATAACTTCTTTCACCCATATGGGGAATGAGCCATTCCATGAGACGTGGGAGAGGTTCCAAAAGCTTCTCAAAGACTGTTGTTGGTTTGTTACACTAACGAGTTTCAATCATAAGAATGATCTTTTACTCAACCAGCTATTTCCTATAAGTATATGAGAGTAGTTGTAGTCGAGGTCAAACACAAGGAGTGTTGGTTAGCTAGGCGCAAGAGTTATGATTTTCAATAATCTAGATCATTGTACACAAGATGATAGGACTAGAAAAACTAAATTACAAATTTAAAACAAATATTAAATTATCACTTAAGAAAGGTTAAGATTCAGATTTACGATGATCCTAAACTTAGGATTTCACTATCACATCATGGCTTACATTAAAATATGAATTTAAACATGTTAATTAACTTGCAAAGGAGGTTTGTAGTCATCATTCACATCCCGGTGAAGTGACGATGATTCTAACTCCATACATCACTCTTGTGTATGTATTTCATTTTGAATCACAAACCTTGCTCCTCAACTTAATCCCAGCCACTCTCGTGGTCAAGGACAAGTTGCCAAAAGAGTAACTCCATACTGTCAAACACATCTTGTCAAATTATGAAACAAAGCATAAAACATGAAAGTATGATGGCCAATCACACAAACAAGCATTTCAGATATGAAACAACTCTTAGAGCATGCAAGAAACTAATATTTAGTACAAAATTCATATGTTAATCTCCCATGTTCAAGATTCAGATTCTACCCATCCATGGCTAGCGAAAGAAGGTACAAGCAGTAGAAAACATCAAAGGGCATAGTAAAAGAGTAGAAAGAACTAGTATGGCTATGAGAAGTAGTGGAATGAAGAAGAACTCTGGCTAGAATTCAAGCTCCATCCTTGCTTGCTACACTTTCTCAAGATTTCTTCACTCCCAAGAAGATAGAAAAGGAAGAAGAAGATCCTTTCTGCAAATAGTGAAGAAGAAGGAAGAAGAAGAGGGTTCTCTCTCAAGTAACCACCTCCTATCTCCCTTGGTCTCCTCCCACTTCTCCTGGACTCCCTCTAGTCAAGTTGCCCTCCAAAAAATCCCAAATAGTTTGTGGTAATTGTCCCAAGATGGCTTGTGGTTGTATATATAAGTGTGAGATAGTTAAATTCATATCTCAGTGAAATCTACAGGTCACACGACATTTCTTTTATAAGACACAACATGTCTTATGCAATAACTAAAGTTTGGACCGAGTTTTGGGAGGTTACATGGCGTGTCTTTAATAAGACATGACGTGTCTTTAATAAGTCATGGTGTGTCTTTAATAAAACACTGCATTTTGCTGCAAATCCAGAGTTCTACATTCAATTTTTGGACTGAGACACGGGGTGTCTTTAATAAGATGTGTCATGTCTTTTTAAGACATGGGGTGTCTTAAATAAGACACGGCATGTCAATGGCTATTCTTGGTTGTTCTGAGATGTTGTGTATTCTGCTCCTAACTTATGGCGGGTAGGTCAGTTTTACATGCCATAAAAAGTGGTATTTGCACAGTTTCAAACCCCAAAACTTGTAGATACTTGAGAAGCGATCTAATAAGTGATAATATGATATATTCCTCATTATTTTGTTGCAAAATGTGGTACCTATAATCCAAACCATGAGACAAGTAAGAATAGCTAAAAATATAGAATCTAGCATGAATGAGAGTGATAATTGAGTCAAAACAACATGGATATTCAACCAAACATGATCCCAAAGATGATATGATTTGTGCACATCAACTGCCCTCACCATGAAGTGCCCATCTACAAACCTGCATAATCCTTTTACACTGCCTATCCAAATTGGAGCAAATAGTCATTGACTCTTCATGTGGTGGAACCTTCATGGACAAGCCCCCATAAGAGTCATGGCCTCTCTTTGAGAATCTAGTTGAAAATTCATGTCACATGGCTTCTAGTATGAGTGTACGTTGTGACAATAACTGGACCCCTCCTCCTCCTACTCCAGGTAAAGATGATACAAGTACCCAGATGATTAAGATTCTCATTGATATGATGAATTTGATGAAGAACCAAGTTGGAATCTCTTTTGGCCAATCTTCTATGGTCATTGACTCCATTGGTGAAGATGTGAATGCTCTACATGCTTTTGGAAATCGCAACAACCAACAGATCATGTCCAACACCTACACTCCAGAATGGATAAATCACCCAAACTTCTATTGGAAGAAAGGTGAATAAGGAAAAGGGAAACCAAGTCAACACCAAGGGCCAAGAAATAGTACAAGGTTTGAAGAAGAAGAATTCTTTAAGAGACTACAAAATATGTATGATGTGAATGGGGATGTGTCCTCCCATAGGCAAACCATTAGTCATCTTCTAGATCAAATCTCTCTTTCACTAGCTCATTGTGATGAGGGAAGACTCCTTCCCAAACCATGACCAACCCAAAAAGTGATGGTTATTTTATGGGAACTCCTCAAGGTTCCTACACTCCATTACAAGGGCAAGTCACAACCTTGCAACAATACAAAGGACCTCCTCACCCATATCCCTCTCCACCACCATAACCCCCCTTCACCCTCCAAGACACCCAACAACCTCCACCTTAATACCAACAACCACCACCTCAATACCAACCACATGTACAACAACCAGCTCCACATTAGCCACCTTTACAAAAACCTCCTCAGCAGCCACCCTACATCCTCCAAAATCCTAATCCACCACACCAAAGATCACATGCACTAGCACGATTGTCATCACGAGCTCCCACTTCCCCATGAGCAAGTGAGCATGGTGTTTGTCATATAAGAAAGAAGGTTTTTGAGGAATTCATGGAGAGGGAGGAGAGAGTGACCAAGGAGCATGATAGGAAGATGTTGCTAGAAAACTCTTGTGGAAACACTAAGGGCATATAAATTTTAATTGAGAGTGTCAAATGAATCAAAGTTTTTTCTACACCACATTCTTGGAAGAAAGTGCCACCAACTCCCCTACCATGGTTGGAGAAGATGATGCTAGATGATACACTTTCTGTTGAGAAGATGAGTCCTACTATCCCACCTCTTCTTGGGGACACATCCACATGTGTTCCATATTTGTTTGAAAAGGAAGAATTTGTTGTACCACCTTTTTATAATAGTACCAAGGGCACTAGTGATCTTTATGTCCCAACATCTATTGATGGTAAAACATCTACTGCTACTCCAACCTATTTAAAATTGGTGACAACATGAGCAATGTTGCCCCAAGGTCCACAACTTGGTATAGAAGATGTTGATGCAAGTGGTCATTGTTTTGATGATGCTTTAGAAAACCCTACCTCCAAGAGATGCATGGTCATATCACGAACATTTTTAGCGTGTCAAAGAAAGGGAAGGAAAGCATCACAAACCTCATTTCTTGGTTTAAAGTTGCTTGCACCAAGAAGGCAAAGATTATGATGATGCAACCCAAGAGGATATAACAACGAATCAAGTCAACTTTATTCTTAAATACCCCTTCCCCAAACATATGAAAGATCCTCAGTGCCCCCCACATTCCTTGTTACGTCAACTATCAATTTATGGATCACACACTACTTGATTTGGGCTCCAGTGTGAGCATCATCCCATATAGCTTGTTTGTCAAGCTTTGCCTTCAAATAATGAAACATAAGGATTGTGTACTATTTATACCTGATGGATCTAGCAAGACACCTATGGGAATGATATAAAATCTAGGGATGGATGTGGACAAGATATGGATTAAAAGATATCCAACATATTTTCTTTTAATGGATACAAAGCCAAAGCATAGAAAGAACTACATCATCCTAGGGAGGCCCTTCTTATGCACAGTGGATGCGGAGATCAAGGTGCGAGCCAGCATCTTGACAATCTCTTATATGAAGAAAAAGCTAGATATATTCACGTTCATCATTGATGAAAGGTAGAGCATAATTGATGAGGACCTTTGAAACAACTTGGACTATATTGACTTTTGTGAGAGTTGGATGGATAGAAAGAGCTACAGAACCATGCATGTCCCCTGGGATGAAGACCATGTGGTAAAATCTCTGGAGAGAATCACTGTGGATGAGGACACCTTTGGACTGGACACATGACTGAAGGAGGAACATCAAGCTTGGATGAAGGCTCTAAATTTAGAGCTAGTGGGAGGCAACTAACATTTGTTTGAGACTCTTCCTCTCAAAATCCCTTGTTTTTTACACTTTGTTTTCCAAAAATACACACACACACCATACTTGATGGTTTTTCTATTTGTGAGTCATGTTAGTACATGAAGAATGGTGAAAACATGATGTGTGAAGGAGCTAGCCAAGAAAAATATCAAAGTTGAAAAGAAAAAAAGTGAAGATTACTGAAAAAAGCTATAGGAAGGAGCCAAGTATGGCCATTCCACACAAAATGGTCGTGCTAATGGAAAGCTAGAATGGTCATTGTGGCCTGCCCTTCTCACCTAATGCTATGTTGATTTCTCCCACCTCTTGGAAATTGTCTGTCATGAATCCATGCCCTCTACCCTACTATTCTAAAGTTCTATTTCACGTTGAGGACAACATGATTTAAAAGTTTGGGGTGGTCGGGCAGTAAGCATTTCCCTTACGTCATTTTTCTCCATGTTCCTTGTTCTAAATTTTTCCTATGATGATCAAACTAAATTACTAACTCTTATATGTCCATTTATACTTTGTGTGTTTGTTTTACACATTTTCATATCATGTAATTAAATTCATGCATTTTTGCAAGATTTTTCAAAAAAAAATTGCTTTTCATGCCATGTGTTGCGCCTCATGTAGATTTTTGGTAGTTTTTGTATGTTTGACTAGGATTTGCTTGATTTATGTTCTAAAATTTACTAAATGTAGGTTTATATGTGACTGAAGGCAATGTGGCAGCATTATCGACAATTTTTCCCAAATTTAGAATGTCTTTCCCAAGTGCACGTATTGACTTAATCTCCACTTATTGAACTGAAAATATTGAAATGTGACAAATTCTTTGCTATCTCTAGTGAGTTGAATGAGCATGTGGGAGAAAGCAGTGATTGTGAGAATGACTGGTGATCAATCTGGGATAGGAACATCACTAAAAGACCAAGTTGGGATAGGAAGGCCGACATAGACCAAGATGGGAAGGAAGGTTTTTAACAGCCAACACGGGAAAGGAAGGCGAAAACCAAGCCCATGAAGACAATGTTGTGAGAAGTCCATTGCAGAAACAAAAACCCTAGTGAGAGGGTATCCCATAAAGGCTCCCATAAAGATAGGGTATGTAATAGAGACTGAGCAAATAAGGGTCGAAACGTTAGAACAAAAAATACATATTTGATTATGTAATTATAATTGCTTCTATGGAAGATTATATTGTGACACCTGCATGCATATATTTTGTTTTCCCCCATGTACTCAGTATAACATTACACTAACATTGCTTTTATTTCACAATATTTTAGGTTAAACTACAGTTAATCTAAAAATCTGGACATCAGAGAAGAAAGCACCAAAAGAGAAGATGTTTAAAGTCAACTAGAGGGTTATATATAGTTCAATTTACTTTATGTTGAAAACACCAGTTCTCTTTTCTATAAAACTCCCTTGAGGAGATTATATCTTCATATTGTTATCAAATTATTTTCCTTCAATATCTTTTTTATTATTATTGGTTATTTGCTAAACCTTGATCATGGATTATGATAATGGCCCTTGCCCTCTTGGTCCACCTTAAAAGGGGATTACAGGGGGAGCGGGTTGTTACATTTGTTATTAGATACCAACTTTACCATTTACCTTTAATAATTAGTAATTTTAAAGAATTCCATATAGGCCAAGGGAATTATTATGTCATTTTCTAAAGGCGAGTGTCACCAGAAGGGATCACATTGTTGGGGCTGGAAAGACTTCCATCTGCACTGCTAGTCATCTTACACGAACTCTCAAGCTTTCGTGCATCCTTCATGGACAAAGACAGAGGATTTTGAACAAAATAAAATATGTCTAAGTTTTCTTCTCATCTTGTGATCCATCTCTTCTCTACCCCCTGCTTCCCTCACAAATCCCTAGGGAGCCGATAACTTCTTCCTCTACCCTTCTAAGAAATTAGTGTTATGAGTATATAGGTTAAGGCATCCTCCATTATATCTTAATTAATTCGTATAACCAAGTTGACATGCACACAATTTTATGATGCTTTAATGCCTTAAAACTAAAACTGAGACTAATCTATTTATGGGAAATAGCATGGCCCACACCAAGACTACCGTCATTCTTGATGACAAACCCGTGTACCATCCAAATAGGAATATATCCCATGGGAAGAGGATGTCCTCAGAGAAGAGGAGGAGATCCACAAAAGGTGATTCTTCCATGAAAGGAAAGAATCCAGAGGAGGCCTCTACTAAGGAAGGTCCAAACCTAAGGCCATCACTTTTGAAATATTAAACCCATAAGATGGTCCTAAAGGTGATCCCATGTCAAAAGATGAATCCAATCCCAAGGGATGACCCCAACCATGTTGTTGGATCTAGACCTGCAGTGGGATAGGTGTTGATCCAGACCCCAAAGGTGCTCTCTCTAGAACAACAGAAGAAGCTCATTGAGGCCATTAGTACCCTGGCTCTTATAGGCGTCTCCAGAGATAAGAACGGTAAACCCCTACCTATTCTCCCTCATCTGGGAGCCACCACCATCCTTGACTTCATCAATATGAACATAGAGAAGTTCTAGGGGAAGACAAGATGGAAGTCATCGAAAAGGCAGATGTCTGGATCCTAGTTCTGGAGAATGGCTTCTACATAATGGAGGTGGAACCCAACAAGAAGGTCCTCTTCACTGCTCACCTCCTTGAAGGAGAAGCAAAGCTATGGTGGGAAAACTACATCATAAACCAAGATTTTACTAAGGAGCCTATGGCCTGGGTAGATTTACACTCCATCTTCATTTCAAGGTTTATCCCCATCTCTTACAAGAAGAAAAAGGAGAAGAAGTTCATTCTCCTCTATCATGGAAACATGTCAGTGGTGGATTATGCTCAGAAACCCTATATCCTAGAATGATTTGCCTACATTCTGACTGATAAACAACAAGTTGGGCACTTTGTTGAGTGCATGCAACCCTAGATGAAACCCCATGTGATGGATCATAAACCCCTGAACTTCATGGAGCCATCAACTTTTCCCTATATTTGGAGAAGATTGTCACGCCTATATGAAACCCACCCAAGGGGTATTTGGGTTTACTGAAGGTGTTTCTACCCCAAGAGATGATAATAGGAAGGCACTGGGTTGTAACATGGGAAGGATAGGAATGGAGGGAAGGGAAAGCCTCGTCATCAGAACAACAACCACATATGTTGTACCTATGAGAAGAAGCACCCTGGTAAATTCCGTTTTGAGAAACGAGTGTGTTTTCACTATTAGCAATAGGGACACCTTATAGCCCATTGTCCTCTCCCGGACCCTCAAGGTCTAGGCCCGATGGAGGCCCAACTAGTGGTTGCAGCACAACCCGGGGCAGAGCCAACTATTGGAGAATTCCAACAAGCCCATGTCTTTGCCATTAATAATGAGGAAGCTTAGGCCATTTCCAATCAACTTATTTAAGGTAACCATATCTAGAATTCCATTCTCCATCCTTTTCCATGAAATGCATAATAGTTTTGAATGTAGTAAATAAAATGTAGGACTACATGATATTATGGGACCTACCGTTCAAGCTTTATTTGATTCTAGTTATACCATAACCTTCATTTCATGAAATCTTACAACTCTTCTTTGTTGGGATTTCAAGGACTTGGGATACATTTTGGAAGTCACTACCCCTAGCAGTTGCATCTTTTTATCCTTCTAAAAACACTAGTCATTCCTGTAAAATATATGAACAATGAACTCCCTAACGACTTTATCCTACTTTATATGAATAATTTCAATGTCATTATAGGAATCGATTGGATTTATAACTACAATATAAAAATATATTGTAGGGAAAATAAAATAAGGATAGAGATGCCCAGTGATCCATCCTTTACTATTAGAGGTAGGGAGGATTCCACCAATAGTTTGTATATGTCAACTGTGAAGGCAGAACGGATGGTAGGTAAAAGTTGTCTAGAGTTCCTAGGTATAGTTACCAAATCAAAGCCTAAGGTGTGGCCCTTAGAGGAAATAGAGGTAGCTAGGAAGTATGTTAATGTGTTCCCAGATGATTTGCCATGCATACCTCCAGATAGAGAAGTGGATTTCTCAAAGAGATAGCCCCTGAGACAAACACAATTTCTAGATCGGCTTATTGGATGGATCCCACCGAGTTTCTTGAGTTAAAGAAGCAATTGCAAGAACTCCTAGACAAGGGCTTCATCAGACCCAGCACATCCCCATGGAGAGCACTGGTCATCTTTGTGAAAAAGAAGGATGGATCGCTCTACAAGTGTATAGACTACATAATGATAAACTAGGCTATAATTAAGAAAAAGTATCCCCTAGCCTGCATTGATGACTTGCTTGATCAACCCAAAAGTTCTCGAGTTTTCTCAAAGATTTATATGAGATTGTGGTACCACCTGAGTTAAGAATGAAGATATCCCAAAAACCACTTTTCAAACCTGCTATGGCCATTATGAGTTTTTGGTTATGCCTTTTGGGTTGTCCAATGCACCAAGTATGTTCATGAACCTCATGAATAGTGTGTTCCAACCCTTCCTTGGCACCTTTGTCATAGTGTTCATAGGTGACATCCTAGTCTACTCTTATGACCAAGAACAACACCATGTCCACTATCTAAGGTCCTTGATATCTTGAGAAAGTAGGAGTTCTAGGGAAAATTCTCAAAATGCGAGTTTTGGATAGACCAAGTTATGTTCCTTGGGAACATTAAATTTGGAGGAACCATACCGGTGGACCCTGTCAAAGTGGTGGTTGTTTGTGAATGTCTAGCACCAAAGTTTTCGTCTAAAATTTGCAATTTCCTAGTGTTCGTGAATGGACAACACCGAAGATTCATCAAAGATTTCTCAAAGTTTGCTTTTCCCTTCACCGAGCTCACCTGGAAAGATGAGAAGTTAGTTTGATCTGACCTGTATGAAGGACAATTCCAAGAGATAAAGTAAAATCTTACCTCAATGCTTATTTTGACCATACCCTCATGCAACGTTTCATTATCTTCACTGATACATCAAAGATGGACTTAGCATGTGTGTTAGAACAAAACCAGCAAGTCGTCGCCTTTGCATCAAGACATCTCAAGCCAAATGAGTTGAATTACCCAACCCACAATCTGGAACTTGTAGCAATTGTTTATGCCTTCAAGATTTGGAACATTATATGTATGGGGCTACCTTTGAGATTTTCACCAACCATAAGAGTCAGAACTACCTAATAAATTAGAAGGAATTGAACTTACAAAAATGGAGTTGGATGGAATACTTGAAGGATTTTGATTTCACCATAGCTTACCATCCCCGTAAGGCTAATGTGGTAGTTGATGCCCTCAGTCGTAAGAAACTCAGTTGTGCAGCTAGTTTGGTCACTCATTAGAATAGAATGAAAAACCTTTCTAGGTGCATTTCAAAACCTTTGGTAGATAAATCTTATTGTCCAATATCCAAATCATGTCTGACCTATTGACCAAGCTTATATCAGCCCAGTTAGTCACCCTGATCTAGAAAGTATGATGGGTTTGTTGATAAGCCTAAAAAACACACATCTCGGTGGGTGTGGATGGTGGGATCCAATATAATCATCATATATGGGTGCGTGATGATTCACATTTAAAGGATTTCATCATTCAAGAAGCTCATGGATCAAAGTATATTGTACACCCTAGAAACACTAAGTTGTTCAAGCACCTATAGTTATTCTTTTGGTGGCCAAGAATGAAGCGAGACATAGCCTCATATGCGGCTAGTTGTCTTACAAGCCAGATGGTGAATGTTGAGTATTAGTGACCCGGTGGGTTATTGCAATTTATTGAGATACCTGAGTGGAAAGGGAACTAGATCCCCATGGATTTCATGTGGGTCTTCCCAAGACAAGGAAACGACATGATGTGATATGGGTCGTGGTGGAAAATAAAACCAGGTTAGCACACTTTCTTGCCCTAGAGATCACTACTGCATTAGACCTAGACAAACATACATTAGGGAGATAGTTCGTTTGCATGGTGTTCCAAGTTGGATCATCTCTGATTGTGACCCTAAGTTCACCTCCAACTTGCAGAAACAAATTCAGAAAGAACTTGGCATGAGGTTGTAGTTCAACACAGCCTATCACCCATAGACTGATGGTCAATCAGAATTTACAATATATACCTTACAAAATCTATTGTAAACATGTGTGTTGTATTGAGGTGGATCATGGGAAGAATACCTACTATTAGATGAGTTTGCCTATAATAATAGTTACCAAGCCAGTATTGGGAAGCATCTGTATGAAGATCTTTACGGGAGCCCATGTCAGTCACCACTTCACTGGGATGATGTCAATTAGAAAATACATTGAAATAAGAATTCTTTCCAAGTTTGGATGGGAAGAGGGATATTATATGCCTTAAATAGATTATATAAAGCAATTTCTTAATGCACAAGAAAAATACATTTAGTATTTGTATTTTTCCACAAATGTTGCCCAATTTGAGATTGAGTTATTAAAAGGTTTCCTTTCAAATTTGGGATTAATTGGATAAATGAGGAGAGGGATATGCATTTATTTAGTTCCCTAAACGTGGAAGGATTAATCAAATGTAAATAATGTTTACATTTTATTTAGATTGGAATCTAGGCCCAGCCTTGCTGAAATGTCGCACACCCTGGTAAACCTTAGATCTCGAATAAACGATCCAGATACCATCTTCTTCCTCCAATCAGAATAGGAAACCAATAGCACAACACCTTGTTCTTTCTAGATTCTCTCCATCCTTGATCAGTGTGAATGCCTAAAATCTCCCCCATTAAACTCAGAATGGGGTTCCAAATCTATCCATATTTGGTTTTGCCCACTTTGGAATTACCATAAAGGTTTTCCCCAATTGTAGACCTCAGTCGGTGGACAGACCCTCAAGACCATGCCTATATAAGGCATTGGAAACCTCTAATTGACCAGAACTCCTTTAGAAAGGCTCTTTAGGACTTGTAGATCAGGGCCCTCCAACTAATTCTAGTGTATGCCATGCTCTTCCCTCTTGTCTCCTCTCTACACAACACAATAAAGGTTCCCATCCCTTCCACTCTACTCCGGCCTTCTCCTGGCCAAGTGAGGTGATCAACTAGTTAGACGATTTGGGAGAAGAGGATGGTACCTTTGCTCACTTCTCCAAGGCCCAGAGGCACGAAGTCAACTTCAGAGTTGACTCACCCAGAGCCATGCTCGTGAGTGAGAGACGGACGAAGGTTGAAAATGGTGGTTGGGAAAAAACACAACCAAGCACTTCGAGCACTTGAGTTAGGGTAGGGTATTCTTACCTTTTCACCCACTTCCTTGCTTAGCCACATGGGTGTGGGATCCACCATGGCATGAGCCAATTGGCTTGATTGTAGCCCCACAATGCACACCCTAATCTTATCAGCTGCCTAGTCAAAAGGCCTTGATTGGCCCTAAAGGATTTAACTTGCAATAATTCTAGAAAGTAATTGGTGGATCCAAATTTAGCAAATATATTTAAGTTTTAATTACAAATATACATACAATCCAATAAAATTGATTTCATGGTCTAATTAGTGTCTTGAATTTGAGAAGTACATAAAGATGCAAACTTTAGTGGTTTGGATACATGTAAACCCTAATTTCATAAAATTACGGATAATTACTTGTTAATCTTGATGGAGTAAAGTCTTATTAATTTGATAAAAAGAGGACCTTGGACCTAATCTTGGTTAAGGGTTCATGTGTTATAAAAAATTAGGTTTTCCTAAGTTGAAAAGTCTTAAAATGTAAGAATTAAGGTTTGGGAGGCCTAACCCTAATGAAACCCTAGTTTGACCGCAAAACCCTAGCTTAGGACCCAAGTCAGTCTTAATAGATATTTTGCGAACACTATAGTAATACTTGGGTTTTATACATTGATTACTGGGTGGATGCTTGATTTGTTGCATATGCACTTGTTACTTGGATGTTAAATCATCTTTAAGGAAGGTTATGTGGTTATGCCTAAGAATAATCGCCTTACCGACTTCCATTCTTTATTCAAACTTCTTCAATGGATTTTGATTAAACTACTTGGATGTTTATTTACATCATGTAATCTATGAGCCCCTTATCAGTATCATCTTATATAAATGTAATGTAACTTGCTCAAACCCCAAATTTCTATCTCTAGTGAGTTGAATGAACATGTGGGAGAAATAAGTCATTATGGGAATGACTAGTGATCAAGCTGGGATAGGAATATCACTAATAGGCCAAGCATGGATAGGAAGTTTTACATAGACCAAGCTAGAAAGGAATGTCATTAATAGGCCAAGCTGGGACAAGAAGACTAATAGAAAACCAAGCATTGGAAGGGAAGGTTATGAGAATTATACTACATGGAAAAAAAACCCTAGTAAGAGGGTATCCCATAAAGGCTCCCCTAAAGAGAGGGTATACCACAGAGAGTGAGCAAATTAGGGTCGAGAAGTTAGAAAAAAAATGCATGTTCAGTTATGTAATGATAATTTCTGCTATGGAGGATTACATTGTTGCACCTACACGCCTATATTTTGTTTTCCCCCACATACTCAATATAGCATTATACTGACTGCATTTTTGTTTCATGTTGTTTTAGGTTAAATTGCAATTAATCTAAAAAGATGGACATCTAAAGAAGAAGGCACCAAAAGAAAAGATGTTTAGAGTCTACTGGAGGATGATAGATAGTCAGTTTACTTTATGTTGCCAAAATTTGTTCCCTATTCTATGTAACTCCCATGAGGAGATTGTATCTTCACATTGTTATCCAACTCTTTTTCATTCAATGAAATTTTTATTTGTTATTGGTTATTTGCTAAACCTTGATTTTAGAATTATGCTAGTGGCCATTTCCCTCTCAATCTGCCTTAGTAGGGAATAATAGGGGGAGGGGGTTGTTACACCTCCTTAAAAGGAATTTTGTCCCAAAAATTTAAACCTTGTAATATTAAGGTGAATGATAACTCAACTTAGCTTCAAACTTTAGGGTTAGCGACCTTCTTGGGTTATATTTAACAAATTTTATTCATATGAAAAACTTTAATGTTGGAACCCATATTCAATTCTAGGGTATATCCCCAACGTCATTTGTTGCATGATAATATCACTTAGTGACTACATTCTCACCTAAAATTTTAATTCCACTTGGTGATCACCCTTTCACCTTAATTTCCAAACTATTACTCATTTATTCTCGTATAAGGGTGAAGTAACACCTTAAACCCCAAAATTATTCCCTTATATTCAACTCAGGGTATTCACTCTGATATGTTCATTTTTAAGAATAACATGTGTCTACCCAATCTCTCTCACTCATAGAAAGATGAAATAAGCATTTGGTCATAGCCTGAAAACAAAGTCCATTCCATTTCAAGAGTTGAGATGGTGTATCCACACATTATCATAAAATTTCGAATTTTAGATAGAATCACTTGAATAATGACTCCAACCTGAAACTACTTTTATCCCACATTTTTCTTAACTTCCATTCCCTCACATGGAAAGTGATTTTCTCATAATCCTTGAGTTTATGCACTACTCCCTTCAAGATCTTATCAACATTATGATTCCTAATATTCCTTATATTTACATCTCATATCTCATTAGCCCTAGTCATTGCCTTTCTATAGGGGTATAGGTAACTTTGGAGAGATATCCTTTTGATCTCGTAGGCTTTATGCACTTATGCAGTGCATCTCACATTTACCCCTCGGGCCTCATGAACTCATCAAGGTGGTCAATCTCTTGACCATGGGCTTTGAGCAAACATGGATGGGTATCTCCTAATCCCAAGTTTTATGCACTTTGGACATGATCACCTCCTAACCTCATAGGTCTTATGCACCTTTAATCCTCCCTAATTGACCTTATGATTGACTTAGATATCTACCCATCCTAGGGTTTATAAAGATTATACAACTTTTACAATTTTTAAGTACATTATTTTCTTATGTAATTTGCTAACCTGGATTTCCTCCATCTCCTAGGGTACGCATTACTTACTTTATGTCCCTACATTGGACTCATAAAGACCTTCCCTTTCAGGCTTGGTCTTCATGGTGGCCTTACCTTTTGAGCATGGATTCTTAGTGACTTTCCTTTTTGGGCTTAGTCTTCACAGTGGCCTTCCTTTCTAGGTTTGGCCCCTCAGTGACCTTCCCTTTCGGGCTTGGTCTTTATGATAGTCTTCCCTTCTATCTTAGCCTATTAGTAACCTTCCCTTTTGGGCTTGGTTCTCATGGCCCTCTTCCCTTCTGTTTGGGACATAATAGTGATCTTCCATTATGGGCTTGTCTCGCATATTGTCAGCCACTTCTGTAGTGACCTTTCTTGTGTTCCTTGAACATGGAATACTTAGGTTCAATAAATGTATGTGTTTTCATGTTTTGTATATTTAACCATTCTCACTTTAGGTAACATTCTAGGATACCTCAATTCTTAAACTAATTTGTGAACTCACCCTTCTAGGGAAGGACCTAACGAATGGTTCCTTCTTGACTCACATGAGGAGGTTAGGCTATATAGCCACAACCAAACCCTAGGGGTTTAGGTTATTGCCTCCCCCATAGGTCCTTTTCCTATTATTGGGTTGACCCATCCCAGTTCATAACAAGAACCCTAAAAGTTGAATTGAGGGTTTCATATTTTCATTTTTATGTAACTATTGATTGTGTATGTTTCATATGTATGCTCAAAACCCTTCACAAGAATCATGCATGAATTGACATAGATCATGCATGAATTTCTCCACATACATGCAAGAACGAGAGACTGGGTCACCTAACTCATCAAAATTTTTTTTATTCCCTTTATCCTAACTAGGATTCACATGGGTAGGGCTACTATTTTGTCCAAACCAGTCCTTTTTCCCAGGATTAGGGTTTTGGGTTAGGGTTACACCCTACACTATAGGGTTTTATGATTCTCTTGACCCACTAAGAGTTTTCCTAACCCAAACCTAGTTCCTTCTAGCATTTACCATTGTAAGGAAAAGCCCATAAAACATTTTTCTTTACTTTAATATTATTTCCATACATGTACATTAATGGGAGGAGAATGCCTTAGTCCTACTTCTTCTCAAAAACCCTAACTTGAGATGAGAAGGGAAGTATATTTTGGGGTTTATTAAGTGAGAGGATGAGAAGTGGATGAAATTATAGATGAGTAGACTTAGAAGAAACATTTCTTCAGGCAAACCCTAGG
This sequence comes from Alisma plantago-aquatica, assembly GCA_963693085.1. NCBI lineage: Eukaryota > Viridiplantae > Streptophyta > Magnoliopsida > Alismatales > Alismataceae > Alisma > Alisma plantago-aquatica. The sequence continues at coordinate 810,978,131 of OY856411.1, forward strand.
ATCTAGCCATGCATGTATCCCATTGACTAACAGAATCATCATATGCCAACTTAATGGTGTGGAGTAAAATATTGTCATCCCCCAAAATCGTGATCCTTTCTAGACACCATTACCATCAGGCTATGCCCTAATTATTCTCCTTGTATTTCAATAGATTACTTGAAATTATCAACTATTATATATTACTCAAAATATTTGGGGTTTTAATACCAAATGTAATGACCTCACTTTTCAGTGTCCCCCAATTAAGAAAGGACCTTAAAGTTAAAAACCTTTAGTTAAAATTCCCAAGATCCACATTTAACAAATAATAAATAATAGCAAATAATTTCCACTAATTTGCAAATATTGTTTACAAAAACGGTAATGGTGCTCCTGTGAGGAGTTACATAAATTTCTAAAACGAGGACTATTACAAATGAGAAGAAGTATCTAACTAATCTTGGTTTACTTAGCTTAATGTATTCAGTTGATATCATCCAGTTCATCATGTCTTATTATCTTCATATCTTGCAATCCCCTAAAACACTGACAATCCAAAATGTGGAACAATACATTGCTATACTATGTATGCATGGTGTGTACAAAAGTATACAAGTAATATAACAACAGTTAATCAATCAATTAATTGGAAATAAGAACTAGCAATTTCACTACATTTCTAACATATACTTGATATGCTATCGTGAGCGTAATCACTTTCCCTTCCAGGGCTTTTTGCTTACTTTATGTGATACTCATAGTGGCATTATAATTGAACAGAATGAAAATAAACATCCAACAATTTATTACATCAATCTTCAAGAAATCCTAAGCAAACATCAGCAATTGATAATGTGAGTATCCATAATCATAATCACACATCTCAATGTAGAACCATGTCGATCATGCAATCATACTTCATTTACTTTTATCATATCATTCAATCAAGAAAGCAAAGATGAAATCAAGCAATCAACATTTACTCTGCATGTATGTATATCCTAAAGTGTCACCATCATATAGTTCATATTACACCCTACTCAGTTCCTAATCTAGGGTTTATGGTTGTCTCGAGTTTGGATAAGGAATAATACAACCCCTACTTCCATTGCATATTACACATTAGGTGAAACCTATTAGATCATTTCATTATGAACAGCTATGTTAGATTATCTACACTAATATCGTGGAAACTTATGATTTCTTCTATCAAAACCTTAATGCATCATATTTATGAATATTGATATAGAAACCATAATAATCCATCATCCTCTAAAATTCTTATTACATTCAATAGTATTATATTGTAGCATGAACTAAGAGCATTTAATGTATTCAACACCTTAATCAACGATTGTAGATCATATACTTATATAATGAAATTAGGGAAAGTACTTATCAATAATGAAACCTAATAATTAAACACCTTGATCAATAATGAAGTTAGGAACACTACTTATCAATTCAATCATGTACATCTATAATTCAAATCACCGAATTTGAGGATATTACATTCACCCCTCCTTAAAAGGAATTTTGTCCCCAAAATTCAAACCTAATAAGGTGAAGGTGAAAGATATCTCAAATTAGCTCAAACCTTAGGGTTAGCGACCCTTCTTGGACTATCTTTAAAAACTTTTATTCATATGAAAAACTTGATGGTTGGAACCTGAATTCATTTATAGGGTATATCCACAACCTCATCCATTGCATGATATTATCACTTAGTGACTACATTTTCAATTGCCATTTTAATTTCACTTGGTGATCACCCTTTCATTGAGGTTTCCAAACTCTTATTACTTTATTATTGAATAAGGGTGAGGTAACACCTCAAACCAACAAATTATGCCCTTATATTCAACTTAGAATATTCCCTCTCATATGTTCATTTTAAGCATAACATGTGTCTACCCAATCTCTTTCACTCATAAAAAGATGAAATAAGCATTTGGTTGCAGCCTAAAAACAAAGTTCATACCATTCCAAGAGTAGAGATGGTGCATCCACACATTATCATAAAATTTCAAATTTTAGCTTGAAGCACTTGGACAATGACTCCAAACCAAAATTACTTTCAATCCCACTATTTTCTTAACTTGCATGCCCTCGTGTGGAAAGTGATTTTCTCATAACCCTTGAGTTTATGCGCTACTACCTTCATGATTTATTGACATTATGATTCCTTGTATTCCTTATATTTACATCTCATGTCTCTTTAGACACAATCATTTCATTAAGGTCTCTAGGGGTACAGGTACCTTTAGAGATATCTCCTCTTGACCTCGTAGGCCTTATTCACTTATGGAGTGCCTATAATATTTACCCCTTGGACCTCATAAACTCACAAAGGTGTCCAATATCCTAACTATGGGTCTCAGGAAAACATGCATGGCTATCTCATGACCCCATGATCTTATGCACTTAGGGCATGATAACCACCTAACCTTGTAGGTCTTATGAACCTTCCCTACTAGACCTTAGGATTGACTTAGGGCTCCACCCTACCTAGGGTATATAGGGATATCAAAACTTTAACAATTTTCAAGAACATTATTTTGTTATGTAATTCTTTAACCCAGATTTCCTCCATCTCTTGAGGTACACATTACCTACTTTATGTCCCTACATTGAATTCATAGTGACCTTCCATTATGGGATTGGTGTTCATGGCATACTTCCCTTCTAGGATTGGCTTTTTAGTAACCTTCACTTTCTGGTTTGGTCTTCATGGTGGCCTTCCTTTTCAAGCATGGACCCTTATTGACCTTCCCTTTTGGTCTTAGTCTGTATGGAGGTCTTACCTTATGGTCTTGACCTATTAGTGATCTTCTCTTTTGGGCCTGGTCCTCATGGAGGCCTTCCCTTCCGGGCTTGACCTATCAGTTAACATCCCTTCTGAGCTTGGTTCTCATACCATCAACCACTTCCTCTATGACTTCTCCTTGTATACCTTGAAGATGTCATACTTAGGTTCAAAGATTGTATGTGCTTTCACATTTTGTATACGTAACCCTTCACGCTTTAGGTGACTTTCTAGGTTACTCAAATTCTTAAATTGATTTGTGAACTCACCCTTCTAGGGAAGGTCCTAATCTATGGTGCCTTCTTAACTCACAGGAGGAGGTTAGGCTTTCTAGCCACAATCTTACCCCATGGGTTTAGGGTTTTACCTCCCTCGTAGGTCTTTTTCCCATTCTAGGGTTAACCCACCCCTAGTCAGGACACCAACCCTAAAAGTTGAATCGAGGGTTTTATATTTTCATTATTGTCTAAGTTTCATATGTATATTAAAAATCCTTCACATACATCATGCATGAATTTATCCACATACAAATAAGAACGGGAGACTAGGTAACCTAAACTCAGCTGGATTTTTCATATTCCGTTTACCCTAATTAGGATGAACATAGGTAGGGTCACTATTTTGCCCACACCACTCCCATTTTTCTAGAATTAGGGTTTTGGGTTAGGTTTACCCTAGACTTTAGGTTTTTATGATTCTCATGAAACACTAAAGGTTTTCCTAAACCAAACCTAGTTCCATCTAGGGTTTACCCTTGCAAGGAAAAACTCATTAAACATTTTTCTTTACTTTGTCATTATTTCCATATTACATGTACATTAATGGGAAGAGGATGCCTTAATCCTGCTTCTCAAAAACGCTAACTTGAGATGAGGAGGGAAGTGTCTTTTAGGGTTTATTAAGCAAGAGGATGGAATTGGATGAAATTAGAGATGAGAAGACTTAGAGGAAACATTACATCAAGCAAACCCTAGGTTCCATCCAGGCATGTAACACATTGACTCAGTTAGTCATCGTATGTCAACTTAATGGTGTGGAGGAAAATATTCCCATCCCACAAAGTTGTGATCCTTTCTAGACACCATTACCCTCCGGATATGCCCTAATAATTCTCCTTATATTTGTATAATTACTTGAAAATTTCAACTATTAAATATTATTCAAAACAATCAGGCCTCTGATACCAAATGTAACGACCTCACTTTTGAGCATCCCCCAATTAAGAAAGGACCCTAAAGTTGAGAACCATTACCTAAAATTCCCAAGATCCATATTTAACAAATAACTAATATTAGAAAATAATTTTAATTAATTCAAAAACATTTTTTAAAAAAGTGTAATGTTGCTCCTTTCAGGAGTTTCATTAATTTCTAGCATGAGAACTATTACAAATGAGAATAAGAGTCTAACTAATCCTCCTTTACTTAGATTTAATATCTTTAGTTTTAGTTCATTTGGTTCATCACGTCTTGATATCTTCCTATCTTCCAAATCCCTAAAACACGGACAATCGAAAATGTGGATCAGTATATTCCTATATTGTGTACATGGGGTACATACAAAAGTGTTTAAGTAATATAACAACATATAATAAATCAATTACATACAAATTAGAACTAGCAATTTCCTTACATTTTCTAACCTATACCTGATATGGTATCGTAGGCGTAGTCACTGCCCCTTCCAGGGCTCATGTGCATCACCCTACCATACATGTCATTCAAGGGTTTAGAATATAATATGTTACTTTACGTGATACTCATAGTGGCATTATAATTGAACATATGTAAATAAACATCCAACAATTGATTTAATCAATCTTTGAGAAACCATCGGCAAACACTGATAGTCAATACTGCTAGTATTCACAATTGTAACCACATACCTCAATGTAGAAACATGTACATCATGCAATCATACTTCATGTACTTTAAGCATGTCATCCAATCAAGCAAGCAAAGATGAATTCAAGCAATCAACATTTAATTTGTATGTATGTATATCCTAAAGTGTCACCATCATATAATTTAGATTAAACCCTACTTGGGTCCGAATCTAGGGTTTTGGGTCATCTCCAATTTTGATAAGGAATAATACAAACCCCAATTCCATTGCATATTAAACATTAGGTTAAATTTGTCATATTCACTCATTCTGAACACTTATATTAGATTATGAGCATTAATATCATAGCAAGTTATTATCTTTGGTTTCAAAACCCTAATTCATCACAGATATGATTATTTATATAGAAACCCTAATTATTCATAATCATTATCATCATCATCTTAGATTCTTATTATATTCAACAATATCAGATTATAACATGAACAGAGATCATTTAATGTATTCACCACCTCAATCAATAATTCTATGGTTTGTAGATACAAACCACTTATAAATTAAGTTTTAGCCCTTTGTTTGAAAATACAATGAGAATTAGGATTGAATTATATTTTATTCATATTCCTCTCATTTTCCTAATAATTTTATATATACTTTAGTTATGTTTCAATTTACCAATTAATTACTAGAATTAAAGTGGGATAAACATATTTCATCCAATTAGGAGAGGCCACATCAGCATTAATCCACTTATCTAATTATCACAAGGGTCCATGCCCAACTAATAGGGCTTATGCCACATTAGCGATAGATTCCACATGGGCGAGAGTTCAGATCATGGCAAAACACCCAAGTACCCATGTGTGATGACATGAATGTCATGTAGATTATGGGCATTGACTTCAATTGTTAAGTGGGGGTCTTCTCCTTCTCAGCTTGCACCATGGAAGAGTAACCAAGAGGTCAACTCGTTGGTTAACTTTTGCCTATAGATCCGGTGAGTCCCTATAAATGGTCACTCTACCTTCACCGGCACTAGACGAATTCATCAAGCTACTTAGTGTAGCAGGAAAGGGGTTGTAGCTGGGAGCCAAAGGTTGACTATTCAATGGAGTGCTAGGGAACTAAAGGTATGGAATTACCTTCAAAATTGATGAATTATGGTGCCTTTCACATGGTTGGAACATCTATTGACCCTTCTCAACCTCTATGGGATCTCACAGTGTTCTGGAGTTCACTCTTTGATAAGGAGATCTAGGCTGCAGGGATAGCTTCACGAAAGATGAAGTGTTAGCATTCTCCAAACAACATAGAGGTTTGAGGGATATCTAGAGATGTCTAAGTATACCTCACACCTAGTCTTTTGGTTGGATATGTTTCAAAGTATTGGGTCTGCAATGAGGTCACTAGAGATTGAAATAGGGTTTAACAGAGAGTTCCAAGGGCTTTTGGGAGCAATTAATAAGAGAGGAATATTGTACGAGATGAGAGTGAACTTCTCATCACCTTATATAGGAATGTATGATAGTCAAGATGGGTTCCCTATTAAGCCCTAGCTTCCTAATGAGTATGGGAATTGGGTATTTTTAGAAATTGACAAATTAAAGGATGAGTTAGAGCTTGTTGGGTCTACCCTTTTCTCTCATATTTTAAGGAATTTGTCTCATGGGAAATGAGGAAGGGAGCAAAGAGAACGAGGTCAACGAATATTGTGGGTTTATTCACTTATGTTTCCCATGTCATCACAAGTTAGGAGATAACAACTAGATCGTTAATCGCAGAACACACAGTCACACTCTACGTGACACATCAAAGTGGAATGGGTTGATCAATGCCAAATTTGGGTTATTTAATATGTTTCCAAAAGTATTAAACATGTATTTATTGCAAACAACTCCCTGTTTCTTCTTGATTTTCTATAGTACAGTAGAAACCTTCATTCTCTATGAAATTTAGAGGGTAAGTCACTAAAGTATTTCCGAACTTATATCTAAATTTTTGGGAGGTATTGGGATAAAATATAGATGAAATTAACCTCTCAATTATTTATTTAATTCACTTATGGACATCACATGGAAAGTCGTATCCTTCTAAAACTCTAGAGTTATCTTTATTTCCTTATTATCTTCAAGTATTCCACAAGGAACACCGATATATCCTTATTTTATGCCTACAACTTATTTTACAAGCCATGGTTAGATAATTACTCCACTAATGATCTAAATCACACATTATACTAGGATATTTTGGAAACTTGTCTATTATTCCATATTTCCATTTTATAACTAACAATAATGACATTATCCCTTATTTAAGCAATAATTCCTTTTCTTTATCTAATTTATGCCTCAAGGACCCATTTGCAAAGTAAATAGTCTCATGGACCTCACTTGGGCCATGGGTTAAACCCATTCCACAAAGATAACATTATTATTGTATCAATAATGAAATTAGAGAAAGAAACATACTACTTCAATCCCTATACGTGTATAATTCAAATTCCCAAATTTCAATATATCATAATATATGTAGTTGATCTGGTAGTGCATATGTTGTTGTCTTTCCACATGTATTTTTATATGTACTGCATGCTCTATTGATTATGTTGTATGCCTTCCGGCTATGCCTATATGGTAGACATGTTGTAGGCTAGTTTTGTGAAGTAGACCAGGTCCCATTTTCCTTGGGGACTTATATCTTTCAAAAATCTTTCTCCTCTAACAACATATGATGATCATAGATGAGTGTTCTTATCTTCGGATTAATCACAATTTGTAAACATGAGTGTTCTTATTTTCTTATTAATCACAATTTGTAAACATGAGGTATTCTTTACTCATGTCGCAATAATGATTTATTTGTTTTTGTTAATGTTGAATGATTTTTAGGGTTAATTTAAGTTAGTGAACTATTGGGACTCAAGATAACAAGTGTGTTCCTTCCATTGCCAACCATGTAGTTTTAGTTTGGACCTTCACTACCTATAGTTTTAGTTGCCTCATCTCTCATCCTTACTCAGCATATCTCTCTTTTTTGTTTCTTTTCTCTTTGCTTCTCATCTACATTGGTTTACCCAATACCTTTGGTTAGGGCATTAGGTTGCTCTTTGTAGCTCTCTCTCTTTGGTGCTCTTTATCCCAAGTCCTCAATAATTCAAGTAATTCATCATAGGGCCCTACATCCTAAATGAGTGGGGAGGTATGATAAGGCAACTCAAGAGTTATTCCAGGGAAAAAGGGGGTTGGCATTATAAAGAAATTTCTTATCAACAACAATGATCATTTGGGAGCACACTGATATTTTATGTCAACAAATTTTTGTCCTTCTACCTTTGTGAGACCCATCACGTCACAAACTAGGGCTAGAGCTCTTTTGGTCTCAATCCCTCCTATAACAAATAGATACTTGCTTTTGGTTGGGATCGATCTCATGTGATCAGTTAAGATCACCCCTTGTTGAGATGACTTATTCTTTATCACCCAGCTCATCACAAAAAGGTCTTCCGATGAGAAACTCCCTTTATTGTCATATTGGCCAACAATAGTATTTACAATAACCTTCTATGCATACCTCAGAAATGGATTGTGGATTCATCTAGTCTTTGATTTCCCAGGTATAAAGTTTCTTTGCCTTGTCATCCTCTGCCACATTGCTACATAGTCGATGTTTGTTTCTTTTTCAATACGAAAAATATAAAAATAGCTTGACTTTCTCAGGGTCAACTCCAAAAATGTTGTTCATATACAAAATTGTGAGTATATGGATCTCATTTTGCAGCCCAAATCAGATGGATTCCTCCCCTTTATATTTGATCTTCTCCAAGATGGAGAAAATATGTTGCAACAATTCAACATATGTATCTTGTGCATTACAAAGCACCTTACTCAATTCACAATATGCCAATTATCCTCAATAAAATATCTAATGTTGATTGCTTCCATTGTGTGTGGGTAGGCATAACATGTTGCAATCACCCTTCTTGTCATGCATTCTGGGTATATGGGCTTTAGCGTAATCTTTCTCTTGTTTCCCCTTACATAACAAACACCCATAGGGATCTTACCAATCCCCTTCATCCTATCAACCTCCAAGGTATCCAAGATTTCAATTGGCTCTGACACTAGCTCCTCCTCAATGTCCTCTTCCTCGTATGGGTGGGAGCCTCAACTGGTGTCAAAATTTAACAACACCCTCTCTTCAAACAGTTCTTCTTGAACACTTTCATCTTTATCAATAAGGAACAGATGTTGAGCTTGTGGTTGTGGTTGTAGTATGTTCATTGTCGAGGATGTTGAGTGACACATGATAACATCCAAATTCAAGCATTTATGCTAAGTTTTCATTCATGGTTCTATGTTTTCATAGCCTAAATATACCCAAAATAACTCTAGATTCTTATCTTTTGATATTTTACATTTTTTTCTCAACTAGCCAATTTTGGGACTTATAGGCACTGAACTTAAAAAGATATTGATTCTGTGAGATTTCTCCTCGTCGGCCCAGTCAGGATGGGTTCATCACATGGTTTTTTGTAGAAGCTAGTCTTCCATCCTTAGCGACTGCCATGACAATTGTAGTGATCACGTCAACTACACTGTAGAGAGTGCTACAACCACAACTGCAATAGTTGACATGACTGTAGCAACCGCTATGCTCGGCATGGACGGGCCTATCCCAGCACGATCAGGCCTAGAACAAGACTACGACGGTTGTAGTGATCATGATGGTTGTAGTTAACGTGACGACAGTAGCGACTGCGATGACTATAACGACTGCTACGATTGACATGGCAAGGCCCATCCCAGTTGAGAACAAGACCGCGATAGCTGTAGCGAATGCTATGCTCGGCAGGCCGGGCCCGGCCAGACACGATCGGGCTAAGGACAAAGGTCTCAACAGCTACAAGCTATGCACCCATTACACATGTTTCGCCCACAATATCTATCTCGACCTCTACACTCGGCTCATCCAGGTCGAGCCCAACACGGCTGGGTCAACAACCAAGGGTAGACACAACTGAAGGTATAGCGACCACTTATCACAAACACTCCACCTTCACCTATAAATACCGACCCCTTGCTACCTATAGGGGGTTCTGGATATTTTTGGTTCCCTAAGCCATGTAGGAGAGTTCCAAAGTATGAAAAAGTTGAAAGTACTCATCCTACATCCATCCCTTTGGTTTGCTTCCATCTACTATAATTTTCCACCGTCATTCACCCATTTCCTGCAATTCCCATCCATCTTCAAGCTCCATACACCCAAGCTGCAATTTGGGGTGGAATCAAAGAGAAAGGAGGCCAAGGAGTTTAGAAGACCAAGGAGGATGACCCAAAGATGAGATCCGACCCATACATGGGCTAAGGAGAAAGAACCACCTCTCCTCTACGGGTTAAATCTCTTCTTTTTCTCCTTTCTTCTACAGTTATCCTTTGTTTCTATGCAAATGATGTTCTTCTGTCTTGCTAATTATGCTTGTCCATGGATAGTCAAGGTCCTTCTTGGATATGTATCCTATTTTGGCATGTTTATGTACTTTTACCTTAAGCAAGTAGTTTTTATTTCATATCTACTATGTTTTCTATTCTATCTTCTCTTTCTGGTTATAATTGCTAGTTTGGTTGATCTCTTTCTTGCTTAAACTTCTATTTATATCTAATTTGAGAGATTTGTTATAGAAATAGATAAGAGAAGGTAATTTGGATTGTAATATGAAACGAAAATGGTTCAAGGCAATCTATACAGAGCCGGTGACCTAGGAACGGTCGAGCCAGACCTGGCCCAATCGGACCCCGCCTGAACCCGCCCAGACCCACTATCTGGGTTTTATCTAGATCACATATGTTTTTAGCATTTTAGAATATTCTAGACCTGAAAGGGTATCTGAAATATTCTAAAGTGTTGATCTTGTTATCTTGGAGAGTCATTTCATATCTATGATGGGTTATAGTCACGTTGTGAAAAAGTGAGTGGGATGACCCCCACAGGAATAGATATCATAGTACATACTATGTTTGTATGTAGGTTGCTTGTTGAGGTGTTCGAGGGTTGTCTACACCTGAGAATGAGTGCATAGACTGCCCAACTTGTTTTTACATAGCTAGGAATTCCTTCCATTTGATTAATAGAATCTGACAGACTCTATTTTGTTTTCTTTTCTTTGTTTTGTTTTACTTCATGACACCTCACTAGACTAGTTCTAGTTCCAAATTTTTATCAACTATCGGATTAGCTTAACTAACATAAGAGTAAGATCTTAAGCGTCCCAAATGTACCTATGTCCCTTTGTTCGACTCCATATGTCTATTTTTTGGCCCCGAACTAAATTTGTGGGGGTCTTTGAAGATTTTGAGTTATAAATTTAAAGTCTGATATTCCTTTGGGATCGTGCCTCCACTTTTGGAGCATGCTCTCAGGGCCGACCAACATTTGGCACTATTTTCGGGGATGTGGTTTTCCAAATTTACACACCTAAAGATTTTCTTCTATCATCCATAAGCCTGAATATATGTGGATATTTTTTTCTTTTATTTTGCTCATACTTGTCAATATATATTGAATAGTTTGCATTTTCCTTATCCTTTTTCAGCCATGAACCTTGCTTCAGCAAGGCAGATATCTTGTCTACCTGTCCTCCCAAATTTTTCTACACCTCTAACTACTGGAAAATAATTGAAAGTCGTGCACTCCAACTCATCGATCTATATTCACCCCCACCATCGTCATATGTAGATGTTGCAACAATGGAGATTGACAATCAGCGCTCAACCTCTGGTTCACAGTGGGATCAAGAACTGATCATAGAAGTGGGACTAGGTAGAGAAAGTGTCGATGCACTAACCTCCTCCTTTGTTCTTCATCTCCAATAACAAGTCGACATGCTTCAGCAACTACTAGAAAGCAGGATCGTCATATCCAAGTAGCCACTGAGGTCGCAAACCGTAACAGAATTATACTTCAAACTGTTGAACAAGGATTTTTCCAAAAGCATCGGTTTAACATGGTGGGTTTCCAACTAAAGAGCATAGCGGATTTGATATATCTTGAAAGCATTGTTGCTCAAGTCCAACTGCTTCATGATAAGGATGTTGAACATGGTAGGAAGCTTCAAGAGCTCATCAATTTGGTTACTACATAGTTGTAAGTGCCCCGACATGACATTGAAGATTACAGTCATCAAAACCATTCCATTGCGCCTGAAATGGAGTTTGCCTCACCATTCTATTCAGACCATCAACTAGATTTACTAGGATTTTCCTATGAAGACCAACCCATCTGGGGAAGCCCTTTATTTTATCCATATGATTTAGTTGATCAACCATTGGAAGATACAAGTCTCGTGCATGAATGGTTATATGATGATGATGATGATGATGATGATGATGATGATGATGATGATGATGATGATGATGATGATGATGATGATGATGATGATGATGATGATGATGATGATGATGATGATGATGATGATGATGATGATGATGATGATGATGATGATGATGATGATGATGATGATGATGATGATGATGATGATGATGATGATGATGATGATGATGATGATGATGATGATGATGATGATGATGATGATGATGATGATGATGATGATGATGATGATGATGATGATGATGATGATGATGATGATGATGATGATGATGATGATGATGATGATGATGATGATGATGATGATGATGATGATGATGATGATGATGATGATGATGATGATGATGATGATGATGATGATGATGATGATGATGATGATGATGATGATGATGATGATGATGATGATGATGATGATGATGATGATGATGATGATGATGATGATGATGATGATGATGATGATGATGATGATGATGATGATGATGATGATGATGATGATGATGATGATGATGATGATGATGATGATGATGATGATGACGACGACTATTATCATCACCAGAGCAATCAAACAACCTCGCAATAGGAAGTTCAATTTGAGGAACCTAAATCATACATTGATCCAGACCAGAGTGATAGCTCTCATCTTGAGACTTATCACTTTGCTTTGAGCAGTAAGCCAATCATGGTTTAGAACAATTTGTTTGATGAGTATGACGATGACCTTTCAAATTGGGGAAGTGAGTATAGTGGCAACAAATAACTAGAGAGGCATGAGCTAACATTAGCCACCATCCTTTTTAAGGGGTGATTGGCATTAAAGGAGCAGGATGGACAATCCATCACAACATGGTTGTTGAGCATGAAGATACCCCAGTCCCCATAGAATATGACAATCTTGGGGTGGTAGAACCACGAACAAATTCACCTGGGGGTACTTCTTGTTCAGAAGATGATTGGATGAATCAGGTTGTACATGAAAATTTATCTGAGCATCTAACCTCAGGTTTAGTGGTGGAGAGAGAAGACAGTAGTCCTCTATAAAACTTTTAGTCTCTCCCCTCCATCTCATATTGTGTCAACATCCTAGGGCCTTCCTATTCATATTCATACATTGATGGGTACCATGAGGATGCTCTATCGAAGAATTCATTTCAATGCAGTTCAAATCAATTCATGAAGGTGAGGAAGGCGAACTACCTGATGATAGGGTGGACCTTGCAGCAGATACGAGCCCGCGCCGCACTCGCAGTAGGGGTGCGAGTTCCAGCGGACCTGTGGGGGTTCCTACAGGAGGTGTGACAAGAGGAAGAGGTGGAGGATCTGCCAGCCTAGCCCGCTCTGGGAGAGGGAGAGGGTCGTCTACCAGATAAATGTCAATCATGACCGGAACGTAAGGGGAGCTTCTCTCCCGTAGAGCCAGAGAAAGCTCAGAACAATAATCATAGACCATAAGATTGATCTTTGTTGTTGCCTTGAAACAAAGATCAAAAGAGAAGTAAAAGCAAGGGTCGACACTCTCTTCCCGGCAGGTTGGGAGACGATGAGCAATCTGGACCAAGCGGATCTTGGTAGAATCTGCATAGGATGGAACCCAAGTTGTTGGAGCTTGGAGCTGATATCAAAAACGGATCAGACCCTTACCGCGAGCTGCTTTAACAAAAGTGGTTTCAATTTTATCATCACTATCATCTATGGGGAACATCTGGAGAGAGACAGAGCTACCCTATGGGAGAGCATCAAAGCCACCACGCAACAGCAGATGCCATGGCTTGTTATTGGCGACTTCAACATTGTCAGACAGGCTAACGAGAAGAAAGGTGGCAACCCAATCCCTGAGCACATCTTAAACCATTTCAACCATGTTGTGGATGAGGCTGCTCTCACGGAACTAAACATGACAGGAGGTAGGGTTACTTGGTCAAACAAATAGAGTATGAGGAGGAGAATTGCTAGTAAACTGGATAGGGGCTTGGTGAATGAAGCATGGATGGATTTCCTACCCAATTCTTTCCTAAAGTTGGGCTCGCACTCGTTCAGCGACCATGCGTGGATGATCCTCGACTTGAAGCATGACGTCTCTCATCCAAAACCCTTCAGGTTCCTCAACCTCTGGTGCTCTTGGCCTGGGTTTAAAGAGGAAGTCGAGAAAGGGTGGAATAAGGAGGTTTGGGGTAATCCCATCTACATGGTTTGTAGAAAACTTAAGAATACAAAGTAGTGTTTGAGGAAATGGGCCAAAGAAAAAGTAAACATCAAAAATCTTCTACATATTGCTAGAGAGGAGTATGATATGGCTGCTACGCAGGCGCATACCGAACCCCTTTGCCCTAATACTATCCTTAAGGAGAGAGAGGCACAAAACAAGCTCCGTAATCTTGAGAAAGCGGAAGAGAGGTTCTATTGGCAAAGAAGCAGGATGGCGTGGATCAAGGATGGGGATAAAAATACTAGAACCTACCACGCTGTTGTTAAGAAAAGGGCACTCAAGGATGATATCTACTCTCGCTAGTCAATGAAGAGGGTGAATCTGTGGAAGGGTGGAAGAAGGTTGGGGATGAGGCGATACAGTTCTTCCAAATCCTCTATAACCAACCTAGTTCTAACTCATGTAACCTACCTCTTCCTGCGTGAAGAGTGAATGATGCTTTGAACCATAACTTATGTAAATAGGTCACTGAAGAGGAAGTGAAGCAGGCGGTCTTCTCGATAGGAGCCAACAAAGCACCGGGTCCCGATGGGTTCAACGGGAGATTCTTCCAAAGCTGTTGGGATTTGATCAAATATGATATCTGCAAAGTAGTAAGGTGGTTTATGGTGGGGGAAGGATGGTGAGAGAGGTGAACCATGCCTTCATTAAACTCATCCCCAAAAGTAACCCCACAAATAGCATGACTGACTATAGACCCATAGCATGTTGCTCCACCTTTTATAAGATCTTCTCCAAGGTCTTAGCAAGTAGGTTGAAAACCTGCTTACCTGAGATAGTTTCGCATAACCAAATGGCATTCATCCAAGGTAGGAGTATATCTGATTTGCGCATTGCTGGCCTCCGAGTTTCTTACGGACTCTAAAGTCAAAAATAGTGCTAAGAAAGCTTGCGTCAAGCTTGACTTAACAAAAGCTTATGACTATGTTAATTGGGATACACTATGGAGAATCATGAAGTCGATGGGCTTTAATGAGAGATGAATTACCTTGATCCAACAATGTATAAAAACCATGTCTTTCTCCATTCTTGTAAATGGGGCTCTTGTTGGTATGTTCACGGCTAAGAATGGACTATGACAGGGTGACCCCCTATCCCCCTTCCTCTTCACCCTTGTTATGGAGAGCCTAACTATGCTGATTAGAGAGGTTGAGGATCATGACAAGATCAAGCCTTTCAAGGTTAGGGGAACCAAAGTGATGTCCCATCTCATCTTTGCGGATGATGTCCTCCTCTTCTCTAAAGGACATGCTAAAGGCTTGACTGAGTACAAGAAGGTCATGGTGAAGTTTGAGAAACTAACGGGGTTGTACATGAGCAATTTCAAATCTAGGATTTTCCTCTCTAAATCCTATGATTTAAGAAGAGGAAGGTTGCGGCTGGCGATGGGAGTTAGAAGAGGGTGGTTTCTTACTAGATACCTTGGGGTTCCCATAGCTGGTGGCAAAGGGTTCTCTAGAGATTATAGCATGTTCCTTGATAAAATCAGATCAAAGGTTGATAGCTGGTCAGGGCTAAGGATATCTATGGCGGGCCGAGTTGTTCTCATCAGATCGGTTCTGCAGAGCCTAGTTCATTTTTGGTGTGACCTCTGTATTCTCCCAACACCAATGATGACTAAGATCAGATGCTTAATCTCTAATTTCCTTTGGGCCGGGAAAGGGCATGGTGTCGTGTGGCACACTGTAACCAAGGCCCTACATCAAGGAGGGCTTGGTATTCAGGATGTGAATCACATATAGAGAATCGCCAACCTCAAGAGGATTGACCATTTCCTTAGGCAACCTTCTGGAGCTTGGGCAAAATGGATGAGAAGGAGATACACCAATGGGATTGGGGGGTCCAGTACCAACACTATATATGATTCCCGTGTGTGGAAATATATGAACACGAGGTGGAATGAAGTAATTACTATGTACAACCATTCTAGTGATGGGATCTGGACCCTGGTGGATCCCAATGCTATCCCATGGAAGCTAAGAGATGGTAGCCACGTTCCTTGGGCCTCTCTACTATGGGGAAGATGCTTTACTCCGAAATGGAGTACCCTTACTTATAGAGCTATACTTGGGAAGCTACCCACCAAAGATAGGATGACTCGATGGGGGCTGAATACTGAGACCCTCTGCCCGTTATGTAGTGAGGAGGAGGAGTCTCACAATCATCTTTTTCTGGAGTGCAAAGTGGCTCGTTACCTCTGGAGTCGCATATGCCTGAAGAACGTATGGGGACACTCTCCACCATTCCAAAACGAGGAAGTTATCATGTGGACTAAGGACAGAACCCCTGCACGGTTTGCAGGCATCTGCCTCACTGGTCTATTCTACTTAATTTGGAGCAAAAGGAACAAAAGGATCCATGGGCTCCAACACATGGATGAGTTACAACTTTTTGATAGTTTACGCATGGATATTGGTCTCATTGTTAGAACCAAGACTCCCATAGAGACTAGTCTGACCTCACATATTAAGTGTTGTTGGGATTTTGTGGACTAACCCACTGTATAGGGTCAGTATGATACCTTGACACTCCTCTTAAGGAGTTCACTTCTTGTATTTACTTTTGGGGATAATATATTACCATATTCCAAAAAAAAAAATCTAGCATAGAGATGACTTCACCAAGTCACCAGATTCAATTACTCTACTTCAGACTTGGAAGGGCTCGTATCTCCACCTATTCTACATCTACAAGGAACCCAATTGAAAAGACATAGGTGACATTGGTCCCAAAACATAGGATTTGGGTCCCAGTTCCAATTTCGTGGGGTATCCACCCCTTTCTTTCTCTTTTTGTTAAAAAAAATGTTTTTCATGTTCTTTCTTAGATAGTTTGTTTCCTCTAACTTCTCTAACATATCCTTGCATACTTGCATGATACTAGGTCTTCAATAAATTTCTTTCATGTACATCCATGCATCCATTCCCTACTTTCTCAAGTTCCAAGGATTGCTCGAGGATGAGAAAAGTTTCAAATTTGGGTGGTAGGGATGTCTTCCATTTTGTCTCTCCATTCTTCTCACATGCATGTTTACTTCTCGCATTTAGGTGTAAATTTTAAAAAATTTAAACAATTTAGACTAGCTTTACTATTTTGTAGGATTTTGTTTTGTAATTTTTAGCTTTGCATTTAAGACTATATGATGTGAATCTTATAACCAAAATGCTTATGTTTTTCCTAAATGTACAAATTTTCATCTTCAACTGCTTGATCTCTTGTGTGATTAGTTCTCTGGCTCTTTGCTTAAGTTTGGCAATCGATTTAAGGTGATGTGCCTTTTTCATAGCTTAAAACAATATTCCCTTGATCTATGTTTTTCATGACAAACCTAGGATATGGGACTGTTGGAAAGATCTAGAGTATGATCAAAACTCCAAGATGCGGTGTTCACATACTCTTTTATACTCTAAGGATCCTTGAATCGTAATTACTACTTTTCACACAGCTATCAAGTGAATAATAATGAGTTTTTGAGATATAATCAGGTTGAAGTGTTTTCCTTGATGGACTACATTCTCTCTCACCTTAGATTGAGTCATATAGTTGATAAATTAAAAACTTGCAAAAGAGGCTTGGCCACCCACTAAATACCAAAATATGTAATGGAGTTCTCACCCAGGAATATAAATTAGAAAGTAAAGAATAAAAGCATGAGTGTGAATAAATGAGCATTGTTTACTCTTTTAGGAGAGTTGTGGGATTGTGCCAGGCTAGAGTATGACTGCGCTCATGAATGTGGGTCTGTTATGCCTAGTAGTACCACCCTAAAAGCTCATTAGAGAGTCTTTAGGAATCCCTAGGTGACCTATGAGATCATCCCAGTAGTAGGGTTGGTTCGAGCACAGTATGAGGAGTTCATCTCACTGCTCTGGGCCAACCGGCTCAGACTACATGGACTATTTCTTGCTAAAAGGACCAACCTGACGCAGATTGGGAATCTCAAAAGCCATTAGAGTCTTTTTTTTTCTTTTTTTGCTTCTTAGGACCAAAATAAGTAGGAGGTGCGTTGTTCCTAATTGGTATACTTGAATACATGATACTATCTCATTACTCACCTCCAATACCTGCCTGATAACCTATGTTACAATGCTTTAATATTGTATAATTATGATTCAAACCCTTGTGGGTACTGATAGGTTGTAGTGAATTCTCTAAATCTTGTCTACATGATCTTTGAACTTACTTTAGTAGATTTTGCTTCATTGGTGGGGGTTTGTTCTGAAACAACATGCATCATGAGAATTGATGTTTTAAACTATTTTTCTTAGCCTTAAAATATTTAGCCAAACTTAATTTGGATGTTATGTTTTGTTTAGCATAGTATTGCTTGAGGACAAGAAAAGGTTTAAGCTTGGAGTGGTTGATAACACCCAAATTCATACATTATGCTAAGTTTTTATTCATGGTTTTGTGTTGTCACAGCCTGAATACACCCAAAATAACTCTAGATTCTTATCTAATGATAATTTACATCTTTTTTCTCAACTAGCCAATTTTGGGACTTGCAGACACCAAACTTAAGAAGATATCTATTCTCCAAGATTACTCCCTGTCGGCCCGTTTGGGCCAAGTTTATGACATGGTTTTTGCAGTAGCTAGTCTTCCATCCTTAGCGACTACTACGAAAACCATAGTTACTTCTACAACCACACTGTAACGACCGCTACAATCAAAACTGAAGCGATCGACATGAGTGTAGAGACCGCTATGCTCGGCATGGTCGGGCCCAGCTCGACACAATTGGGTTGAAAACAAGATTGCAGCGGTTGTATCAACTGTGATGGTTATAGAGACCATGACAAAAGTAGCGACCGCTACACTCGACACGATCAGGCCCAACCCGACATAGTCAGGCAAAGAACAAGACTGTGACGACTATAGCAACCACGATGACTGTAGTGACTGTGATGATTGTAGCGACCACTACATTTGGCACGGTCGGGCCCATCCCAGCATAGTCTGTACGAGGACAAAGGTCTCAACCGCTGCAAGCTTTGTACCTGCCACACTTGTTTTCCTACAACATCTGTCTTGACTGCTACACTCGGCATGATCGGGCTGAGAACCAAGGGTAGTGACCGCTGAAGGTGTAGCAACCACTTATCACATACACTCCACCTTCACCTATAAATATTGACCCCTCACTACCTATAGGGGGTTCTTGATAATTTTGGTTCCCAAAGCCCCATGGGAGAGTTACAAGGTCTGAAAAATGTTGAAGTGCTCATCCTACATCCATCCCTTCAGTTTTCTTTCATATACCAACATTTTCACCACTATTCACCCATTTCCTACCATTAGCAACCATCTTCCACCTCCATACACCCACAAAACTATTGTCTGGGGTAGAATCAAAGAGAAAGGAGGACAAGGAGTTCATATGACCATAGAGGATGACCCAAAGATGAGATTCAGCCTATAAGGAGGCTAAGGAGTGGGAGCCACCTCTACTTTGTGGGCTAAATCTCTTCTTTTTCTCCTTTCTTCTATTGTTCTCCTTTTTTTCTGTACAAATGATGTTCTTCCATCTGTGTTCAGTGCCAACTATGCTTATCCATGGCTAGTTGAGCTCATTCTTGGCTATGTATCCCATTTTGGGAATGTTTATGTACTTTTACCTTAAGGAAGTAGTTTTATTTCAGATCTAGTACATTTTTGTTCTATGTTCTCTTTCTGGTTGTGATCATTGTTTGGATGATCTCTTCTTTGCTTGAACTTCTATTTCTTTCTATATTGAGAGATTTGTTGTAGAAATAGAAAAGAGAAGGTAATTTGGATTATAATATGAAAAGAGAATGGTTCAAGGTGATTTGTACAAAGCTAGAAACCTGGGCATGGTCGGGCCAGGCCTAGCCCAGTCAGGCCCACCCTGACCCGTTCAGGCCCACTGTTTGGGTTCTGTCCAGATCACATCTATTTCTAGAATTTCATAATATTCTAGACCCGAAGGGTATCTAAAATATTCTAAGGTGTTGATCTTGTTATCCTCAGAGAGGTTTCATGTATTTGATGGGTTATAGTCACATTGTGCAAAAGTGAGTGGGATGACCCCCATAGGAATAGATAGCACAGTACGTACTATGTTTGGATGTAGGGTGCTTGTTGAGGTGTTTGAGGGTTGTCTATGCCTGAGAACTGGTGCATACACTGCCCAACTTGTGGTTACATATCTAGGAAGTCCTTCTCTTTGATTAGTAGAATCTGACATATTATATGTTTTGTTTTCTTTTGCTTCATGACACCTTGCTAGACTAGTTCTATTTCCAAACTTTTATCAACTATCAAACGGGCTTAGCTGACTTAAGAGTGAGATCTTAAGTGTTCTGAATCCCACTTCCCTGTATTCGACCTCATATGTCTACTTTGACCCCGTACTAAAGTTGTTGGGGTCCTTGAAGGTTTCAGGCTATAAATTTAAAGTCTGATTATCCTTTGGGATCAGCCTCCACTTTTGGAGCATGCTCTCAAGGCCGATCAACATGCCAATGTAGGTTGTGGTGTAGAGTGTGTGGAAGATAGAAGAGTTTTTTCCTTTCCTCACCATGGATGGGTGATGACCTCTGACTCCAATGAGTCAATCAATGCATCGACGTTTGCATCAGATGACTTCTCGTCTTCTTCATCATATGGGGTATCTGAGTTATGGTGGTTGGACATTGAGTGGATATGAGAGTTGGTCATGGATGTCAAATGTCGAAGTGCACCAGAAATGGAGTTAGAGGGCATGGGTAGGGTTGTGTGAGGGGAGAGGTATTTTGGTAGAGGCACATGTGGTGCACACTGTCACCCTCCCCTTCCAGTAATGACTTCAAGGTCTCTTTGAACCCTTTATTGATTGCCTTCCATGTTTTCTTCTTATTGGTGGAGGTTTTGGTGGAAAAAGAAGGCACTAGGGTTTTTGAAAATTTGGTAAATGGGGAGGAATGTAGTTAGGGATGGACATTTTTGGGTGGAAATGATGAGAGGAGGAGTGGTGGAGGTGAGGAAATGGTTGGGGAGGTTTATTGTGACTTGAATTGGGGTGGAGGTGGAGGAATTTGGGTTGGGGAGTTGGTACTGGTCGCTTTTGTTGTGCCACGATCATGTGGTTCACAAATTAATAAAACAAGGGTCATGGAGTTTCAAAACAAAAACCACACTTAAGTGGTGGGCTTGGCCTACCACGGCCATGGTGGGCACCACACCCATGGTGGCTGGTTGGCGCTACGGTCGTAGTCAGCGACACACCCATGTTGTCATTGGTTGTGTTTATTCTAGTTGACTGTTGTCACGTCCATGGTGTTTTGTTAGTGTCACACGCATGGTGGAACTTCTTCTCTCTTATCAATTTCCCTAACTCCTGATCATTTTTGCAATTTTCACCACTATTGTTCTCAAGTACCATGGCCATGGTGGGTGTTATAGCAGCACATTTTCATATAAAACTTCACCAATCTTCATATTTTTCAACTCAGTTGATGTGCCATTATTTTTCTCTCATCTTGCATCTTTTACACCTGATTCTCTCACTCTCTCTAACCAAAATCACATGTCACATTCAAACTCTAAGCCAAAACTATTAAACACAAGTGTGTGGTTGTGTGTTTCTTGGAATTTTTATAAACAAAGAAAGGTATCAAAAAGTCGAATGTTTGGTGCAAAACATCCCAAACCTTGGTGGGTTCCTCCCATTGGTGCTATGTTTTATACCTTCATTCGGGCTTGTTGATTGTTGTATCACTAAACCTATTGATAATTTCAAAACATCTTTGTAGTATATGCCTCTCTCATGTTCATTTAAGCACATTTATTCATCAATTAGGAGTTCCTCAACTATCATGACAATATCAAAACTTTGATTGGCCTTATTAGGCCCAACATCAACAATGACCTTCAACCTTTGTCCATTGATGATGAACTCCTTTGCACCTTCTTTATCCTTGATCACTTTAGCACCAGATGCATACACATGTTTCACTTGGTATGGTACTTCCCAACTTGATTTTAGCTTATCGAAGAAGAGTTTCATCATTGAGTAATACAGCTACACCCATTATCCGAGCTTGAAAGATTTCTTTTTATCAACTTGTCCTGAAAGAATTCGAATCTCTCCTTATATCTCTTAAAAAGCTCATAGGCCTCATGCCTCATTTCCTCCAATTCATGGGGTTGTAGCTTTCTTCCAACCCCGATGGTGTCAATATCCATATCCATGGACTTTAAGGTCCACAATCCCTTGTGTTGCAACTCCACAGGTAGGTGGAATCTCTTCCCATATACAATCTTCAATGGTGTGGTGTCAATGGGGGCCTTGAATGTTGTCCTATATGCCCCCAAAGCTTCATTGAGACATAGAGACCAACCCTTGTGGTCTGGCCTCTCTGTCTTCTCAAGAATGAGCTTTATCTCTTGATTGGACAACTCAACTTGACCACTAGTTTGAGGATTTTTAGGAATAGCCACATGATGATTTATGCCATTCCTTTTCAACAAACTTCCAAAGGCTCTATGGATGATTTATAGCTCTTAATACACCAAACTGGCTAAAGATGTTTGACTTGACAAGCTCACATACCATTGTGTGGTCATTTGTTATTGTAGCAATTTCTTCAACCAACTTGGAGATGTTGTCCGCGACCATCAAGATGTACACATACCCACAACAAGGAGAGAACGGACCCATGAAGTCAATACCCTAAAAGTTAAACACCTCCAATACAAGAATAGGAGATAGAGGCATCATGTCCCTCTTTGAGATAGTGCCTACCTTTTGGAACTTCAATCAAGTTTTGCAATATTCATGAGAATCCCTGAACAAGATTGCCTAATAGAAACCACACTGGAGAACTTCTACGGTTGTCCTTTTTCCTCCAAAAATGTCCTCCACATATGCTAGAATGGAACATGGAGAAAAGTTCTTGCTACTCATTGTTTGGAATACATGTCATGATGAGTTTATCAGAGTAATACTTGAAGAGATGTGGGTCATCCCACACTTAGTTCTTCACCATAGAAAACAACATTCTACTTTCCTCCCTAGTCCATGTGCTTGGTACTCTCCCACTAGCCAAGAAGTTGGCTATGCGCTTGTACAATGGCCTCTGAGTAGAGTCAAGAAAGAGGAGTTGCTCATGGGGCATTGTCTCTTTGATCTTGTTCATATCATCATATGGTGCTTCAATGTGAGAGAGATGATCGGTTGTAGAATTTTCCACTCTTGTCTTGTCAACAATCTCCAAATGAAATTGTTGGAGTAATAGAATCCAACAGATCAAAGTAGGCTTTGAATCCATCTTTGACATGAGGTACTTTAGAGATGCATGGTCTATGTAAGCTATCACTTTTTTTGTATAATATTGAGCAGATCTTGTCAAGAGAAAAATATCATGGCAATCAATTCCTTCTTCATGGTGGTTTAGTTCCTTTGAGCTTTGTCAAGTGTTTTACTTTCATAATAGATGGCATACAGAATCTGGCCAAACCTTTGGCCAAGCACAGCCCCTACGGCCATAGTCATTATCTCAAATGGCAAAGACAAATCCAAGAGCTTCATAATAGGACTAGAGTCAACTTGTGCTTCAAGTGATTGAAGGATTCAATGCATTTGTCATCAAAACTTAACTCAACATCTTTCTCAAGAAAATGGCACAGTGGTCTAGATATCTTTCCAAAATATTTGATGAATCGACGATAGAAGCCTACATGCCCCAAGAAAGAACGAACATGTCTTGTATTGGAAGGAATAATTAGAATAGAAATGAGGCCCACGTTGGCCTTGTCAACTTGAAATCTAGCCTTGGTTACTCTATGACCAAGAGCAATACCCTCGGTCACCATGCAATGAGACAATGACTTTTCTCCTAAGATGGAACCAAACAAACCTTTACACATCTCTCAATAACATTTGTGAGGTGAGACAAGCATTCGTCAAAAGACTTACCAAACACTAAAAAATCATCCATGAAGACCTCAAGAGAAGAATCAAGCATATAGGAAAGGGAATTGCAAAGACCAAAAGGCATTCTACTAGTAGGTAAATGTACCTTGGACATGTGGAATGTGGTCTTCTCTTGATCTACAAGATGAACTACCACTTGGAAATAATTCGAGTAGCCACCAAGGAAGAAATAGAAACTTTGTCCTACTAGTCTTTCCAAGATTTTATCAATGAATGGAAGAGGGAAGTCATCTTTCTTTGTCTTCTCATTCAACTTTCTATAATCCACACACATGCTCCACTTGAATTTTTCCCTTTTAGGAAATATGGATACAAATAGTTACCAAAAACAAAAAATTTAACTAACATATTCCCCATAAACTAGTAGATCGTGTCAACAACTATAAGATGGGAAGGATGGTATTGAGGATATACCTGGTCCTCGAGAAAGTCCATCAACATATCCTCATCGTTGTAGATGTGCAACTGCCTTCTAGTTTAACTGGGACACGTCTGACTATTGTGCCTCCTAGTCTGCACCACTGACTATAGGTTGACTTTGTCCTCCTAGTGGTAGAAAACAACCTCCAAACCTCTATGGTAGTCCACATGGACCGCCTAGAACTCAAGTCATTCTACCAGAATGGACAAGAAGGAGTTGCCCCTCCTGTTGGTGTACTAGTCACCAACGTGTTCCCCCACAATTGTTTTTCCCTTGTTATTTCTCCCTTTAGCGGGTAGGACTTGCTTGGACTCTCTATTGGTTGCCAAAAACAAAGAGGACAATAATTGTCATAGGCAATTGAGTTGTGTTGTAGGAAGCCCCTAGTACCCCTCTATTTATAGTAGAGGCCAGGGAGTGGAAGGGACCATAAGATCTTGAATTTTTGCAACGTACGAATGTCGAACCAGTCGGTTGGAAACCTAGACGGTCATCTAGCATGCAATTTGATCATCTTGCTCGGTGAGATGGTCATTTCTCATGTTTCCCATCACACACAAAATTGGAAATTTCTTTCCAATTAATGCTAAATATCAATTCCTTGCATCAACAGAATTGAGCAATCGAAATGATCAAACTTTCTCATGAATTTGGGAAAGTTATAGAACCTTCCTCTGGCCCAATTGATTTGATCGGTTCACCAAGTGAACCATTCATATCACTCTTGTTGAGACAATCGGTTTTCCCATTGAGCCAATCAGTTGGTGCCCATTTCATCCAGAACTTTAGCCAATTCAATTTTTATTGACCTGACACTCCAAATAGCCATCTCACAAGGTGAGCCAACTGGTTGGTAGTATAGTCAGTTGATTAGTTGTGTGAATTGACAATTCAAATATTATCTAAGATTAAACTCATTTTCTAGGTCAAGACCTATGTGTGTGACCCTATAGGTCCTAATTACATCGGCAGCGAATGTACATAACAACTTATGACATCACAAGCAATGAGCAATGCCTAGTCGCACATCGATGCTACCCAAGCAAATGGAAAGTTGGAGAACAACTTACACCTACGATTTGTGTATGGTGTTCCAGTGTTTGTATAGTTCCTTTATCATTGATATCTCAACTGAACTCGTGGCATGGAGTAGTCATCCTCTTCAACATTCAATCTTGTTCCTTCAACCATAGCAGATTGTCTGAGATATATGTAAGTTCAATATCACATATTGACTCACATGTGCATGGTTGCATTTATCAAACTCACTAATTAAGAGGCCTTGGATATCATACTCGTATATGAGGGAAAAATCATATCTACATCACTCACATTCAATCCCCATGTGTCACAGTCAGCCAATCATCACCTTTATGACAACCAATGTTTCAGGACTGTGTTTGATGATGTCAAAACATATTGAATGACATGTGATTAGTGTAGTGACTTTAGGTCTAAGAACCACAATCATCACCATCACGATGAGAGTTGACTGTGACTACCACATTAATGGCTTCCAAGTGTCAATCTTAGGTGGATCTATCTGATACATTGTTCCCTAACATGTATCTATGTGCTTGGTTTGATATTCCCATATCATGACTAATGAGATATGTCATCAACCAACTCACACTCTGATCTTTTGTGATACTGTTGTCTATCAACCTTCGACAATAATAGTCAGTCAGGACATTATGAGAATGTATATACTCTTGACATCAGTATGATCTCATTGCTCAAGTCATGTACTTGAAGACATGTGCCATTGACTGATATCTTCCTCTAGACATTTATCATGTTACATCATTATCTCATAACTAAATTAAAAATTGAATTTGGAAACTTTCCTTTAATATATTAATAAAATCATTTACATATTATGTCATTACAATCATCATATGATTGGCTCTCTGGGCATACATACCAACAGACTCCCACTTGCACTTAGAGTCAATCACCCATGAATCATATTCCTTGTGATCTAACATGTCCATCATGCTTCTGCTATGAAACTGCCTTCCTCAAGGGGTCAGCGATGTTATTCTCAATTGGTACTCTACAAATCATTACATCTCCTCGTTTCATGATCTCTCGTATGAGATGGAACCTCCTTTGTATATGGTTTGAGCGATGATGTGATGTGGGTTCCTTAACTTGTATAATAGCTCCATTGTTGTCACAATATAGGTTGATTGTGTCATTGATGCTTGGAACGAACCCAAAATTTGAAATGAACTTCTTGATCCATACGATCTTCTTTGTTGTATTCAGTGCAGCAATATACTCAGCCTCTATTGTAGAATTAGAAACTATCTTTTGGTTTGAATTATTCTATCTTACAACTCCATTGTTTAGATAAAACACAAATACTAGTTGTGATTTGTAATCATCTTTGTCTGTCTTGAAGCTTGAATCAATGTAACCTCTTACCACCAACTCTTCCTCTCAGTCATAGACCAAGAATTGATCCTTATTCCTTCTCAAGTACTTGAGTATGTTCTTCACAGTTGTCCACTGAGCATCACTTGGATATAAAAAATATCCACTCATCATGATCAGGACATATGAGACTTCTGGGTGGGCACACAATATTGCATACATGATTGATCTAATTGCTGATGCATATGTAATATGCGTCAAAGTGCACACCGATTCACTTAGATGATTATAGTAGAGTTTAACCTTTTTTTACTTTCCAATTAAGACTAGTATATAAGGGATGATCCCACAGGACAACATTTTTACGATTGTTTCTCTTAAGCTCAATTGATTTTCAAACTTTATTTCTTTTTGGAGTTTTTGAATATTTGAATGAAAAGGAAAATTCTAATTTTGGGGGTTGCTTACACTATAACAAGAAATTAAAGTGCAAAAGAAATAAAGGATTACACCAAATTAATAAAATGAGAGGATTGTGATAGAACAAGACATAAAGAAGATTGTTAGAAAAGAAAAATTATCTAAAGACAAGAAGTAAAGTGCAAGTTATAAAAAGAAGTGATTGAAAATAAGCATCGAAAGAACGTTTGAATCAGATGGGAAAAAGCATTGAGGCTTACGGGTTTCACCACCCTAGCCAAAGTGAGAACAAGATCGAAGGAGTACACTATAAGTAAGACAAAGGAAGGTATGTGAATCATTCGTAAATGAAAACACAAGAGACAAACTCCATGTAAACCCATTGGTCCTGGCATTCACATATCCTAGTTCATCATCCTAAAAGGGATTTTTTCATGGTCACATACAAATCCCTATGTAATCAGTTTAGGCGTTCTAAGTCCCATTTTCTACGGTTGCATCTGTTTGGATTAACTCACGATAAAAATGATTAATTACTACATTAAAATTGGTGATTTTTAAACCAAAAACCATCCTTCTAAATTGTTGTATAAAACTTGATTCGATCAACACATGGCTAAGGGGCTATACTCCTTGCCCCGATAATCAAACTACTCACCATTCATTATGAAGGAAGGAGATGCAAGGGGAAGAAGGTAGGAATCCATAGACCAACGGATAGAATCTCCAAAGAGACCAATGTTGTTGACTTTGAAATGGCTAGCTCTCTTAATAACCCACTCCAAGAGAAATAACTAGACGAACAGAATGAGAACAAAGACAAAATCCAGATCCAGAATGAAGAACCAAAATTTTATTGCAGAATTGAAAGATTAGAACTATTAATTAAAATGATAGAGTATCAATAGAAAATGTGAGTAAACACTAGTACAGAAACGGTCTATAGAGTCGGTTTTTTTAAGCCTATAGCGTCACTTTTCAGTTGACGCCTAAGTGGTCGTCGCTACAGGAATTGTTCTATAGCGTCGGTTTTTTTAACCCAAAAAAACGACCCTATAGGCCCTCAAAAACTAAACCCAAATGAGAAATGAATTTGTACCTAAACCCAATAACGTCGGTTTTTAATAAATAACAGACTCTAAAGATTATTTCTAAGGACGGTTTGTTACTAAACAACCGACTCTAAAAAACCAATACCGTCGGTTTTCTTAAAAAACCGACCTTATAGGTGTCTTGGTCGTTCTGCGTAGAACGGTTGTGCTACATAAAACGGTCGTGTTGGGATGAGGTAGAACGGTCGTGCTGCCTAGCACGGTCGTGTTGGTCTATATGAGCACGGTCGTGCTACACAGCACGGCCATTCTACCTCAACCCAACACGACCGTTTTATGCAGCACGGCCGTTCTACGCGGAATGGCCAAAACACCTATAGTGTCAGTTTTTTAAGAAAACTGACGCTATAGGGTCGTTTTTTTTTGTATTTCTGCAAAAACTGAACAGAACAAAATAGAAGAACAAGAATAAGATATGGGAGAGGGAAGCATTAATGCTCAACCGTCACCATTCCAAACCACACTTTCATATATGGAGTTGAGTACACATAGTCACATCGTAATTTACAAAATGATAGATTGCAAGTCTGAGATGATATTAAATGTCAGATACAAAAGTAAATATGAAAGAGTACTGAAACCACATACATAAATAGAACGTAACTGACATATTTATTCTAATGCTATATTGACTTCATTTAGAAAAGCATCTGACCACTCTTCTCAGAATTCATTTAAATCCTCACATGTGTAAGGTTGAGTTTTAAAGATTTGTAACAGGAAATGCACATGCTAATATTTTATAAAAATGAATACAACTCACTTGTAAATTTATAATGTTATTCTTTATTACCTGATCTATAGTCTCAATGTCATTTGATGCTTGTTTGACAATAGCTTGCATATATTTCATTACATAGTAACCACAAGCCCAACCATTATTTTGTATAGGACACTACAAATAACAAATTATACTTAATGTTAGTAACTACTATAAATAGAAGACTATAAGATTGACATATAAGAGTTGAAAATTAATGCATATAACACTAAGCAATTGTCAAAGTAGCTACCTTGACATTTTTCAAAGTCGATGTCTTTAATTTTGTGGGTATTTGTCCTCCGCCTTCACGAAAAGCTTTTATACCCCTATCAATTAAATGATAGTTGGTAAAATAGAAATTCTAAACAGAAATATCATGTTGAAGCATTGACTATATTTATGCTTACGCCATAGATGGCAATTTCAGTTTGTGACTCCTTGTTGTTTTTCCCATTGGGTCAAGATAATAAAGAGTCATCAATTTTGGGACAATCACCACAAATTCCCAATGTCTAGATCTGAGTAAGAATAAAACAAACATTAAAATAAATACATTTGTTCATTATTAAAATTATATTGAATAATAATACCTACTGGATGTTAAAAGGAATTAGGATAATTTCCTTTCCCACAGTAGCAAAATATTTGAATGCATCAGAGAAGTACTCATTCACTTCCTCAATATGTGTCTCCACCTGACTAGTGACTGAAGGAACTAAGAATCCAACATTCTTTATATTAAAGTTTGTGGCCTCGGTATATAAATGGTTGTTAAACATTTGTAATTATTTTCATATGTAGAAATAAGCTAAAAATATGTATTGAAATTTTCTATATTGATAGATCCTTACCTTATTCATACTTCTAATATCGAAGTATTTAGCCAATCATAGCGGAAAAACTCTATAATATAATCAAGAAAAATATAATTGTCAAAGTCCCTCCCAGTTGCATCTTCTATTAAATTGATCAACATTTGTAGTCTAGACCTTTGGTTGGCTAAGTATCGACACAAACATTTACATTTACTTCCCAACTCGTCGAATGTGGATTCTAGAATAATAGATGGCTTGGGCATAGGAGGACGAATAGTTGAATTTTTACTTTTTGGTTTGCAAACATGTTAATTAAATTACATACTTTTATTACATGAGTTCATATATGCAGTCAAATATGACAAACATGGTAGAGTTCAAGTATACCTTGTCATTGATAACCAAGTGTGTAGGCCAACCCACCATAGCACCCTCTGCTTCTTCAACTGTACTATATTCAGGATTAGGTATGGGTAGTGGTTTGTCCCCCATTCCGTCATACACTAGATGGATGGACACACGGCAAATGTCATCAGTAATTTGTTGGCAATGCAATGTACCCCCAAGGTTGTACACCTTGCCCGCTACCACAATATTATATTATGGAACCTCCACTGCAAGTTTACAGTTCACACCAACCTAGATTGAAATAATATAGGTTAAATAAGAAGAAGTAGAATAGATACATGTTACAACTATATATATTATCATATATATATATATATATATATATATATATATATATATATATATATATCATACTAATAACACAACATATAGAACAAAAACTTACTGCAGATTGTTGTGGTGGGTCATTGGGAGTGCTCCCATGACCTTCTACAACTGGAGCATGGCCAGCTTGTACCTCATCACTTGAGAGATGCATAGTATGAATAGGTTGAGAAGGTTGAGTAGGCTGAAATGAAGACATTATTTCTTGTACTTTCTGTGCTACTAATGCTTCAACTTCCTCTTGTGTAAGACCTCCTGCACGACCTCTTTTAGATTGCGAAGGGCCAAAATAAGACTTGAATCCTATGCCAGCTCCTAATCCCCTAACACGGCCAGGATGCTCCTTCGTACCAAGAGCAACTGATAGTTCATCCATGTGGCCAGTTGGGATGAACTTTCCTTCCTTCCTTTGCTCGTGGAGATCAATCTATTCATAGTTAATAAAAATATTAAATCACAATATCAATTAGATATAAATAAATCTAAGTTTGTGGGAGTTACTCTTTACTTAGTTGGGATAAACCTACCATCTTTTGTGCCACCTCCTTAGTTGTAGGGTTGACAATTTCACCTGCTCGATTCTTTCTAGCATCAATCCATGTCAAGTGTCGGGGTGCACGCCCAACTTGAGTTGTACTAGATTCTTCTCTAGATGAGGATTGCTTCTCTTGTAGTTGGCGGCAGAAGGCATAACCATCGGGCCCCAAGCGATGGTCATGCACATTTTTGGCTCGTCTTTCCTTTTGAGCCTGGTGGATAGCCTGATCAAAGATGTATAAAAAGATTTGCAATTCAGACTTGGCAAATTAAACATGTATAAAAAGATTCATCTCCTTAATTGTATAAAATTAAAGATTCATACAATACATCACAATCTTTATTACCTAAAACTCTTCCGATCTCCTAGCTGCAAAAAATGTTTCCCACACCTCAGGATCTATAAAAATATATACATATGTTGCTTTCTTCTTTTGTTTAGGATTATCTATAAATTCCCTTGCGAGATATATCTTAAAACCCCTCCATCGTACACCACAACGTTGTAGCACTCTTTTCTTATGATCTTTTTCATTTAGATGAAAAACACCCTATACATACAAAAGAAGAAATTAATAATGTTGTTTTGAAAAGCAAATAATTAGAATCAATAGATAAAAAACATATTAAAATAATATCACTTCCACTCACAGATATATCTATCTGTATGAGGTCTTTTTTGGCATTAGGAACATCATACCAATTTTCTATATCTATTGGCACCTTACTGCGCGCGGTCACCCCTACATAATGCTTGAAAGCACTAGCATGTTCCCCAACGGGTTCTCCTGTGATATCAAATTGGACTGGCAACTTTTCCCCTTTAGCCTTGAGCTCCTACAGCCTACGCATCAGTGTGGAACCTCTACTTTTCTTAGCATCACCACTACCATCCTCATGGTGCTCATGCTCATGCTCAGAATGTTCATCTTCACTCGAGATTTTAGAACCTACAAGTATACATGATAAAAAAAAATAAGTGATAATAAAAGCACAAGTGATAAGGTATACTAGCTTGAATGATAATAAAATAAATAAGTGATAATACAAGGACAAGTGATAATAAAAAGAATACATGCCTCTAGTATTGGTTGAGTTGTTAGTTAAGGAAAATTCCTTCACCATGGTCATAACGTTTATAATATTCATCGATGTTATCTTCAACATTTACACTTGGCAAACCAACTTAGAATGGACTGGAATCATCATACTTTTCGTAGTATTCTTCTTCATTTATAGGATCTATAGTAAACTGTCTTTTTCCATGAAGAACGACAGACCAATTTTTATTTGCCGGGTCATCAATATAGAATGCTTGTTTTGCTTGGTCTGCCATGATGAATGGCTCATCTTTCTCACCAATCTTTTCAAAATTCACCAATTTGAAACCCAACTCATCCACTAAAACTCCTTTGTTGTTGTCAACCCAATTACACCTAAAGATAGGAACTCAAAAATTTGTATAGTCCATTTCCCATATGTCCTCAATGACGTCTTAATATGACATCTCAGCTTTGCGTGGTCTTTTATCTTTGGCACTAGCAAAATACAACGAACAAGCTTGAACAGTGACCCCACTATTTTGAACTACACTACTTTCATCTTGACGCTTTGTGTAGTATGAAAATCTATTTATGTCATAACCTTCATATGACATGACATCCATTTTTGGCTTAAAGGCGAGCCATTTTATGTTCTCGGCAACATTATTCGGTGATTCAGATAGTTGATTAAATACTTTCTCTTCAAACCACCTAATAAATGTTCGATTATGCTCTCTTGCAAGCCACATTGAATTGGATCACGGATGATTTCTCTTCATAAGATCATTGTGTTCTGTGATGTAGCTACTAACTTCATCGATTTTCTGTAAAATATACAAATGTGCTTGTTCCCACAACTCACGATTGATTCCTTCCACTCGTCCTCCCAGAGTTCCTTTGCCACAATAAGATTCAGTGTGATGGGAATTTTTTAGATCGCTAGAAGTTTCATTGCAATTCAAAATATCATTGCAAAAGTCCATCACCTCCCTAGCCACGTAACCCTCAACAATACTCCCTTCAGGACGATCACGATTCTGAACATCACCTTTAAAAACACTTATGTAGCGTTCAAATAGATACATCCAGTGTAAGAAAATTGGACCCAACATCTTCACCTCCCTTGTAATATGTACTACAAGATGAACCATGATATCAAAAAATGAAGGAGGAAAGTACATTTCAAGCTGACACATGGTAACAATTACATCTTTCTATAATTTATCAAGAGTATCAGGATGTATCACTTTGTTGCATATTTCATTGAAGAAGAAATAGAGTCTTGTGATTGCAAACCTTACATGCTTCGGCAATATAGATCGAATAGCCACAGGTAAAATTTGTTGCATTAAGGTGTGACAATCGTGAGATTTGAGACCTATCAGTTTCAGATCCGTCATTGATACCAATCTATGAATATTAGAAGACTATCTTTGTGGAACCTTAATATTATACAAGCACTCACAGAAAGTCTTTTTCTCCTTCTTTGACAAAGTGTAACAAGCTGGTGGTAAATATGTGCGGCGACCCCTGATCTGCACTGATAATTCTTTTCTTATACCCATTAATTCTAAATTTTTTCTAGATTTGACGCCATCTTTAGTCTTTCCTGGTATGTTCAATAGCGTATCGATGATGCTATCACAAATATTTTTTTCAACATGCATGACGTCAATGCAGTGTCTAATTGCCAAAGATCTCCAATAAGGAAGATCCCAGAATATTGACCTCTTCTTGTATAGAGATTTGTCACATGCGAGTGTATGACTACTTGAACTCTTTCCAAATTCATTAACAATATGTTTCACCCTATCATATACAACATTTCCTGGTATAGGTTTAGGAGCACTTCGTTCCTCAGTTGACCCATTAAATGTTTTGTGTTGCCTTCGATAAGGATGCACTGGTGGGAGAAATCTCTGATGACCAAGATATATGATTTTACCACCATGTTTTAGTCTGATTGAATCAGTATTTTCCTCACAAACAGGACATGCTTTGTAACCTTTCATGCTATATCCAGACAAATTTCCATAAGCTAGAAAGTCATTAATCGTGCAAAACAACATAGAACGCAAACTGAAGGTCTCTTTACGTGAAGCATCATATGTCATAATACCTTCTTCCCATAGTTTCATTAGGTCATCTATTAGAGGTTGAAGGTAAACATCAATATCATTTCTAGGTTGCTTGGGCCCTGATATCAATATTGACAACATGACATACTTATTTTTCATACACAACCAAGGAGGAAGATTGTATATAACAATCATAATAGGCCACGTGCTATGTTGGCTGCTTAATGTACCATAGGGATTCATTCCATCTGTACAGAGTCCAAGTCTTAAGTTTCTTGGTTCTTTACCAAATTGAGGGTATAATAAATCAATATTCTTCCATTGTGGTGAATCAGATGCATGTCGTAGGACACCATCATCATTGGCCTTTAACTCCCCATGCCAAGACAAATTTTGTGCATCTTCTGTATTATCAAATAAGCGTTGAAATTGTGGTATTATTGGTAGATACCACATCACCTTGACAGGAGAGCCATTTTTAGCCTTAGCTGAATTTGTGGTCTTATACCTTGACGCACCACATTTTGGCCAATTTATTAAATTACTATAGTCCTTCTGAAATAACACACAATCATTTGGACATGCATGAATCTTCTTAGCCTCCATTCCCATTGGGCACATTATTTTCTTTGCTTGATATGTTGAAATTGGAAGCTTGTTGCCTTCAGGAAGAATTTCCTTTAACAAAGACAACAGTGAAATGAAACTCTTATCGCTCCACCGATTTTGAGCTTTAAGAGTATATAATTGCATCACAACACTCAACCTCGTGAACTTAGTACAACCCTTATATAAAGGTTTTTTAGCATCATGGACTATGTTTGCAAATAAAGAAGCTGGATCAATGACATTGTCCCAACAACTGTGTAGCATCTCATCAACCATACCATCTTGAATCGAGTCATCCTGAATCGATTCATCATTGAAATTATCATCATTATCTATATCTTCTATGCCACAACTATTAGTATCGATATTTTTTGATCCATTATTAATTTTCTCTCCATGCCAATACCATTCATTACCACAATTTCTACATGGACAATAGAACCTATCTTTAGGTAGTTTCCTATGTTGCTCAGCAAATCTGATAAATTCATCAAGACCTTTGGCAAACTCTGGACTACAACGGTTCTTGATAGACATCCAACTTTGATCCATTTTCTATATCACATTAAAAATTAATTATAAAACTAAGCATTTAATATTGATACTATAAGATGTAAGTTTTTATTGATAGGAAGTTAATTACTTTTACACTAAAGTGTACCACCTATCCCATTTTTGAATATTTAATCTCATTAGTAATTGTATAATGTATGTTTAGTTTTGAAGAAAATTTCAGCAGCATTTCCCCTAAGTTCTCCAAGTACACCGATGTAAATGGTAAATAACCACTCACATATGTACCCAGAGAACAAATGAGGAAATACTACTAAAATTTTCTTCAAAACTAAACATGCATTATACAGTTACATCCTAAGTGAGATTAAATATCCAAAAATAGTCCCAAACTAGGGACTGTCCAATATTTACTCCTATGAGTAAATTTTGAACGGGTTTCTAAGTTGATACATGCATAAATGTATTATTGTCTTCTTTATATATTAAGTTAAACATCATGCATTTGATGATCTCACATATAAACCCTAAAGTGTCAATCTGAGACTACACAATGTCTACCCTCATATTTGTGGAATGTCTACCGAGCGCTACCGTACATGTATGAAATATTTGAATCAAAATGAAGCCTAATGGAACATTGAGAGAGTGAGAATATTATACCTCACTTGAAGGCTGAAGAAGAAATATATGCAAGTCAACAACACCTACAATAAAACAAATGCACGATTTAATTCTCTTACAAAAGTAAGGCATTAGGGTCAATATACATCAATATTAGAGGAGCAGAAATATTTTAACAAATATAGTTCAGCAACTCAGCCAACACGGCCGTGCTACCCAGCTCGGCCGTGCTACCTAACAAATACATTTACTCAGCCACAGCCACCACGGTCATGCTACCAACCACCACGGTCGTGCTACCCAGTATGGTCGTGCTACATAACAAATACATTCACTTAGCCACAACCACCACGGCCGTGCTACCCAGCACGACCATGCTACCTAACAAATACATTCACTTAGCCACAACCACCACGGCCGTGCTACCCAGCACGGCCGTGCTACCTAACAAATACATTCACTCCAAAACTTTCCTCAATCGTGGCATGACAATAAGTAGAAAAACGGTCATGGTTATGGCACGATCGTGCTACTACCACCAGTACCCATCGCTACCCACTGTCGACCACAACCCCGACCGCAGCACCCATCACCACCCACCGCGGGACCCCAGCCCCGACCACAGCAGCCCCCACCTGCCCTGCCTCTCCTTTCCAACCGAGAAGGCTCTTCGACGGCGGCACAACACGTAAAACTGAAAAGCTTGCGACCGATTTTCAGTTAATAGAATGTACCTTGCGACCTTTATTTGGCGGCGGCAGCACAACATGTACGACTAGGCGGTGGCACAACACGGCTCAGCTCCTTGGACAGGGCAGCCACCATGGCTCGTTGGACACGACGGCGGCGTCGGAAGGACACGGAGATGGGCTCCTTGGACACAACAACAGAGAAGAAGGGGGTCTCTAGCATCGTTCTTTTGAGAAAAATGAAATGAAACAGAAGTCGATAGGGTCCTAGTCATGCGTTTTTGGTAACAGCCCGACCTTTAGCGTCGGTTAACTGACAAAACTGACGCTAGAAGTCAGGTCTATAAGGTCGGTTATTCCAAAAAACCGATGCTAAAGCCTAAGTGGTGCCCGAATTTTTGTAAACCATCTATAAGGTCGGGTGTTTTAAAACCCGACCCTAGAGGTCAGTATCTATAAGGTCAGTTATCCATAAAAACTGACCCTAGAGTTCCAAAGCGGTGCCTGCATTTTTGTTTGACGTTATAGCATCGGTTATTTGGAAAACTGACGCTATAGATCGACGTGCGAAGCCAAAATCGCATGAATGTTTTCCGCGGGAAACCTGTATGGTCGGTTTTTATGATAAAACTGATGCAATAGTCTATCAGGTCGGTTATTCTAATAAAAATGATGCTATGAGTAGCGACGTTACTGGCCAGTAGTAGTAAAAAAACTAAGGATCCTTTGCTTAATTGAGTCCCCCTCCTTTTATAGGGGGTGAGGGGTGGAAACCCTAAAGTGGACGAGAAACAAATTGAGAGGTAGTTGCTGACTAGTGCTGCTTGCAAGCTATGAAACGCCCATCTCTCTAGTCGAGATGGATGTGGCATGGCCCGGGGGAAGCAGATCAAACCCTAGGATAAGGGGTGGCGACTCCAATTCAATGTTCCTTGGTTACAAAGCAAGATGCCGAACCGGTCATTTCGACTTGTAAGACGCTCGTCTCATGCCGTTGTATGTGAAACTTAGGGTTAAAACCCTAACATGAGTTGCAGTGATCTCTTCAATTTGACTTGATCTTCAGATTAGCTCAACACGACCATCTGTGTATCACGAGCTAGTCGTCTGGCATGGCTAGAATGATCATCTGGTGCATGAAACACTTCAGTAGAATTTTCTAGAGCAAAGGCTGAGTCGAGGGCCAAAATGGCCATCTGGCTCAAAACATGGGGATCTCTGGAGGCTAACCGACTTTATGGGCTCGCGAGATGGATCTTGTGTGCTCAGGAGGTTAGATCCTTACTGTGGGTGAAAACCTACAAAAGAGTAGAAAATGATTAAGTATTTTCATAAAAAATTAAAAAGTAGGTAAATGCAAATTGACCTAAAAATTACTAAAAAGAGAGAAGTTCTAATGAAAAAGACTATGAAAATTAATAAAAAGATAGATGGATATGCATTCATCAAAATATCTCAGACTTGAACCTTTTCTCGTACTAAGCAAATAAATTTACAAATGCTTCCAATTTATACTCGCAACATGTCAGTCATCACCCTTGCAAAATCACTTTATTCCTTGCCTCTAAATTTTGGCCAAGTGACCAAATCTCCTAGAACTACATAACACAAATTTTTATATTCCCTATCAAAACAAATATCATATCTTATTTCTAGAATGAGATTTTTGTAGAAAAATAGGCTTCACCATACTTCTGCTTTGACACTCTCAATTTTTTTCTTTTATGAATTGTCACAAAAGAACATGACGAAGGGGGTGTGGAAGAAAAGATCCCTCCTCTATTTGAATCGGGATATATTTAATTTATGGAGTTGTGTTTTCATTGGTGACCATTTTTTCATGTGCTCTTTGGGATCTTTTGATGGTACACCCTTTTTCGGGGTATAGAATTTTTTATTTGGGAAGCGTGCCACCCCGGACTTGATTTTTTTCTGCGGGTGATTCTTTGCTTCTCTTTTTCAGACGAAAAATAAGGGGAAAAATAAAGGTATTCTCAAAGATATTATTTTTTTCTAAGAGAGTTTCATTGCATTAGCTAGAGTATTCCTATAAATCACACCATATAAGTTTTATAACAAGATAATCCATTGTTAGTCATAGAGAAAAATCGGGTTTGGTTATGATTGATTCCAAACGACTTGCCAACTATTCTAAGGACTGATGTTATTTAGGGTTCCTAGATGACATGGCGGTTTTAGACATGGTAATTTGTAAAAGATTTTACAAAAAAATTTACGAAATTCAAATAGGGGTACAATTATAGATGTCTACTCAACTTGGTCGACTATATAAGGGCCATTTTGCAACTAAAAAAAATAAAAGCATGTTTGACTAGATAAGGGCCATGAACACAGAAACTACATGCAAAACAAATAAAATGGCAAAATATAATGCAAGAAAGGAAATGATAAGGGGTGAAATAGAAAGATACCACCCACCTCCACCCTGGACTTAGATTTTTGCTCACCCCGAGAAAAATCTAAATCGGAGATGCAGGGAAGAGGTCTGAAGCAGCCACTTTTTTCTAAAAAATATTATTGTCTGAAGCAGGCACTTTTTTCTAAAAAATATTATTTGGATCATCTGCATTCATTCCACACCCAACTGTAGGAAAAGGATAAAAGGATCCAAAGGATCAGCATCCCGAAGATCCCCCCGCCCACCCCTCATACTCACACCAAAATCATTAAGGAACCTAAACCACACTCCAACTCACCCACCGCAAGAATCTATCGCATTGGTGACACACTACCCTAAGGTGCAATCCAGTAAAATAGGTAAGAAAGAACAAAAGATCAAAGGAAATGCCCCACAGTACAGGTGGCATCTCCAACCACTAGGTAGATAGAAGTTTGATTTATGTTCAGAACTTCATCACCAAACTAAAAATTCCTCCATGTGGCCAACAAGAAAGGGATCAATCAGCCTCCAAAGTTGCAACCTGAGGATGATGAAGACGACCACTAAACAACATACATCCACAACCAATGAGCCATCCTCCTCTAACTGGTATAGATGCAAAAAAGAAAACTGTTTGTTTTCAACCTACGAGCTCCAATAAAAGCACTTAGGATCACCAACCAAACGTCAAACACTCCACTGGTCGAGGGTTATCAGAAAGAAGTCACAACGAACAGGGAACTCGTCAAACCTGCAAAATCGTCAGGCTCTTAGATACTAAACCTCCCTGAGGTTCACCTACCTGGGTTGTAGAACCTCACATGGTACCACTCCACGCCATTCCCATTGTCATACCATCTGCTTTGTATGTCATCATCAGACGGATAATGTAACAGGTATGTTATTGCTTTCATATTTGTACGGTTGCTAAGCTAGTATGTTACTATTTTCTTGTTTCCAGCTGTTATCACGAAAAAACGTGGTACCTGAAGCATTACAACGCCGAATAACACTAATTCCAGCTTGAGAATTATTAGTATATAGACTTTCCTGCGTTTTTACTTAGTCTATTTTTCTC
Organism: Alisma plantago-aquatica; assembly: GCA_963693085.1. Classification (NCBI taxonomy): domain Eukaryota; kingdom Viridiplantae; phylum Streptophyta; class Magnoliopsida; order Alismatales; family Alismataceae; genus Alisma; species Alisma plantago-aquatica. The sequence goes on from OY856411.1 coordinate 811,018,498, forward strand.
TTTTACTTGTTATTTCTATGTCTTGTTTTATCCCACATTGGTTATATCTAAACCATGTGTCTTTCTCTTGTCTTATAAAAGAGAACTCCTGTACTCTGTTTTAGATCATCTCAATAATGAGACAATTAGTCTCATATTCTAGATGGTATCAGAGCGGGCCGACCCACCCTAGTCTTTTTCCCTTCCCTAACCCTAGCCGCCACCCACCTTCTCCCCTACCCCAGCCGCCGCCCACCTTCTTCCCTGCACACAGCCGTCGCCTGCCTTCTCCAGGCCTGCTGCCGCCGCCCACCTTCTCCAGGCCTGCTGCCGCCGCCCACCTTCTCGCCTTCCTCCCTTTCTTTTTTCCTTCTTCCTCCTTCACCCCCTAACCCTTCCTCATCCTATCCCTCCCCTAGCCGCCGCCATAGCCTCTTTTTCTCCCTGATCTGCCGCCGCCACCTCTTCATCACTCCACCACCAAAAAAACCACCACCACCCTCTAATCACTAGCCCCTCCATCACCTTTACCCCTCTCCCATACATCCGTGCCCTACGAAAATCTATTCTTGTGGCCTAGACAACCACAAGTCCTCTCTTCGGTCTCCGTTCATTTTCCAGAAATCTTACGTACAGCCCGAGCACTTTCCAGATCTGGCACGTTGAAGGCGTAAAAACCAGTTTTCGGCTCTGACTGCCTGCGCCTCATGGTGGAGTAATCTCTTCTCCATGTTGGCGTAGGTTCTGTTTCCTCCTTTCTGCCCTGTGAGGGTTTTCTGAGGTCCATGCCCGGATCTCCTGCCTACTGCTTCTAGTCCATGTGTTGGACTTCTACTGCTGTTTACTACTGCTGCTGATTTCTGCCTGGATCTGTGCCTGTGTTCTTCTCTTCTACTGCTACTGCTTCTATGGCGACTCCAGATCTTCCGCGTACTCTCTGTGTCACTACGGTGAAGTTGGATCATTCCAACTATCATCTATGGGCTTCATCCTTTGAGCTATATGTCAAATCCCAAGGTCGCTACTCTCATCTGACTACCAAGGGCCCTGCTCTACCTGCTGCAGACGCTGACGAGAAAACAAAGCAAGCCTATGATCTCTGGTCCAAAGAGGACTATGGGGTCATGACATGGATGGTCAATAGTGTTGAAGCCAAGATCAGCCAGTCCTTGCTTCGTCTTCAGACTGCCAAAGCAATGTGGGACCAACTTTCCCATGTTTACTCTCACCAGCAAAATCCGAAGAAGGTCTTCGAGATATTCAAACAACTTGCCAAACAAGAGTATTCGGCTACTGTCTCCATTGAAGAATACTACAACTCTTGTTGTGCTCTCTGGGATGAGTTCTAGGTGTATCATCCCCTGACTGCTGATATTGAAGAAGTGAATCGACAGCGGAATGAACTTATGTTAGTTCAATTCCTCGCTGGCCTACCTGTGTCTTTCGTTGGTGTTGTGGATCAGATTCTCTCCAGCGACCCTATACCTACCCTTCGAGATGTGCTCAAAAGGGTCCAGCGTCTACCTTCTGTAACCCAGTCTGCGCCTGATTCTTCTGATGGAGCAGCTCTCGCTGTTCGTTCTGGTGATTCCTTTCGCAGTCGTGGTCGTGGCCGCGGTCGTGGCCGCGGAGGCCGTAGTACTGCACCTGGTCATGGATCTGGAGCTGAGCCCACTGAGTCTCGTTACTGTACTCATTGCAAGCGCACCAACCATACTGAAGATCGTTGCTGGATCAAATATGGCAAACCTGACTAGGCCAATAAAGTGATGTCTGATCAGACTGAACCTGCTCCGCCGACGGCTGACTGGATCCGCTCCGAATTTGAAAAGCTGCTACAAGCTCGTCTAGCGAATTCTACTGAGGATTCCAATGCTGGTAGTGCCGCCCTTCTGACTACGACTGATAAAAACTCCTGGGTGATTGACTCTGGTGCGACTTCTCATATATCTGGCAATCCTGATTTATTCTCTAAACTACACAAGACTTCTTTTATACCTCCTGTTACTTTAGATGATGGTTCTAAATCACCTGTTACTGGCATTGGTGATATTTGCTCTACTGGTCGTCTACCTCTGCGTTCCACTCTTTATGTCCCAAAGTTTCCTATTAATTTACTCTCTGTCAGTAAAATTGTGAAGAGCCTTCAGTGCTCAATTAAGTTTGATCCGGATGGTGTTTTGTTTCAGGATCTGCGCATGAGGATGACGATTGGTTCAGGCCATGAGGGACCGGATGGACTCTACTACTTGGACGAGCCAATGACAGCTGCATATTTGACATCATCTGTAGCAGATATCCAGTGGCATTATAGATTGGGACACCCTTCTGTTACTAAATTAAAAGTCATGTTACCAGATATAGTTAGTTCTGATTTTCATTGTGAGACATGTCAGCTTGGCAAGCAGACTCATGCTACCTTTTTCAAAAAAAAAATTATCAGTTCTAAAGCACCTTTTGATATTATACATGCTGATGTTTGGGGTCCATGTTCTGTGGCGAGCACTTCTGGTTTTAAATATTTTCTGAGCTTCATTGATGATTTTTCTAGAACAACATGGCTATTTTTGCTTAAAGATAGATCTACTATTCTTGAAAAAATCACTGACTTTTTTGCTGAGATCCGCACTCAATTTGCTAAGCCTATAAAAAATTTTCGCATTGATAATGCACTGGAATTCATGCAAGCCTCTGTTAGCTCCTTTTGTCGACGTCAGGGCACCATCCACCAAACTTCCTGTGCTTATACCCCACAACAAAATGGTGTCGCTGAACGCAAGAATCGTCATCTTCTCGAAGTTGCTCGTACCCTTCTTTTTCACTACCATGTTCCCCAATCTTTTTGGCCCGAGGCGATAGCCACTGCCTATTATCTTATTAACCACATGCCATCCTCTGTGCTCGGAAATCAGATTCCTTTTCAGGTTCTGTTTCCCGATGTATCTCTTTTTTCTGTCCCGCCTCGCATATTTGGGAGCACATGTTTTGTTAAGAACCTTCGGCCAGGCCTTACTAAATTGGATCCTAGAGCAACTAAGTGTGTTTTCCTAGGGTACTCTCGCACTAAAAAGGGGTACTGATGCTATGACCCTATTTTTAAAAAGTGGTGTCTCTGCGGATGTGGTATTTTTTGAGCATATGCCTTTCTATTCTTCGGCTGGTTCTGCGCTCACTTCGGATTTACTAGTGGACACACCTTTACCTGTGGTGGATGATTTTCCTGATAATTCTGATGCTCCGGTTGAAAAGCCACCTCTGAAAGTTTATCACAGAAGACCGAAGCCGACAGCTCCCTCTATGGCCTCTCCATCGTCCTCATCCTCCGTGCCATATCAAACACCTCCGTAGGTATTTTCTGATCTTAATATTCCTATTAGTGTGAGAAAAGGGACAAGAACGTGCACTATGCATCTGATTGGGAATTTTTGTTCTACTGCTCATCTGGGTGCTAACTTTGCTAACTTCACTGCGGCTCTTTCTTCTATATCTGTTCCTAAAAATGCTGCTCAGGCTCTTAGACATCCTGCATGGCGTCAGGCTATGGAAGAAGAAATGAAGGCCCTTACAAAACGTAATACATGGGCCCTTGTTGATCCACCTGCTGCTTGCTCTCCAGTTGGTTGCCGATGGGTCTTCACAGTCAAATACCAGCCAGACGGTACTGTTGAACGGCTGAAGGCGAGACTTGTGGCAAAGGGGTATACACAGACCTATGGGGTCGACTACTTCGAGACTTTCTCTCCAGTGGCACGCCTGAACTCTGTGAGAATTCTGATTTTTGTTGCTATAAATTCTGACTGGCCTCTGTATCAGCTTGATGTCAAGAATGCTTTCATGTATGGTGACCTTCATGAAGAAGTATACATGTCACAGCCCCCCGGTTTTGTGTGTCAGGGGGAGTCCTCTAAAGTCTGCAGGCTGAAAACGGCTATTTATGGCTTGAAATAGAGCCCCAGAGCTTGGTTTGACAAGCTCAACACTATTCTTCAGAAATTCTCTTTCCGGCGCTCCCAGTCTGATCATTCTGTTTTTGTGAAAAATACTACTGCGGGTATTGTTGTCCTTATTGTTTATGTCGACGACATTATTCTTTCCGGAAGTGATCTTGTTGGTATTCAGTCAACAAAGTGCTATCTGGAGAAACACTTTGTCACCAAGGATCTCGGCTCGCTACGGTATTTTCTTGGGATAGAGGTGTCCCGGTCTTCTTCTGGTCTCTGCTTATCTCAGCGGAAGTATGTTCTGGATCTCCTAGCTGAAACTGGTCTTCTAGGTGCTAAACCTGCTAGCACACCTCTGGATCCGAACACCGACTGGGATGATGAGGATTCTCCTGCTTATCCTGACAATCAGCAGTATCGAAGAATGGTTGGTAAACTCATCTATCTTACTGTTACACGGGCTGATATTACTGCTGCGGTTGGACTGGTTAGTCGATACTTAGATAAACCTCGACAATGCCATTGGGATGTTGTCTGCCATATTCTGAAATATCTAAAAAGTTCTCCTGGAAAAGGTCTTCTTTACAAGAAACATGGGCATTGCAAACTCCTTGGCTGTTCTGACTCTGATTATGCTGGCAGCAAGGTTGACCGTCGGTCTACTTCTGGCTACTGTACCTTTGTGGGAGGTAACTTTGTCACTTGGCGAAGCAAGAAGCAGTCTGTAGTTGCTCGCTCTAGTGTTGAAGCTGAGTATCGTGTCATGGCACATACTACTTGTGAACTGTTCTGGATTAGGAGCTTGCTGAAGGACTTTGGCATTTCTGATTCATCTCCTATTCCAATGTATTGTGACAACAAAGCAGCTACCTTCATTGCTAGTAATCCTACTTTCCATGAGCGGACCAAGCACATTGAGGTGGATTGTCATTTCGTTCGCGAAACTGTTCTATCGGGCCAAATCTCTACTCCCTATATTCATACATCTGATCAGGTGGCTGACATCTTCACAAAGATTCTACCAAGGACGAGGTTCACTGCTATGGCATCCAAGCTGGGCATGCTAGACATCTACGTTCTAGCTTGAGGGGGAGTATTAGTATATAGACTTTCCTACGTTTTTACTTAGTTTATTTTTCTCTTTTACTTGTTATTTCTATGTCTTGTTTTATCCCACATTGGTTATATCTAAACTATGTGTCTTTCTCTTGTCTTATAAAAGAGAACTCATGTACTCTGTTTTAGATCATCTCAATAATAAGACAATTAGTCTCATATTCTAGAAGAATGTTGTAGTTGACTGAGTGTAGGCAAGGCTGCAAGGGCCTGGACCACGCTGAGGGAATGGAGAGCCTACTGTAGGTGATGAGGTAGTAGGTTTACAGGTCAAACAACGCCAGATAGATAGAGACACGTGATTCTGGACAAGACACAACCAGCAGGGAAGGACAGGAAGTTGGTGGCCCAAGGTGACTGTTGTTGAATTTGAGCAGGATCCAGAAGGTTCACTGCATCGGTGGTGTGATGACGTATGAAGGAGCAGGTGGTGCTACAGTTGTCGCCATTGTAAAGAAGCAGACAATTGAGAGTGAGGTAGTTTTTCAATGCATGTAGGGAATGCAAAGGTGGTAGGTTAGAGATTTCCAACCATGAAAGAGGGGAGAGATATTGATCTAAGATGTTCAAAAGGATAAATGTTGTTGGACAGCTTAAGTATTTTTCTTGTGGCCTCTACTTATTTTATCTAATTCTGTTAATTACAAAGCCTCGCTTGTGTATCCATCAGGTGCACAACTTACTTAACTAATAGCTTGTTGATCCTGCCACCACTTGGAATATCTAATTCACATTACGTAAGCACTTCATCTCAGTTCCTCGTGCCGTTCTGGATATGACTAGAAAATGAACGTATCCCAGCTGTAAAGATCGGCTATTGATGCAGCTGTCGCCATTGTAAAGGAGCAAGGTGTTGGTAGCCCCACACATTTACTAGACAGGATTTTTTGAAAGCCATTCAGTAAACAAGATGGCCTCCATATAGCACTCTTTATGTGGAGAGTGTGTACATGGAGTTTAGCCTCTCCAGGAAGACTATGTGAATGACATTGTATACACAATGACACCTTCAATATTTTGTCTGACGGAGATGAACCCATTGCATGGGAAAAAACCTATAGCACACAGCTACTATTAAATTACCTTCCTAGCTATTTGCAACATTTATCTGCACGGCTCCTTCAAACTCGTACAAAGCCAGACATTGAAGAAGTAGTTAAGACCAGCTGGTCCATTTTGACGTTGCAATGAGGTATTTCTTAAACAATGGGTTTAAGAGCATGGTTGAGGAGTTAGAACCTGCGGAGGACGATACAACATACTATACAAACACCAAAATATGGATGTCCCACCTTGGCATCTCCAACGCCAAATTTCATGAAACTGATTCACTGAACAATAAAGCTGTTCTTTATGGTGCTCAAGGCTTCGGCATGGGTGTAGTGGTTAGGGAAAAGAACGGCATGGCCTGTGCTAAAGTCTAGTAGAAATAGAGACGCAATCTGTTAGTGGAAAATTCCAGATCCAAAGCCGCTATGATGGCAGCCCTCTTGGCACATGAACTCTCCCTTGGAGAGGTTCATTTGGAAGAGGAGTTACTACTTTTGGTAAATGTGCTAAAGGGCCTCACTCATACCAGCAACCAAACTGTCACCACTGAGCAAGCACACCTTATTTGATGCTTGCATGAACGCGAAACAAATGCAATGGTCTATCTTAGGCCCTTCATGGATGCCTGCAGGCACGTGAAAACATTGCAATTGGTGCAGGGACAAATTATTTGCAGCAATACAAAGTCACTGGCACAAAACACGCGATCGTTAACAGACTCCCAGTGAAGCGATCTCCTGAACATTCATTTGGTCCTAGGATAGAAAGAAGATAATTTCCTAGCATTAGGTGCAAGAAGCAGAGTGATGGTAGTATGTCTGTCACCGCAAATAAATTCAGGGCACATGCTATTGAACACAGTTGCAGACATGTTGTCGATGTCAAATGGTAAAAAAAATGAGATTGACCTGGGTGAAGAAGGTATATCTTGTTATTTAAAGTTATATCCAACACGATGATACTCCTATGACCAATATCAAGGAGGAAGCTGATAGAGGAGGCATACAAAGACGTTACGAAGAAAGAGCAAGAGGAAATACTACGTTTAAGTTGCTTCTACTTTATGATATTTACCTCTGGTTGCTAGTGGATCTAGATTCCACAATATTCCTTGACAAAGTTATGTAGATGAATATGGTTGTTGAGAAGTTTCTCAACTGTGCTTAAATTGCCAAGGAGGCCTCCCATGGTTGTCACCTCTTTAAACTGGAATAGAGGATAGCATTAAAAAGTATTGATTCTGTAACTCGTTCAAAATTACAGATTCCAACATAACGTTTATTATCATTGGAAAAAGAGTGTTAAATGAGTTTTTTATGTTCCTACAGTAGTGGCCACGTGTACAACAGAAGCAACATGTCTGAGCTTGAAGATCACGGACTTGACGCAGCTCCATCGACCTGGACAACATATATAAAATTTCATCAAACTTTGAAAGCAAAGTTGGTAAACAATAAAGACAACTAGAAACAGTACAGTCCCATGCAGACCTTGACGTTAATTTTAAGAGCAACATTTTCAAGGTACTACTTGTTCTGAATCCTTGATCCTAGCTTACTTGGTTTGCAGCATTGCAGCACAATACTGAGCTCGGTTTCACAAACTCTATAGTTTTTCTTATTTGAAGCAAGATGTAGGAAGGGACCATAAATAAGTAGTGAGAGTGACCTCATTACTAGTGATTAAGCATAGGCAAAGACACCGACATCTGGGGCATACCATGCTAATTAGAGATATCACAGAATAATCAACAACAATCGCAGTTGGTAATCCTTTCCCAGGCTCCTTTGGCGGTGGACATGGAGGTTGTGCAACAAACACTGGTAGAGAAATTGATGCATGTCAAACTCTTGACCTTGTGTACCACCAAAACAATTCATAAGAGCAGCACTACAATAATATTAGATATATGAGTATTACATACTTAAAATACCAAAAAGAAGATGATCAATTGTTAGTACTACCACCAGGACGTGTCTATCTCAGATCATGTCCCAGTAGAGTAAAACTAATTTTCCTTCATGGTGATCAATTCAGGATAAGTTGATAAAATCTAAACCACTAATCATTCACAGACTCTGAAGTATGTTAAACATTGGAGTATTTATCAGTTTTCCATTTTAATCTATTATGTATCAGACAGACAAAGATGTCCTGATGAAAGACTTGTTTTTCTTTGTGAAACAAAACAAAGTGAGGTATGCAAATAAAAAAGAAAAGGGTATGAGCATTGCAGTAGAAATTCAAAAATCAAATCTTATATGACCCTTGACTGTCATTCACTTTATCCTATTCCAATACTATATATATACATATATATGTATGTATATATACATATATATATATATATATATATATATATATATATATATATATATATATACAGAGAGAGAGAGAGTCAGGCTAGAATACACTCGAGTGTATTCGGAGCAAAATACACTCAAGTAGTTTTCCATAATGTAATATTTTTTTCAAAAATCTAATCCGTTGATCTTCTTAAACACCATGTGAATAGCTCATACGTAAAATTTGAGCACATTTGTGTTGGATCCTAGATGGGTGATTAGATGCTCTAGAGGGGGGGTGAATAGAGCTGAAACCACTTAAATAAAATTCATTAAACCTTCAAGATATATTACAAGATAAGGTTGCTAAATAGGAAATTTGTGTGCAACTTAAACATACATAGCAAGGGAGAGAGAGATTGAACATACACCAATTAGACAAGCTATTTAGAGTGGTTCCACACTTCAAACTAGAAGTGTGTCAGTCCACTTGCCTAGAGAGGTCAACCTCTAGGACTTCCAACAATTGCACTCTTATATTCACTTATAAGACTTACAATACATGACCAACAAAGGACTTACCTATCCAATACAAAGAGTCTTCAACCTTACCAAGGACTTACCCACTTTGCAAGAGTCTTCGGCCTTCTCCAAGGACTTACCCACTCTAGCACAAGTCTTCAGCCTTGTAGGAATTACCCACTCTTCTTAGATCTTCCGCCTTTGACTTCACCTTCACTCGGAGAAGCTTTCACCAAGGTCTTACCCACTTGAGCTTGAGTCTTCTGCCTTCTCCAAGGGCTTACCCACTCTAGCTCCAAGCCTTCAGCCTTGATCTTCACCAAGGGACTCCTTCCCTTGTTCTTCTTCACCTCTCTTGGACAAGAGAGAGAACCTTCATCTTCATGATTGCAAATGAGAGATGGGGAGGTGGTGGAAGTGAGAGCCTCACAAGATATACAAGTAGAACTAGCTCTCTTACAAATCTCCTACTCACTCTAATGGATGTAGCAAGTGATTAAGCTTAGAGAGAGAGAGGAGGCTGTAGGAAGCACTCAACTATAGAATAGGAACCTCACAAAGAGTTTGCAATGAATGCTCAACCTTGGAATGAAGCCGAAGGGGTCCTATTTATAGCTGGGGATGCCTCTTAGCCTTTGGGAACACTTAAGAACGAAAACTAGCCATTTTGTGGCTTGCAACAGATATATTTTCACTTGTTGCAACTCCACAATGGCTAGAAACACTTTTCTGCACTTTTCCGTACAGTGCAATCGGTCGAGTTTCTATGGGTGTAACTCGACCGATCAAGTAGGAGGTAAACCGATGTTCAAAGGATCGGTCGAGTTTGTCCTAAGGAAACTCGACCGACCATTTCAACTGATAATGGCCTACTACCCAATCGGTCGAGTTCTGTGAGTGCACAACTCGACCGATGCAATCTTTAGAAAATCGACCAAGGTGGATCGGTCGAGTTTCAGGCTGGGGAAACTCGACCGACCAAGTGCATGTAATTGATTTTCAAAGTTGCATCTAAAGTGCTCTAATATTCGATTTAAGTGTTCCTTATATTTTTCTAAGCTTAATTACAAGTCATACAATCATTACAAGTGATTTACAACATGATTCTAATGGATATACATCATATTACAAAAACGTGCACTTGTATGACTTTGACTTGTCTTTTCTCCAATTTGAGATGCGCAAGATAGGGCATTTGGAGTGTGTCTATACTTAATCTGAAATTACTCAAGTAGAGACATTAGACACCAATATGTGGAATGGTTAGTCATCATCAAAACATGGGTTTAGTCAATTTAGACTTGAGTCAACATTGACCTAATTGACCTTGAGTCAACAATTTGGACATTTATAGGTCATGTTATGAAGAATACAAAAATTATGCATTTTAAATTAGTTTCGTGTGTCGATTTTGTTGCCCTCAGATGAGTGACTTACACTCATCCAAATGGGCTAAAAATTTGTATGTAGCCTAATTATAGTATGACGGTGAAGATCAACGGTTTACATTTTGCAAAAAATAGTCTTGATATGCAAACACACTTGAGTGTATTCATGCGATCCGTACACTCGAGTATATTCTAGCCTGACTCTATATATATATAGAGAGAGAGAGAGTTGAGCTACTGTAACGTCCCCGCCTCTCGGTAACCCCCAATTAAGGGAGACCGGAAGGTCGGAATCGTTAATCAATTACAGGATCAAAGGTTCAACAAATAATCATTTATAATTATGAAATTCTACTAAACTAAACTGAATATTGGCAGGAAAAATTAAACTTTGTTTACCTTTGAAAAACTGGGAGATTCTAAGTATCCACTGCTTGCAATCTACTCTATCTAATCCTCCTGGCACTTTACTTTTTATTTTTGCAATGTGACAATTTACTGTTTGTTCCTTTAGGGTTTATACCTAAAACGCCGACAAACAAAACACGATCAGCACAAAGCTGGTATGTGGGGGATCACAAGAAATGGATTCAACTATATTAACAATATAGGTAACCAATTATTATTAAACATTCAAATTACATTTTAAGCAGTACTACTCAATCCCTTCCTATCCCTTATCTCTGTAGTGTCCCTGCAGTGGACATGGATACCACCATCCTCACTTGGTGGATCTTCATTATACCCTGCATGATCCTACCTGACAGGTAGACCAATCCCTAGGGTTGAGTTGCATGGCACTCCCCGTAGGAAGTCCAATCTCTAACTCGATATGACTTGATGGACCTACCTCCTTGGTAGCCATTTACTAAGTCATTTACGGACCTGAAGGCCTACCCCATTGGTAGCCTTTTACTAGGTCACCCATCAAACTACAGAAGGGACTGAGATCTGAGCTAGTAGGCATAACTTATTATGTGATAATCATATTCACTTTACCAATTGCATGAATTAAATCATCCAACAGTTTAATTCAATTCATGATGAAAACATCGACAAAATCTCGGAAAACTACATCGGTTAGTCATAAGCGTAACCACATACCTCCTATTGCAGTTTCAGATATAGAATCAAGATTGTTGAAAGGGAAAATCCAATTAAGCAAGCAAGGCACAGAAACCCTGAAATAAAAGTACAAATTCACTTTTATTAATATTTATCCAGTGTCATGATGTCCCTTAGGGTTTCTATTCAATTTTAGGGTTTTTCTGAAAATTAGGGTTTTACTTTCATTCTTGAGTATTATGAACCCTAATTTACCAAAAACCTCTAAATTATTTCTTTTAAACATTCCTAACAGTTTTAGGGTCCTTATTTAGCAATTTACTAGAATATCAAGGTCCCCCTTTTCTTTAATCCTAAGTTAGGGTTTTCATGCACATTATCTTTCCTTTTTAGTCATAAACCCTAATTTAGGCACATTTGTAATTAAAACGGATCAAAACTTCATGTTATGAATAAACAGGTTAAAATCCTTTTATCTAACCCATTAGGTTACAAAGAAACACCTTTTCCATGTAATTAGGGTTTCTAATTAATTTAGCATGCACTTTACTAACCATTAAATTACTTTTGCAAAACGAACGGGAATTGGATGCTACAATTATTTTTAACAGATTCCTTGTAATTTTCTACCCAACTTTCATATATAACTTTTCCCTATACGAGATTCCTAGTAATTACTAGGATTTTAGCAAGAAAACTCAATTATCTGCAATTTTGATCAGAGATAGGTTTTTACCAAAAAAACTCAGCCGTTAGATCAGTGCTCCTATGCGCCCCACGTCGATCTGACGCTCCGCGTCGCAAGCCTCCACTAACGCGGTGGCGCGTCCTGCTTCTCGCCCTCACCCGCTGGATTTCGATCGAAGGCTCGAGATCGAGGGTGTCCTGACTTATCCGGTCACCGCCAGATCCCGATCCGACGCTCCGCGTCGAGCGCTTTCTAACTTAAGCGCGTCACCCCGGGGCCCGTTGGATCGCGCTTCGGTCCACGTTGGTCCAAGATCGGAGGGCTTCCGATCGTCGTCCTCACCTTCTTCTTCAATAAGCCAGCGGCGGCGCCGCACGGATCACCTCGCCGGAGCTAGAGCAATATGGAGGGAGAAAGGGTCTCGAGGGTTGATAGGTAGCCGTCTGGATGCGTTAGGTCACAAGCAATCGAGTGGGGGTCAATTTATAGGACACAGAGGGTCTCCCTTAGGGTTTCTGACCCCGCCGCTAAGCCGACCTTCAGCCCAATTGGGCGTTTCGTGCATCCACGAGTAAAGCTCACCAAACCAGGGTTGGGAAGGTTCGTTACCTTATCCCGAACTCAATGGTACCCTCCATATGAGTGCACACGCACTAGATGGCGAGAAATCGATGGGGAAAGTTTCCCCTTTCTGCCAACTGAGCCACAGCCCGCGTCCCTGTGGGACTCTAGATGACGCGCCTGATCCGTTGGATTAAGATCCAACGGTGGCCATTATTCGCGTCCAAACCAATAAGGAAAAGGATTCCTAAAATCCAAGGAAAATCCTATTTCTATGATAACTTGAAAATTTAATAACTCCCAACCCTTAACTCCGTTTTATCTCAAATTTTGAGGAATGTTCATTCATGCTTTTATCTTCCATTATTCAAAGTTTGGAGTCATTATCCAAAGGAAACGAGTCCTTTACTTTAGTTTCAAGTTATCCTTTAATAAATGATATTTTCCATCTTTTCCTTATTTCCTTGGCCATTATCTAATCATTCTGAGTTCCTAGAACCCAAAGGAATCTCTGTAACACGAAATTATATTTTTGGAAATTTTGTTTTAACCTTTTAACCATTCTTTCCTCTTTTCTTATATATTCTATTTTCCCATTGAAATTCTTTATTAAAAAGGAACTCCTTTTTCATTTTCTTTTTATTATTCTTTCAAATGGGCTTAATGGCCAACAAGGCCCATCAAACAACATGCAAGGCTTTCATTCACGAAATTAATCATGCAAATCAAACATAATTCTTATTTATGCCTTTAATAGAGATTTACAAATCTCATTACATTTATTAGAGAAAAATGAGGTTATAACATCCTCCCCTCCTTATAAGAATTTTGCCCTCAAAATTCAAACAATCAAGCAAACAATTCCGGGTATGCTTTCTCCATGTCTGCCTTCAGCTCCCATGTGGCCTCATCCTCCCCATGGTGCTTCCAAAGAACCTTTACCATCTCTATATTCTTGCATCTGAGTTCTTTCACCTTGGTATCTAGAATCCGCAAAGGTGACTCAGGATAGGTCAGCTTCCCTTGAAGCTCAATAGGCTCAATGCTCAGCACATGGCTTGGATCTTGCACATATCGCTTTAGGTTAGACACGTGAAACACATCATGCATCATACTATACTGAGGGGGTAATGCCAAACGGTATGCAGCTTCACCAATCTGTTCTAAAACCTCAAACGGACCCACATATCGGGGACTCAACTTTCCTCTGTTCTTAGCTATAGCTCGGAGCGGTCGGATTTTCAAAAACACATGGTCTCCCACAGTGAAATGCACATCAGTCCGCTTTGCATTAGCATACGACTTCTGTCGATCTTGGGCTCTCTTTAGCCTTTGCTTGATCAAAGCCACTTTATCAGCATACACTTGGAGCTCATCTGACCTCAACAGGGTCCTCTCACCCACATCATCCCAGTGAAGTGGTGACCGACACGGTCTCCCGTACAAAGCTTCATACGGAGGCATCCCGATACTGGCTTGGTAGCTGTTGTTATAGGCAAACTCTGCTAAAGGTAAATATTGCTCCCATGAGCCACCCCAATCGAGCACACAAGCTCTCAACAGATCCTCTAAGGTCTGGATCGTCCTTTCTGACTGACCATCTGTTTGGGGATGATATGCGGTACTAAACTTTAAATTTGTACCCAGTTCCTCTTGAACTTGCTTCCACAATTTGGAAGTGAACTTGGGATCTCTATCAGAAATGATCGACCCTGGTACGCCATGTAAACGCACTATCTCTCTAATGTACAGCTCAGCTAAGTCTGACACCTTAGCTGTGGTCTTCAAGGCAAGGAAGTGTGCTGACTTGGTAAGACGATCTACCATGACCCATATCGCATCATGACCTCTCTTGGTCCGGGGTAGACCCACCACAAAATCCATGGTGATCTGTTCCCATTTCCACTCTGGAATCTCTATCGACTGTAAAAGTCCACCGGGTCGCTGGTGTTCAGCCTTCACCATCTGGCACGTAAGACAACTAGCCACCCATGACGCAATGTCTTTCTTCATTCCTGGCCACCAGAAAAACCGCTGCAGGTCCTTGTACATCTTAGTAGTTCCTGGGTGCACCGTGTACTTGGATCCATGAGCCTCTTGCAAGATACGCCCCTTTATTGATGAATCCACTGGAACCCATATGCGATTCTCAAACCTGATTCCTCCGTCTACTCCCACGGATAGACGAGTCTGTGGCTTCATCATCAAACCTTTCATCTTATCAAGTTCTTCACTGGTCAACTGTGCTGCTATGACCTCACTCAACAACTCAGACTGTATCTGGATATTAGCCAACCGAACTCGATCCTCTAGCAGTTGTGGAGTCCATTCCACAAGTTCCTCCAAACTTTTCCACTGACTGGACAGAACAGCCGCACACTTAAGCTGCTTCCGGCTCAAAGCATCGGCTACGACATTCGCCTTACCAGGATGGTAGGCGATGGTGAAGTCATAATCCTTCATGTACTCCATCCATCGTCGTTGTCGCAGGTTCAGGTCTCTCTGGGTCAGCAGGTACTTCAAACTTTTGTGGTCGGTGAAGATCTCAAAGGTAGCACCGTACAGGTAGTGCCGCCATATCTTCAAGGCATGAATGATAGCAGCTAACTCCAGGTCATGTGTCGGGTAGTTCACCTCATTTGGCTTGAGCTGTCGGGACGCATATGCAACCACATGCCGATCTTGCTCCAACACACAGCCAAGTCCCATCTTGGAAGCATCGGTGAATATCATAAAACCCTCATTGCCAGAAGGCAGAGTCAACACAGGAGCGGTAGTCAGCTTCTCCTTCAATTCCTGGAATCGAGCTTCACATACTTCAGACCACACGAACTTCACATCCTTCCGAGTCAACGTCGTCAGCGGTAGAGCTGTCTTGGAGAAATCCTTGATGAAGTGCCGGTAGTATCCGGCCAACCCCAAGAAGCTGCGAATCTCGGAGGGGTTCTTCGGTGCCGGCCAGTCTCGAACGGCCGATACTTTGGCTGGATCTACGGCGATCGTTCCTCCTGAGATGATATGTCCAAGAAACATGACTCGGTCCAACCAAAACTCACATTTCGAGAGCTTTCCGAAAAACTTATGCTTTCTCAGGATATCAAGGACTTTACACAGGTGGTCACGGTGTTGGGCTAGGTCATCCGAATACACCAAGATGTCATCTATGAACACTATCACAAAAGAGTCAAGGAAAGGCTGGAACACACTGTTCATGAGGTTCATAAAGACACTAGGGGCATTGGACAATCCAAACGGCATGACCACAAACTCATAGTGGCCATATCGGGTTCTGAAAGCCGTTTTGGGTATATCCTCACTTCTCACTCTCACCTGGTGGTATCCTGACCTCAAATCGATTTTGGAAAAGACTCGTGCTGATTTGAGTTGGTCAAACAGGTCATCTATCCTAGGCAAAGGATACTTATTCTTGATGGTTGCTTGGTTGATCATCCGATAGTCAATACACATCCGAAGTGACCCGTCCTTCTTTTTCACAAATAGGACTGGAGCACCCCAAGGTGATGTACTGGGTCGGATAAACCCCTTATCCAACAACTCTTGCAATTGGGTTTTCAACTCAAGCAACTCAGCAGGGGCCATTCTATAGGGCGCCTTAGATATAGGGTTAGTCCCAGGAGCTAACTCAATCGAGAAGTCTACCTCCCTCTCAGGGGGAATCCCTGGTAGATCATCTGGAAACACATCTGCGTACTCCCGAACCACCTCTATGTCCTCTAAGGATTGCCCCTTGACCTCGGGTGTGGTGACTATGGCTAAGTAGGCTCGACAACCCTTGGATAGCATCCGTTCAGCTTTCAAAGCGGACACATAAAGGTTGGTTGTCGCATCTTTCCTTCCTCGAATGGTGAAGTGTGGATCGCCATTTTTCCTAATAAGAATCTTTTTCTCTCTACAGTCAATCTGGGCTCTATAGGTGGAAAGCCAATCCATACCGATAATCATATCAAAATCATTCATATCGAGGAGGATAAAGTCAGTGGGAAGTTCATGGTTCAAATACTTTACTGGCAAGACTGGGGTTTTCAAAAGAGAGGTATAAATACGACCACTCGGAGTTGTGACATCCAACACATAACCCAAATCCTTGATATCCAAACCAAGCATAGTTGCCAGATTTCTCGAAATAAAGGTATTAGTAGAACCAGAATCAAAGAGTGCTTTTACATTTTGTCCCATGACTTCCAACATGCCTACATAGATATTCCAAATTAGAAAGCTACTACATGGCCTACTAAACTAAAAGGAAAACACTATGGGTTATTACCCTCGATCAACTTGTTAGCATTCGCCTGAGCTTCTTCATTGTTGATGGCGAATACTCTAGCATGTCTCCTCTCTCCAGCTGGAGGTGCTCCGGCTGGTTCTCCTGTTGGGGGTGCCGCAGCTACTGGCTGTGCTGCCACAGGATATGACCCCAAGGGTCCCCTAGGGTCGGGCTGGGGGCAGTTGGCGATGAGGTGTCCTTCTTGCTGACACCGGTAGCAGACTCTCTTCTTGAAGCGGCACTCACCGGTATGCCATCTTCCGCAGGTGCGACATCGAGGGCGGTTGTTCTCTTGATGGGGTTTCCCTTTCCCTCCATTTCTTCCTTTGGCCTGGTGACGTCCGTGACCTTTCCTGTGGTTGTTCTTCTGTCCTTGGATTCCTTCAGTGAAACCCAAAAATCCCTTGGGTGGATTTTGAACTGGCATCACCGTCCTCTCCATGTCTAAGGCGGTGTTGTAAGCTTCAGCGAAGGTCTTTGGCTTGCTAGCCATCACATGCGGCTTGATGGCAGGGTTTAGGCGCTCTATGAAGTGATCCACCCTTCTTTCTTCATCCATTTTGTATCCGAAACGTTCCAAGATGCGGAACTTACGACCAAAGTCTACAACTGATGAACTTCCTTGAGTCATGTTGGTGAATTCTCTTTCCTTCTCCTTCTTTGCTGAGATGGGGATGAATCTGGCGGTGAAGATGGTTTTGAAGTCGGTCCATGCCATCGGTTCCTCGCTCAGGTCCCTTCCTGTGATGTGGTTTTCCCACCATATCTTGGCTGCACCTTCCAAAAGGTGGGTAGCAAACAGGACCTTCTTATTTGGCTGCACCTCAAGCATCCGGAACCCGTTCTCGACTGCAAGCAGCCAAGCTTCAGCCTTGTCGACCACTTCAGTCTTATCTTCTCCCCAGAACTTCTCAATGTTCAGCTTGACGAAGTCTAGAATGGTGGCTCCCAATCGAGGACGAACTGGAAGTGGCTCTCCATTCTCATCTCGAGCTATGTCTCTTAGGGCCAGGGCACGGATAGCTTCAGTCAGTTGCTTTTGTTGTTCCATCCAAACGGCATCTGTTGTATGAACTACCATGGCTGGTTCTGGACCATCAGGCTGGTCCTCCTCCATTTGGGCTTCCTCTTCATGCATCTGGTACTCCTCTTATTCTATTCCTTCCCCTTGTTCTCGGTTGATGTCGGGCATAGGTTCGGGGTTGGGCGCCTCAACTTCCTCTGGTCTCTTTCTCTTCTTTGAGGCCTCTCCATGGTTCCTCTTCCTCTTCTCGGAGGATCCATTCTCCTTGCGGGGTGGTCCACCATCACTGGTGGAAAAAGGGATGGCCACAACTTTGGTACGAGCCATCTACATAAGCATAAGCAAACAACCACTTAGTTTATCATTAAACTAATTATACTTATGCCGGTGATGTTTCATTACGTATCTTTTATTTATTTGATGGAGGATTCCTTAAATTCCTAACTTACTTGCCCAAACCACATGAGGGTGAGGAAGAGAGAGAAACCTTAATCCTGAAGACCTTAAAAGAATTTGAGTTGAGAAGGGACGAACAAGATGAGAGAGTCTAAAGGTATCTTATTTCGAGTTTTAACCTAAGACATCGGCCAGGCAGTCACACGATCCAGGAGTCCTCGTATTCCGACTAGCGGTGCGGAGGAAAATTTTGCCAGCCCCCGGATGTGATCCTTTTCTAGTCACCTCAGTCTTTCGGAAAATCCTCTAATAACTCCCTCGGTTCTATGGAATTTGTAAAATTTAATAATTATTAATGATTAGATGAAGAACCTAGGCTCTGATACCAATTGTAACGTCCCCGCCTCTCGGTAACCCCCAATTAAGGGAGACCGGAAGGTCGGAATCGTTAATCAATTACAGGATCAAAGGTTCAACAAATAATCATTTATAATTATGAAATTCTACTAAACTAAACTGAATATTGGCAGGAAAAATTAAACTTTGTTTACCTTTGAAAAACTGGGAGATTCTAAGTATCCACTGCTTGCAATCTACTCTATCTAATCCTCCTGGCACTTTACTTTTTATTTTTGCAATGTGGCAATTTACTGTTTGTTCCTTTAGGGTTTATACCTAAAACGCCGACAAACAAAACACGATCAGCACAAAGCTGGTATGTGGGGGATCACAAGAAATGGATTCAACTATATTAACAATATAGGTAACCAATTATTATTAAACATTCAAATTACATTTTAAGCAGTACTACTCAATCCCTTCCTATCCCTTATCTCTATAGTGTCCCTGCAGTGGACATGGATACCACCATCCTCACTTGGTGGATCTTCATTATACCCTGCATGATCCTACCTGACAGGTAGACCAATCCCTAGGGTTGAGTTGCATGGCACTCCCCGTAGGAAGTCCAATCTCTAACTCGATATGACTTGATGGACCTACCTCCTTGGTAGCCATTTACTAAGTCATTTACGGACCTGAAGGCCTACCCCATTGGTAGCCTTTTACTAGGTCACCCATCAAACTACAGAAGGGACTGAGATCTGAGCTAGTAGGCATAACTTATTATGTGATAATCATATTCACTTTACCAATTGCATGAATTAAATCATCCAACAGTTTAATTCAATTCATGATGAAAACATCGACAAAATCCCGGAAAACTACATCGGTTAGTCATAAGCGTAACCACATACCTCCTATTGCAGTTTCAGATATAGAATCAAGATTGTTGAAAGGGAAAATCCAATTAAGCAAGCAAGGCACAGAAACCCTGAAATAAAAGTACAAATTCACTTTTATTAATATTTATCCAGTGTCATGATGTCCCTTAGGGTTTCTATTCAATTTTAGGGTTTTTCTGAAAATTAGGGTTTTACTTTCATTCTTGAGTATTATGAACCCTAATTTACCAAAAACCTCTAAATTATTTCTTTTAAACATTCCTAACAGTTTTAGGGTCCTTATTTAGCAATTTACTAGAATATCAAGGTCCCCCTTTTCTTTAATCCTAAGTTAGGGTTTTCATGCACATTATCTTTCCTTTTTAGTCATAAACCCTAATTTAGGTACATTTGTAATTAAAACGGATCAAAACTTCATGTTATGAATAAACAGGTTAAAATCCTTTTATCTAACCCATTAGGTTACAAAGAAACACCTTTTCCATGTAATTAGGGTTTCTAATTAATTTAGCATGCACTTTACTAACCATTAAATTACTTTTGCAAAACGAACGGGAATTGGATGCTACAATTATTTTTAACAGATTCCTTGTAATTTTCTACCCAACTTTCATATATAACTTTTCCCTATACGAGATTCCTAGTAATTACTAGGATTTTAGCAAGAAAACTCAATTATCTGCAATTTTGATCAGAGATAGGTTTTTACCAAAAAAACTCAGCCGTTAGATCAGTGCTCCTATGCGCCCCACGTCGATCTGACGCTCCGCGTCGCAAGCCTCCACTAACGCGGTGGCGCGTCCTGCTTCTCGCCCTCACCCGCTGGATTTCGATCGAAGGCTCGAGATCGCGGGTGTCCTGACTTATCCGGTCACCGCCAGATCCCGATCCGACGCTCCGCGTCGAGCGCTTTCTAACTTAAGCGCGTCACCCCGGGGCCCGTTGGATCGCGCTTCGGTCCACGTTGGTCCAAGATCGGAGGGCTTCCGATCGTCGTCCTCACCTTCTTCCTCAATAAGCCAGCGGCGGCGCCGCACGGATCACCTCGCCGGAGCTAGAGCAATATGGAGGGAGAAAGGGTCTCGAGGGTTGATAGGTAGCCGTCTGGATGCGTTAGGTCACAAGCAATCGAGTGGGGGTCAATTTATAGGACACAGAGGGTCTCCCTTAGGGTTTCTGACCCCGCCGCTAAGCCGACCTTCAGCCCAATTGGGCGTTTCGTGCATCCACGAGTAAAGCTCACCAAACCAGGGTTGGGAAGGTTCGTTACCTTATCCCGAACTCAATGGTACCCTCCATATGAGTGCACACGCACTAGATGGCGAGAAATCGATGGGGAAAGTTTCCCCTTTCTGCCAACTGAGCCACAGCCCGCGTCCCTGTGGGACTCTAGACGACGCGCCTGATCCGTTGGATTAAGATCCAACGGTGGCCATTATTCGCGTCCAAACCAATAAGGAAAAGGATTCCTAAAATCCAAGGAAAATCCTATTTCTATGATAACTTGAAAATTTAATAACTCCCAACCCTTAACTCCGTTTTATCTCAAATTTTGAGGAATGTTCATTCATGCTTTTATCTTCCATTATTCAAAGTTTGGAGTCATTATCCAAAGGAAACGAGTCCTTTACTTTAGTTTCAAGTTATCCTTTAATAAATGATATTTTCCATCTTTTCCTTATTTCCTTGGCCATTATCTAATCATTCTGAGTTCCTAGAACCCAAAGGAATCTCTGTAACACGAAATTATATTTTTGGAAATTTTGTTTTAACCTTTTAACCATTCTTTCCTCTTTTCTTATATATTCTATTTTCCCATTGAAATTCTTTATTAAAAAGGAACTCCTTTTTCATTTTCTTTTTATTATTCTTTCAAATGGGCTTAATGGCCAACAAGGCCCATCAAACAACATGCAAGGCTTTCATTCACGAAATTAATCATGCAAATCAAACATAATTCTTATTTATGCCTTTAATAGAGATTTACAAATCTCATTACATTTATTAGAGAAAAATGAGGTTATAACAGCTACAATACACTCAAGTGTATTGGGGCTCTTGTACACCTCAGTTTTTAGGCATTGGATCTTGATCTAAAGGCAACTTCAAAAGAATCGGGCTTATGCCCAAACTAACGGCGTAAACGCAACCTGTCTTCTCATTTTCTTCGCTTGTCTCCTCTCTCTTCCGTTCATTCTCCCCTATTTCCTCCGCCTTTCTCCTCTCTCTTCTGTTCCGATCATCTCTCCGCTCCTTCCTCTTCGCTTTTTCCTTTTCCTTCCTTCGCTTCTTCATTTTCATTCCTATCTGCTACCTCCTAGCTGCTCCTAGCAGTAGACGCCAGCAAGCAGCCGCACGCCACCAGCTGGAGACCCGCAGCCAGAGACCCGCCCGCAGCAGCCAGAGACCTGCAGCAGCACACCGGTAGCGGCACGCCGCAGACGAACAGCAGCAACCGCACGCCGCATAGCTACAACAATTGACCCGCAGGCTGCAGAACAGCATCGTTCGCCCAGCCCCGTTCGCCCAGCCCTAGACGCCATCATCGTCGAGGCATAGACGCAGACCCAACCTTTCTTCTGCCCCCTTCCTGACGATCTCGCAATGGTGTCTTCACATAACAGTAGTTACACCTCCAACAGCCAATTTGATCTTACGGAGGCATAGGGGATACACTGTGATTGTGGTGAGCAGGTTGAAATTCGAACAGCTAAGACTGAGAAGAATTTTAGGAGGAAATTATTTGGTTGTCCGGAATTCAATAAGCGGGGTTTCCCACATTGTGATTTTTTTCCAGTGGGTGGATGCAGCAGCCAAAGTTGAATATTTGATAGAAAAAATCGTACAACTTGAAGAACAATTGGACAAGAGCAAGAACAAAGAATTCAGGGCAACACGGAAATATCATTGTTGCTTGATTTTATTGGTGGTGTGTTGTATTCTATTGCTCTGTAAATAGTTCTGTGAGAACTGTGAGTTATGTGTGTTCTGTGAGTTGTGTTGATCAAGATCTATGTATGTGATCATCAATGTATGGGATCATCTATGTATCCAATCATCTATGTGTCGGACCATCTATGTATGGGGTCAGTTTGTAATATCATGAATGAAGGAATGAATTGGTACATTTTATAAATGAATCAATGTGTTCTTCTTCAATCCATGTTGGATGACATCCAAATATTATTATCTGTGTTTGGAGATGTTGCTCTGTTGCTCACACGGAATCATGACATTAGCATGCTTTGTAATTGTGCTATGTTGCTCAGTTGATTAAGTTCATATTTGGGTATATGGACTGATATTAGAAAATGTGTATGGACTGATATTAATAACATGAATACTAACCATCATTCAGCAAATATATGACGTCCAGTGGGTGTTCTTGTGTTCTAATTTGTGTAGCATCTAATTCTGCAATTGTACGCCATATTTTTGCTGAGTAATGGGCACTATACAGGTTGTTTTAGAGAACATCATGTTGTTTTAGAGAACAAATCTATTGTATGTTAGTAATATGATATCTTTACAGAAATACCTTTATTCTTGCAATTTGAATTCTGGTTTGAATTCTAGTCGTTGTGTTCATGTGGAATGCATCTCACATATAAGAGGCAGCATGGGCGGATTCAGCTTCCACATATACTAAAGAGAAAGAGTCCAATGTTGAAGGATCCTAGCTAATGAAACTTGAAGAAGAAGTGAAGATGGCCAGGGTCAATGAACACAGAGCAATTGTAAAATACAAGTTGTGTTTGTCTGCACTACTGACCTCATGGATCATATTTGTATTTGTGTATGTTGGATGGAATTAGCATTGTGACAAGTAGTCAAATGATGTAAGATTATCCCTTGATCATGTTGAATAAATGAATTATGATTGACTACATAATCAAATTTGAACCTTGGCTTTTTCTGATTGCTCCTTTGTGTTTCTATGTTGTCAAAAGGAACAGGAATACCATCCTTCGTGGTCAATTAAACTAAATGAACATTAACACGTGTCCATCTGTATCATACAGAAGTTATACAGAACTCCAACCAAAATTCAGCTTACCACGATCTATCCCAATGGACTGATATTAATGGACAATTCCATGTATATGGGCAATTACAAAAGCATTAGAAAATGTGTATGGACTGATATTAATAACATGAATACTAACCATCATTCAGCAAATATATGACGTCCAGTGGGATTGATATTAATAACATGAATACTAATCCTGGACTTCTGTCTCAATAGGTTGGTCCACTCGGGACCAGACTTCCTAATAGAATTTAACTATTGCAATCAACCAGTCTGGCTTGAAAGCTGAATGAACAACATCTGATAGGACTGAACGAGCTGAATAAATGATATTAATGTCCAACCTTTCCTAGTAATGTACAGAAATATGCACATTGGAATATTGGTTATCAGCAATACATGTTTTCTATTTCTTTCTTACTAGTTTCTTTTTGTCACCACAATGTACCAAATAATAACTGAAATAACAATTGACATCAAACCCAGTGAGAATGTACCTGAACACTATCTTTCCCATGTTGATATACTATCCAAGAAATGTGTCACAACTATTTAATTGAGAATCTGAGATCCAACACAACATGACCAACAAATCAAGCCTACTGAATACACAAAACCAACCACAATATACTAACATCAACAAGGTCTGAACGTGACAACAGGACTGAACCAACAACAACAAATAACACAACACATTCAAAGAATCACACAACATGCATCAAAGCATTTTTTCAAAGAACACAACACATTGGAACAAGCACGCAGTAAGCATTAAGTCAAATTAAATAAATGACATTGTCATAAATGCACTTGGATACAACTCAAGTGTACACAAATGCACATTGTTTAACATTGTTTATAGATATGATCACACAGCTCAAGTGTACAGAAATGCACTTGGACACATAGTAATAACATTGCTGAATTAGTCTTCGCTTGACTCTTCAACCTCTTCAAGTGAGGCAGTTGCACACAGTTTAAGGGCAGACGCATTGAAACAGTTTTTAAGACACTATCGAATTAGTCTTCGCTTGACTCTTCATCATCTTCTTCAATCCCATATGAGGTTGATGCCTCCTTGTTTTCCTGCCCACCAAGCAAAAAAAGATCAAAAAAACTATTTGTGAGGATCTACCATATTTGTAATAAATGAATTAATAATACCCCTTGTTTGCATGTCCAACTGTTATGTCCTTTTGCATTGCACGTACTACATGTTCTTTGCTTTTTTTCTTTCATTTCAGCAGGTGGTTTGAACCTTTGTGGTTTTCTAGTTCCTTTACATTCTGATGTTATTGGATCTTTTGCATTGATTTGATGTTGTGATTCTAGAAGCAGTGGCACATATTGACTTGCCTGAGTAGGAATATAGGTCTGGGATGATGGTATCCTTTCATCTGTAGAAACTAGAAACTGAATCCACTTTATGTTGCATATTCAAAACGTCAGCATATGAATTTTCAATGGTCTTTTGCACCATCATGTAAGTATCCTTTTCTTTAGAAGCTAAACCAACCAATCGCAGTGCTGATCTACACAAGCTGTTATACCTACTCAACATGGTACTATCACCTATCTCTACTTGAGTTTCTTGAGCATGATCAACTTTGTGGTTTATTTTTGCATTAATTGTCCAACGCTCCAAGACATATGATGGTGGAATCTTATGATAATTGAGAAATAATAGTACCTTGAGAGAATGACAACACAATACGCCAGTAAATTGAAAATGCCTACAATCACAAGATATTTCATCGGATTCTCTTTTTAAGGTCACCTTGTAGGACTTCCTTGCCGTGAAGTGATTCTCCTCTTCAGAAATATATATAATGTGATATAAGGAGTGTTTGATCACCTCTTCTATGTCATAGCTAGTTGTCTTCTTCATTTGCATACGGAAGTCTTTGTAAACTGTTCTTGTGTATACATTTCTTGCATGCTTCTCAATTGGGGCATAAGACCAAAGAGTGGGTGCTCCACTTTTAGTTTTATAGTCCTCCTCGTCTTCTTTGTCATATCGGTTGTCAACCACCTTTTCATATGCTTCAACAAATTTAAAAAGTGGTAAATGATTGTTGACATGGTCTTTAAAAATAGAATTCATGCTCTCACTCCGTTGTGTGGTTGACATGTTGGCAAAAAAAGTACCCCTGAAGTAAACAGGAATCCATTGATCTCTAATACTCCACAAGTGACGCAAATGTGTATTGTCACCTAAGTTGAATGTGCATATCATTCTTGTAAAGTGGAGAATTGTTGTTTTTTGGATGAATCAAACAGTGTACATTGTAGTCTCTTATATAACAAACAGAAAAAGAGACTAGTTAAGATGCAACCCATATGGGACTAAACAACATGAGAGAAAGAATAAGTGGAGCACATGCTAAGCACATGACGCTCAAGAAAACACATATTTCTATACTCCCCCTCAAGCAGGAGCGTAGATGTCAAAGAGGCCCAGCTTGTCAATCAGCGTCTAAAAGCGATTTTTGGGTAGCACCTTGGTGAAGATATCTGCAAGTTGTTTCTCTGTGCTGATATATGGAGTGTGAATCTGTCCGGACATAACCTTTTCTCGTACAAAGTGGCAGTCGACTTCAATATGTTTGGTTCTTTCATGAAAAGTAGGGTTGCTCGCAATAAAAATCGATGCCTTATTGTCACAGAACATAGGGATGGGGCTAGTCGGAGAGATGTCAAATTCCTTCAGAAGACAGTGGACCCACAGAAGCTCACATGTAGTATGAGCCATCGCTCTGTATTCTGCTTCAGCACTAGATCGTGCAACAACGGTTTGCTTCTTACTGCGCCATGTAACCAGATTGCCCCCCACAAAAGTACAATATCCAGATGTGGATTTTCTATCAGATCTACTGCCTGCATAATCAGAGTCATAAAAACCAGATAGGTTACAATGTCCATGCTTCTTGTATAATAGTCCTTTCCCAGGAGCACTTTTGAGATATCGAAGAATGTGACAGATAGCATCCCAGTGACATTGGTGTGGTTTATCAAGATACCGACTAACAAACCCAACAGCAGCAGCTAAATCAGCTCGAGTGACAGTCAGGTAGATAAGTTTGCCTACTAGTCTCCTGAACTGGTGTTGGTCAGCATATGGGGGAGAAGATTCACTGTCCCAGTCCATATTGGGATCCAGAGGTGTGTTAGATGGCTTGCAGCCTAACATGCCTGTCTCATGCAACAAATTCAGAACATATTTCCGCTGTGATAGGCACAATCCTGCAGAAGATCTAGCAACCTCAATACCCAGAAAGTATCGTAATTTACCAAGGTCCTTCGTGATAAAATGTTGTGCTAGATAGTTTATGGTTGCTTGAATCCCTACACTATCGCTGCCAGATAAGATAATGTCATCAACGTACACAATGAGAATAACAAGCCCTGATGTAGTTTTTTGTATGAAAACTGAGTGATCAGCCTGCGATCGGCGAAAGCCAAAAGAAAGTAAGATTTTACTAAGTTTGTCAAACCATGCTCATGGGCTTTGTTTTAAGCCATATATCGCCTTGCGAAGTTTACAGATTTTTGAAGCAGACTCCCCCTGAGCAACAAATCTGGGGGGGTTGCTCCATGTAGACATCCTCCTGTAGATCGCCATATAAAAAGCATTTTTCACATCAAGCTGGAAAAGAGGCCAGTCTTTATTGATTGCAACAGATATCAGAATGCGAACAGAATTGAGACGAGCTACTGGAGAAAAGGTTTCAAAATAATCAACCCCGTAAGTCTGGGTATATCCTTTTGCCACGAGACGGGCTTTCAGACGTTCAATGGTACCATCTGGCTGATATTTAATGGTGAAGATCCAGCGACAACCCACAGAATGGCAAGAAGATGGTCGGTCAACCAGATCCCAGGTATGTTGGTCATTCCGAGCTTGCATTTCCTGTTCCATAGCATGTTTCCAGGCAGGATGACAGAGCGCCTCCTTGGCGGTTTTAGGAATAGTCACAGCAGATAAAGCAGATGTAAAACAGGCAAAGTCATCACTGAGATTGGCAGATGAGCAGAAGCGACTAATAGGATGTTGATTACAAGAACAAACACCCTTCCGTAAACTGATAGGAATATCCAAGTCAGAAAGTACCTCAGTCGGTGGTGGATCATCCGCAGACGGAGGAGTTGGTTCGGCCGGGGCAGTGACAGGCTTCGGTCTTCGCTTGTAGACTTGTAAAGGGCGTTCTGGAGGCACAGCAGCAGGAGGCAGATTGTCTACTAACGGTAGTGGAGTGGTAGCCAAAATATCAGGAGTCACGTGTTTCCCGGTAGCAGAGTAATAGGGCATATGTTCAAAGAATATCACATCCGCACTAACATACCAATGTTTTGTAACTGGATCAAAACAACGGTAGCCTTTCTGAGTGCCAGAGTATCCTAAAAACACACACTTCACAGACCGAGCATCTAACTTGTTGATACCGGGGCGAAGATTTTTCACAAAACATGTACACCCAAAGATACGAGGCGGCACAGAGAACAGAGGTTTATCAGGAAATAAAAGGGCGTACGGAACTTGATTTTTCAAAACAGAGGATGGCATGCGATTGATAAGATAGCATACGGTGGACACAGCATCAGGCCAAAAACAGTGAGGTACTTTATAATGAATGAGGAGGGTGCGAGCAACCTCAAGAAGGTGGTGGTTCTTCCGTTCCGCTACGCCATTTTGTTGTGGGTGTATGGGCAAGTAGTCTGGTGGATAGTTCCTTGGGACACACAAAAAGAAGTAACAGCTTGTTGCATAAATTCAAGGGCATTGTCTGTGCGAAGAGTTTTAATAGATTGACCAAATTGTGTTTTAATTTCAGCAAAGAAAGTACGAATGCAATCTAATATAGTATTTCGACCTTTGAGCAGAAACAGTCAAGTGGTACGAGAATGGTCATCAATGAAAGTCAAAAAATAGTTCACACCAGAATTACTAGGCACAGAACATGGTCCCCAAATATACGCATGTACTAATTCAAAAGGTGCTTTAGAAGAAATAACTTTTTTAGCAGGAAAAATAGATCTAGAATGTTTGCCCATAACACAGGTCTCACAGGAAAATTTATCGCCTGATAAGTGTGGAAAAAGATGCTTCAATTTTTCTGCAGATGGATGTCCAAGCCTAACATGCAACTGTAGACCTGACACAGAGGTAGAGATCATCGCTTTCGAAGCAGGTGGTCCATCCAGGTAGTACAGCCCATCAGGTCCTTCACGGCCCGAACCAATCCTCGTCTTCGTGCGGATATCCTTCACAATACAACCAGAGGGATCAAATTTGACAGAGCAGTTTAGTTGTTTAATCATTTTGCTGACTGAAAGCAAATTAACAGGAAATTTCGGAATGTATAAAACTGAATTTAGATGCAGCTTTTGTGAAAGAGGAACTGTGCCGGTGCCGTGAACAGCAGTTTTAGATCCATTTGCAATAGTAACAGATGATATCAGAGTTGTACTAAGTTTTGAAAATAAATGAAGAGCACCAGTCATATGAGTGGAAGCACCGGAGTCGATGCACCACTGTTTGTTACCAGAAGATGATGAGGTGAGCATGGTAGATGGGCCTGATGTAAAGGGTAGTTGTGCAAGGCACTCTTGAAACATCTTCTCGAATTCTGAGCGGAGCCAATCAGTGTTGGTTGGTGCAGGTGATATGTCAGCAGGAGATTCAGCCACGGCAGCATCATCAGCGGTTTGGTTAGCCCAAGCAGGTTTACCGTGCTTGATCCAGCATCGGTCCTCAGTGTGATTGTCGCGGCCACACCAGTTGCAGTGACGTGGGCCTTGAGAAGTACCTCTACCTGGTGTAGAAGATCCTCGGCCGCCAGAAGGAGGAGGTCGTCCACCGCGACCGCGACCATGGCCACGGCCACGATTAGAGTCAGAAGAGCGCGCTACTAGTGCAGGATGCTCAGGAGTAGGTGTGGGAGTCAGAGAAGGCAGTCTCTGAACTCTTTTGAGGACATCACGAACAGTGGGCAGTGGATCGCTTGATAGAATTTGATCAACAACCCCCGAGAAGGAGGCAGGAAGGGTAGCCAGAAAATGCACAAGTTGAAGTTCATTTCTTTATTTCTGGGCAATCTTGATATCAACAGTTAGAGGGTGATACAATTCATATTCATTCCACAAAGCAGAACATTGATTATAGAAATCGTGAATAGAGGTGTCAGTGGAGAACTCTTTCTTGGCGAGCTGTTTGAAGATTTCGAAGACCTGCTTTGGATTCTCCTGATGTGAGTACACATGTGCCAAATGATCCCACATCGCCTTGGCATCATGGTGGCAGAGAAGAGATTGACTGATCCGAGGCTCAGAGTTGTTGAGGATCCAAGACATGACGCCTGAATCATCCTTGGACCACTGGATGTAGCTTTGTTTAGTCTTGTCATCAGAATCCGCCGTAGGAGCATCAGGAGGATTGGTCGTAAGATGGTGATATCTACCCTGCGCCTTGACATAGAGAACAAACGACGCCGACCATAGGTGGTAGTTGGACCCGCCGTCGAGTTTCACCGTAGTGACACACAGAGATCTGGGGGGCTCAGAGTAAGCCATAGTAGCAGTAGAGACCCTTAATGGGCATAGCAGAAGAACCCGAAACGGGCAGAAGTAGTAGGGATCTAACACAGCAGATCAGAAGAACCCGAAAACGGGCAGAATATGCATAGAAACCTACGCCTGCATGAGAAAAACTCAACGTTCCCCCATGAGGCGCAGGCAGAAATCCCCACGGACAAAGAGGACTCTCAACTTAGATGGCCAGCAGACACCCGAGCAGGAACTGACAGAAGCCCGGTCGTAGACGTAACAAAAAATTAGAAAGTGTTCAGGCCTTACGTAGGAGTGGAGAAATGGTTTTAGGTGGAGAAAATGGCGGAAGAAGGTATGGATGGGTAGATAGGATAGATGGAGAGAGAAGGAGAGGGCACGGGGTGGTGGTGGAGGCCGGTGGTGGTGGCGGTTTGGAGGTGGAGGGTTGCTGCAAGCAGCGGCGGCAGGGATGGAGTGGGGCGGCGGGCGGCTGTGTGGTAGTGGTGGGTGGGGGGGCGGCGGCTAGGGAGGATTAAGGTGAGGGAATGAGGGAGAGAAGGGAAGAAGAGGAGCTGGTAGGAGACTGCCGCCGGCGGAGGGGGGGGGACGGCGGCGGCTGGTGGGGTGCTGTTAGGTCATGGGTGGGAAATTAGAGTGGGAGAAAATGGAGGCCTGCTCTTGATACCATGTAAAGTGGAGAATTGTTGTTTTTTAGATGAATCAAACAGTGTACATTGTAGTCTCTTATATAACAAATAGAAAAAGAGACTAGTTAAGATGCAACCCATATGGGACTAAACAACATAAGAGAAAGAATAAGTGGAGCACATGCGAAGCACATGACGCTCAAGAAAACACATATCTCTATAATTCTCTTCCACCTATCCTCAAACTCTTCAATGGTGTCAGGCATGTTTATGCAAGAATGAAATTCTTCAACAAAACCAACAATTGTCCCATATATTACACCAAGGTGCTCACGTGCTTTCCTCATTATATGCCATTGACAGCAACGATGAACTACATTAGAAAAAACTATGTGAATCGCCTTCCTCATTGTTGGATCTTGATCAGTTAGTATTGCCTTAGCGTGTTTTTCAAACATGGCATTTAAAAATGTTTGGAATACCTAAATAAAAGAATCAGCTGTCTCATCATGTAGCAATGCACACCCAAATAAAGTTGACTGCTTGTGGTGATTCACACCTATGAATGGTGCAAATGGCATGTTGTACTTGTTAGTCATATATGTGGTGTCAAATGTAATCACATCACTAAATGTTTGATATGCCATCCTTGACTTAGCATCCACCCAGAAGATATTGCGCGTACAGCCTTCCTCGTCAAGTTGAAGTGCATAATAAAATAACAGATTAATTGCTTGCATTTTTCTGAAATGCTCCAAAGTGGAGGAAACATCAACACCTATATATTTCCTTCTCAAGGATACAAGCTCATTGCTCAGGTCCTTTCTAACAAAACTCACATTACAAATGCCACCACACTGACTAGCCATGAGAGACATAATTTGAGCAGTAGAAATATTCTGGTCATGCATAGCACGAACTAAATCTCGAACCTCTACTGACATATGTCGATGTGACCGGTGAAACCGCCTCTTGGATGGACTTTGAGTGAGGTCATGGTTGTGCTCTTTCTCAAAACTTGTAACCACCCACTTTGTGCCCTCTTCTTGCTTCACTCGCATTCGAGCCTTACAACCTATTCGTGCAGATGTCATATCTTTTTTTGGAGTACCCTTTACACCATCATCATCTTTGTTCTTTATTTTTTGTGAACCTTCCAATGAACATACAAACACTCTACCAGTAACATGTTTTGTTTTAGTAGAAACATACTAACTCCCCTGACGAATGTTGAATCCCACCTTGTAAGCATATCGATTATAAAATTCTTCCGCCTTTTTAATAGAATCAAACTGCAAGCCTATATATGGATCTGGATTAGATTCCACTTCAACTCTTTCATCATCGGCCCCATTATCATCATCATTAGGTTCAATTGGTTCATTAACCTAAGAAAATATGAGAGAAAAATGCTTACAAACAAATCCTTTACACTGTCACAAAATACACATATTTGATATTTAAAATTTTACAATATTTAGTTACCATTGCACATGTGTCCTCATCTCTATCAATTGGTGGCTCATAAGCTAGCCAATCTATGCCCATCATGCCATCAACGTCATCAGAGAAATCCATCACTATAGAGATTAATAAATTCAGTCATAAAATCCTTGAATAATAAATCAAAATATACATCAAAACATTGGGTCATTTAAACAGAGGTTTGTGCCACGATTGCTTTTGGGATGGGAACATGGTTGAGGGATTTCATCTCTAGGTTTGGACATCTGAGTTTCATCTTTAAGATGGGAATTCACTATGACAAAGACAATGTAATCTTTGATTCCAAGCATATCTAAGTGATTAAAACACATATACCTTAAACATAAAAGAAGCATATAGGAATGGACATCATTGTTGTAGACATCTTTGTGAAAAGATAATTGATGAATGCCTTTCAAGTGGGAGTTGTTTGTTTGGTGACTAACTACACAAGTGGGGAGTTGTTTGTTTGGTGACTAACTACACAAGTGGGGAGTTGTTTGTTTGGTGACTAACTACACAAGTGGGAGGGGACTGACAATCGACAAAGCCAATCTAGTGGCTACATACTACGGTTACACTATATTCTTTTTCTAATTGGTCCACTACGAATATTTTTTCTTCTTCTAATTGGTCAACTATGAATACTCTTTTTCTTCATTGTTAGCTGATTATATATGTGCTGAACTTAACAGTTAAAAGCTACCACACATGCTGCTAAGTGTTGTCATACTCGATTTGCTTATTACCATTGTTTATATTTTTGTATTCTATGCTCAACTCAACGTGTTTAATGTACATTTTTACATTATGAACTCATTAAATTACACCCCACAACATCTAACCAAACTAAACTCTATGTATGACTGATTTTGTTCAGCCAAGACTTGCGCTCAAAGTTTGGGCGTCTTTCCGTTCGAATCTATCTATCCATCCAATGACCTTAACTGAACACCGGACTGGGAGAAGACCTTGGTGATAAATATTTTGTACCTCAGAAAGGGGCAGGCAGACCGTAGAGGCTGGCTCTCCTGCAATGCCCGGTGGAAGTGGCTCTGCTGCAATGCCCGGCCGTGGAGGGCCTGGATTGCTAGTTGTTGCGGTTGAGCACAGATGAAGAGCCCTAATGATAGGCGACGAGCCCTGATGGTCGTCGGAGTCCCGCGCAGGAGAGCGGAGGAGGTGAGACCAGTCACTGGTGGGGAGGAGAGCGGAGGAGCACTAAGCAGTCATCGACGGGGAGGAGGAGAGTGGAGGAGGAGGAGGACGAGACCGTCAGAATGTTGTTCTCTGTCAGCGGGAAGAGTCCCGTGTAGGAGAGCCATCGAAGGAGAGAGGAGGATGACAGAGCAGTCACTGGCCGGAGAGAGGAGGAGAGAGTAACGAGAATGAGATGGGAGAGAGAGGGTAGTCGGGGTGGCAAGTGAGAGTGGGGGTGGGTGTGAAACGGAGGGGAGCCTACCATGTTGATGGTACCGTTAACAGGGTAAGTGGGCAGATTCTGCCTTTTGCCAGATCAAGATCCAACGCCTAAAAACTGAGGTGTACAAGAGCCCCAATACACTCGAGTGTATTGTAGCTCAATTATACATATATATATATATTTGTGTGTGTGTGTGTGTGTGTGTGTGTGCGCACGTGTGTGTGTGTGTACATACATACATATATATGTATACACACACACGCATATATATGAAGTATGTTAAACATTGGAGTATTTTTTACTGTTCCATTTTAATCTATTCTATATCCAACAGACAAAGACCACTTGCTGACAGACTTGTGTTTCTTTGTGAAACAAAACAAAGTGAGGCATGCCAATAAAAAAGAAAAGGGTAAGAGTATTGCAGATGAAATTCAGAAATAAAATCTATTAGAGAGTCTAGTTAAACTATTTAATTAAGTTATTTGAGTCTATTTGTATATGGGCCCATTAGGGTTTAGTCTAAAGTCTGCACGCTTCCCCCTTCCCCTATATAAAGGAGGAGGATTCTCTTATCAATGCATAGCATAGCCATCTTATATTTAACAATATGGTATCAGAGCACAAGATCCAACCCTAAAACCTAGTAAGAAAGAGAAAAGAAGAGGGATTTGTAGCCGACGGGCGGCCGCCTCCTCTTCCTTAGTGTGCCACAGGAAGGCCCCGTGGTGTCACCTTCGTCTACTTTGGTCTGCAAAACCGTCCACAAGGACACCTAATGCCGCAACCTAACCACCATACCATTGCCTATGTAACCAACTCCTCCTTTGCTCTCTCGTTTCTCTTCACATATCCGCCCTGGCATCCTGCATTGCGAGCGTTGTTCCACCACATGACATCCGTGCAATTTGGGCCTTCGGAGACTCTACCCTGGACTCAAGAAATAACAACAACATCTTCCTAAACTTCGTCCGTGCAGACCACCCCCCCTACAGGATCAACTTCCCGCACCACATAGCCATTGGTCATTTCTCGAACCAAAATCTCGTAGCTCGTGACGGAGTTCCTGGCATCCTACCTGCGATCAATGACGTACTCTCAACATACCTCGACCTGCGGTTGATGCACACCAACCTTGCAACGGGTCACATCCGTTGGGTCGGGACTCGACGACATGACGTCATCTAGCATGCACCGCCACATGGAAAAATTATAAGGCTACATTAGAAGGTTTTGCCTCACACTCGGGGAGTAAAAGGCAGCCATGAGGATTCACACTCGTTGTTTGTGATCGGCACAGGGAGCAACAACATGATCTTGAACTATGACCAATACAAACGGCGTCAAAAACTTTCTTGATGTGTGTCTTTCTAATGATGTTATGTTGATATCAGAGGAGTAAGCTACTCTCATCGTGTCACCCCACTTCGTGAGCAATTCGGGGGATGTGACAAGAGCGACGCTTGACGGTAATCACCGCCCCCGTTTGCAACCCCTTGTTACCTTACTGCTAACCAACTCCTTCCTTTCCCGGTCTCTCCTGCCACCCCTGTGTGTCTCTTAGACGTTGCCACTATCACCCTTGACCCTCTTCCTCTCCGAACCTCCTCTATCCCACTGTCGTGGTTACATCTACCTTCCTGGTGGTCGTCGACCCCCTGCCCTCCCCTAGTGCATCTTTCCATGTTGTCGATGAGCTTGATTGAAGATCCAACCCCTGTTGTCAGTTCTCCCTGGAATCCCCATAGTTGTTGTCATGCTCCACAATAGCCACGGCTGCCCATGGCAGGCCTACTAAATCCGTGGCTGCCCACGGGATGTCGATCAAGTACATCCTTCAATAACATTGTGTCTCCAAGTCCTGGCATGCCGGCCTGTCAAGTCCTCTATGCATTAGCGGCTATCTACACAAACAATACCGGAATCATGTTATCATTCATCGGTTCCGCTTCTCTAAGAAAAAGAATAATCTCATCTTGTTTTTCATAGACAACAGTAGAAACGCCCATGGAAACTGTGTGATCGTTAGCTTGTCGTTCATTGTGCCCATTAATTTCATTCGCAAGATGTTAACCAAGTTCATCAAGCTAAGTGATGCCAATGCCAAGCACATTGTCCTCTTCAATCTTGTCCTCAACCACAAATTTATTATTGTTATATTTATTGGTTATGGTATTAACTTCTTTGAGATTTGTGCAATGAGTTCTCTTCTAAAATGAGCCTCCGTGGGGGGGCTCCTCAACCCCCGCCCGCTAAGGGGTAGCGGGACCTCCTAATTTGGGGGGGGGGGACGTCCCCTAAATCCCCCGGTAATGCTATGGCTTATTTTTCTGGGGTGTTTCTTTGTTGTTGTCCACCCCAACCACATTTGTTTCTTTTTGTGGTTGGTGTGAGGGGGAGAAATAGAGGAGAGATGAGATGGAGAAGAGGAAGATTATAGTCTGTTGTCCTATGTTTTTGTGGATCATTATGCACTTCTTGAAGAATTTGTAGAGTTCTACTACTGATATTTGCATCTAGAAGTCATTATATGCTTCTTGGAGAACTTACCATTCTAGAACTTCATGCCTATTGCATGCTTGTTTAAGTTGATGGTCTTCTACCCGGCTACATTGACTCTACTTTTTACTTTTTATCTATGCTTTGTTTGCACGTTGACATTGTCCATGCTTTGCGCATGTTCACTCTTTACTTGTCTGTGCTTTCTTTGCACGTTGACTACTACTATTATAAACCAGCACTCTCAAGACTTTTCTCCTGTGAACTGGCACTCTCTGGACCTTCTACTGTGAACCAGCACTATCTAGACTACAACGATAACGATTGTGATGAAGATTCTAAAGCCTTCTTGTTGTTGTTTACTATAACTCTAGATGCTACATCCTTTTTGATCAAGAAGCTTTTGCTACCTATTTGCGACATGCACCTGCGACTTGCGACATGCTTCAAATGTGACCTGCTTGCATACCTACTTTGGATTATCTACTTGAGGGGGAGTATTTGACGGATGAGTGTTTTATTGTAATCTTGAGAGGGAGAAATTCTTGTAAGGGCTTGGTTTTTTTCAATTAGCTTTTTTATCTTTAGTTTGTCTGTTTGCAAGCTGACTTGGGATTCTCCCAAGCTTCAACTTGAGGGGTACTATTAGAGACTCTACTTAATTAAGTTATTTGAGTTTATTTGTATATGGGCCCAAGTGTGTCTTGGCCCATTAGGGTTTAGTCTAAAGTTTGTACGCTCCCCCCTTCTCCTATATAAAGGAGGGGATTCCTCTTATTAATACACTGCATAGCCGTCTTTTATTTAACAACAAAATTTTGTATGATCCTTGACTGTTATTCACTTTATCATTTTTATCATCTTTTGATACTATATATATATATATATATATATATATACATAGAGAGAGAGAGAGAGTTGAGCTACAATACACTTGTGTATTGAAACTCCTATACACCTCAATCCATAGTTGTTTGATCACATGTTGGTTCGGATTACAAAGATGTTAACTGACGGAAGACCTTTGTCCCGTCTGTGGACCCATTTCATATTGTTTATTTTCTTATCCATAATTACGTCGTCCTGAGCTCTCTCCTCCATCCTCCCTCCTCCAACTCTCATTTTCTTCCTCGAGCAGGTGATTACGGGAGCAACTACCAGCGATGACGATATTTTGTCCCCTCATTTCCGATGCCAACATTGCTTTATTGTCTCCAAAATATACAAAATCAGCTCTGTAATCCGCGTTGTTGGTCTTCATGCGACTCCTCAGTGCATATCACTATAATCTTATCATTCCTCCATCCGTGTAGCACTGGGCATGCCCCAATCGAGTGATATGTAGAAGCCAGCAGGTTGTTGTTCACATCATGGGGTATAGCCCCAGTCGAACACGTCCGAGACCACATCTTCCAGACTCGACGCTTCCACCATGCATCGATTCACGTATTGCACCATCCCAGCTGCACTATTGTCGTACTACTCAAATGAGACACCTATACCCCAGACGGGCTTCCCACCCCAGATCTCGCCACCTACTGCGTATGCCAACGGGAAGGAGAAGGACCCGCGGTGAGTTGCATGTCGGAGGCACCAGAAGGATGTGCGATAATTGACCCTGAAGGGTTGAGGCAACCTCATGCGCGAGATAATGTTGCTCAGGTAGCCCGACCGATCCTCACCAGAGAAGAGGTACCCGTTGTCGCCGGAAGCAGCCGCACCGTAGTGTTGTTCCTTGCGGTTGCAAATTGCACAGTCAAAGGCGCAGCACTAGTGCATCAGTGCTCCTCCATCGGCATAGAAGTCGTCTCTGCCGTGCAGAAACGACTGCGTTGCCGATAGTTGTGCGGTCTAAGAAAACTACCCGACTGTCCCAAAGGGTTCGTGTAGGAGGAGGCCTCCACCGCCATTAGTAGCGTTGTTGTTTGCAGCGCCGACAACCGTTGCCTGGGAGCTTGAGTAGACGAAGTTGATTTTTGCCTAGATGCCCTCCATGGAGAGAGCGGCGCATTCATATGCCAGCGCGGCTTTAAGACAGTATCGAACGTCCCCAACCAGTGACGCTCCTTGGTGGTAGGATCCCAAATCTCTGCAGTATACCGGCCCCAAGGGCGCCTATGGACGCGGAGGTAGCGGGACACTCTATTGTTCAGAGTATACCGGCCCCAAATCTCTGCAGTATACCGGCCCCAAGGAAATGCGCCGCCTCTTAACAATAGGAAATGTATCCTCTGGCAGGACACATAAACTTCAAATCATTGCTTAATACCAACAATAAAATTGGGTTATGAGTGTGTTTGATTCACAAAGTGGTTGTTTTTCTATTTTAATGTGGAGCAAATCACATCCAGTGACAAGATTTCATAGTATAGCAATATTATATATATTACTTGGTAGATATGTGAACGTGCATATTCTGTATCAGATTAGATAATGTGATTTTTTATTCTTTGACCACTCATTTCACGATATCAAGCAAATTCATAAGTCAATAAAGATTAG
Organism: Alisma plantago-aquatica; assembly: GCA_963693085.1. Classification (NCBI taxonomy): domain Eukaryota; kingdom Viridiplantae; phylum Streptophyta; class Magnoliopsida; order Alismatales; family Alismataceae; genus Alisma; species Alisma plantago-aquatica. Next base: position 811,057,174 of record OY856411.1, read on the forward strand.
ACATATTACTACTAAATTCTACATGTAGCAAATATGCTTCATTCACCATGTTTACAATTCACTAAACAATAGTAAGTCAGTTGTATTTCTAATCAATTCTATTTTAGGTCTCGGGCAGTATTTCATTGTGTGTGTGTGTGTGTTTGTGGGGGGGGGGGGGGGGGGAGCTGAATGCCCATGACTGTGCGATTGAAATTATTAACAGTCATAAGCAATTTATCACTTGCAGGGCAAAGAAATCTTGAATGATTACATTTGTTTGTGGCTTTATGCCAATCCTCAAATAACTGTGAGGAAACTACTATGGAGACATCTAATTGACATGGGCCACACTTTCAGTGAAATGAGTGAATTCAATACCACGATTTCTCCCAACGAGAAATATGGCATCAAGCTGTATAATTATAATATAGTCAAGGTTTTTAATGATACTCTCCTTCAAGATGGCACTACTGATCAGGGTTTTTCTGGAGCCAAGTTTACATATAAGAAGGGGCTCCTTCAAGAACGTTTGGATAGAGCAGTGGCTAATGTGCAGTCCATTCAGCAATTCTCGAACTACATTGTTAAACATCTCCCTAGAATCAAATATGATCATCGTACTCTACTTGTTACATCCCTAGAATATCTCCCTAGAAACAACCTAATCCAAAGTGATTTCATGCCAAGCAACCTGGTACAATCATTCTAAATTTCAAAGGATGCTTGACAGCGCGTGGCATAAGAACAAGGATTTTCCCTCCATTCTTAGTCAAGTTTTGAAGGAAATTCCGAGTTGGAACAGCAAGGTCAGAAAGAGAAATACAAAAACAAATCGAGGCTTATTAGGAATATCGACACCCTGCAAAAAGACTTTGCCAATAACTACAAAACCCCGACTGACAATATGTGTATGGAAATGCAATGGGAGCTGGATCCTGTGTTGGCTAAAGAAGATGAGATGTGGAAATAGAGAAGTCACATTAATTGGCTACGCTACAGAGATAACAACTTCTAATTCTACAATGCGTATGTCAAACAAAGAAGAGAGGTAGCACTATCCCCATGTCGAGAGATAAGGATGGCACTTAGATTTCTGATAACATGGAGCTTATGAAAATGGTTGAAAGCCACTTTATGGACTTTTTCACTGCTCCTGACTCCTAGTCACGAGCCATCAGCAACCACGTCCCTGAAAAGGAGATTTACAGTATTATCAAGGAGTTAAACCCCTACAAAGCTGTGGGACCTGACATGTTTATGTCTGAAAAAGAGCTGGTCTGTTATACAAGATTCTTGGGCTAGCTCTATAAAACAAGCCACTGGTGGTGCCGATCTGAACATGGATGTTTGTAATGCTAATATGGTTCTTATCCCTAAGATCTCAAAGCCTGAGAAGCGTGAACATCTGAGACCCATTTTCTTAAACAATCTCTGCCCAAAGCTTTCTTCTAAGGTGATTGTGGAACGATTAAAAGAGTTGATTCCTGTGTGGATCTCACTGACACAAAGTAGTTTTGTGAATGGTCGGAGGATTACCAATAATATTGTGGTGGTACAAGAGATCATCTATAACATGAGGAGGAAAACAGCTACTAAGAAAATGGTGAACGAAGTAGACCTTTCCAAGGATTATGACAGAATATCATGGCCATTTATTACTGACACTGTGAATGATACTGGTTTTCCTGCTAATGTGGTGAGATGCATAATGAATTCTATTACAAGGGGCATCACGAGAATTGTTTTGAATGGAGTTCTGGATGAGATTCAAAGTATCCAGGGGAATATGGCAGGGAGATCCCCTGTCCCTGTATATATTCATTCTCTGCATAGAACGCCTTGGCCAAATGATCGAACAAAGATTTCATAACAAGGATTGGAAAGGTATCAAGATTTATCCAGGGGGACAAGAAATTGCACACCAATGCTTTGCTGACGATCTTATCATAGTTGCTCAAGTTAAAAGTGAAGCAAATAAAAGTTATACTCAAACTGTATCACAGAGTTTGAAACTGCTTCTGGTCAAGCCATTTCTATGGACAAAACTAGCATCTTCTTTGCTTGGACCTAGCTACTAAAAGGAATATCAGCAACCTCAGTGGTTTCTAATGCACCAAGGATCTAGGGATATATCTTGGTGTATCTGTTGTACACTCAAGAGTAAAAAAAAAATACATATGTTGAGGTTCTGGAGAAGATTACCAGTAGAGTTAACTCCTGGTCTTCACGCTGCCTGTCTCGCGTAGGGAGGGTGTGCCTTCCAAAGACCTTACTGTTGTTCCTACCTATGTGATGCAGACTGCAGTGCTTCCTCTTAGCCTTGGCGATAGGCTTGATAGTATGATTAGGAAGTTTGTTTGGGGAGGGGACACAAGGATCACCCCATGTCGTTGGTAGCGTGGAATAAAGTTGCTAGTTGCAAGGAGAATGGTGGTTTGGGCTGAAGTAAATGCAAGATTGGAACTTGGCTCTGATCCTCAAGAATTCATAGGAGGTCAGTACAAGTAGGAACTCGCTTTGGTGCAAAGGTCTAAAGAGGATATATGAGAGGTATGACCGCCTAAAACTCCCTCAAATCTCTCATATTGTCTAGGAAACAATTGATGGAAAGGGTCTCATTGACCGGAATCCTTATCTTTACCGTATCTCTGGTGCAAACATCAAAAATGGAAGTCTGGCACAAGGATGGACAGATCCTGTCAGAGCAGGTTGCGAAACCAATTCCTGGGGAGCTGTTGGACCTGAGAGTGAGCAACTTGGTTGATCTAAGAGGAGAGTGGGATTCCTATGACTACCTGCATAAGGAGGTTGCAGACAAGTACATGAAGATTCGCATTACAACTCACATGAGCAGCGATGACCTGAGAGTGTGGTGTCGCACGGAGATTGGAATATTTTCAACCAGTTCGGATTACAAACTCATCAGAAAAGAAGGGCTGCTGAGCCAAGATGTCATTCTGATAGACTACAACAAATGTATGCCGAAATGCAACAAATGCTTCGTGCAAAAGATGTGGTTACTTTGAGGAAACCATGATCCATGCAGTTCGGAACTGCCCTGAAGTCACAGCATTTCAAAGGGGTCACAACTACGAATGAAAGATCTGCAGATTTTTTCAATTACAGCCTACAGAGTTGGTTCCATTCCTATCACAAAAGGAATGATCTGCAGACTATCAAGTTCATGATTTTTTGCCGGTATGTTTGGTGATGTAGGAATCTCAGTATCTTTGAGAACATAAAGAAAACCAAAGAACATCAACTGGGGTTCATTAACAATAAAGTTCAGGCATCTGAGAAGGCTTGGCACAATGAGAATCATATGCATAAGGAGGAGAGACAGGAGATGTGGGAAAAACCTATCGGTAATGTTATCAAGTTCAACGTTGACGCATCTGTCAATAGAAACAAGGCGGTTGTTGCTGTGGTAATAAGAGACTCACGAGTGGCCTGGCTGGGAGGCATGAGCAAGAACCTGACATGTAACAATGTGATGGAAGTTGAAGTTTCTGCAATTGAAAGGGCTATTATTGTTAAGAATAAGAGAGGCATTCTCTCCCCCTCTCCCATGCCCATGACGGAGGCCGAATGTCCGGAAGGGTGGTAAATCAAGGCGGCAACTGAGATTTGAACCCGGGTCCCTTTATTAGGGGACACCGTTCTTGACCACTTGAACCACTCCTTGTCGGCAAAGGGCTATTATTATTGCTAGTGTTGATGCAATGGATCATGGTACTATAGAGACGGATTGCCTGGGTGCTGTGAATATCCTAGAACAAGATGCTTGGTTGAACCCCAGATATGCCTCTTGGATTCTGAATATTAAAAGCAGCTGAAAAGGACCAGTAATGTTGTTGTTGTCCATGCAGAACGTGAAGCCAACAAATTGTATGACTGTGTTGCTAAGTCCAAACTTATAAACCCTAGTGGTATTCTCTGGTTTGAGAAACCACCGCATGAATCTCTAAGACTCTTTCTATATGAATTTAAATGTAATAGTAGTACTAGTACCACGTTTGATCTTGCTTTGAATCATTTAATTTGTAGTTCAATTTTTGTTTTGCATGTAAGAGAAGGGTGTGACGAATAAAAATACCTTCTGTCCGCTAAAAAAGTGTTTGAAAAATCGGCTTGTGATCGACCAAATAATTGGTTCAGTAGGTGTAGGTGTAGGTGTAGGTGTACCACTTCAAATATAACACATTGGGCACACAATCAGACCAGGTCCTGTTAATCGGGCGCTTGGGCGTTTAATCGGCGCCTTTTGAAGAATAAATGTTGCAGTTTTTTTTCTACAATAATTTTTCTTAAACCTATTGTTGGTCATTACAGTTACAATCCCTTAAAACTCTTCATATATTTAATCTTCTCCCATGTTTTCTCGATAAGTACATAGTTTAATGTTAATTAAATTGTTTCTAACTGTTGATATTACCCTATCCGATATCATCATAGTTTCTGATTACTAATTCACTACAATATTAATCTGACTGATTGTCATTATTAGCTCCTGTATATTGAATATTGATTTAGCTGCATATTCTTTATATTGATTACGTGTATATATAGTTCATTTTGTTTGTATCTATGCTTAATTACTATCAGAATGAAGCTTAACTCCTACCTTTAGGACATGATGAATCTCACATCACAATAAGATTCTACGCCAATTTTAGCTGCAAAGTTTTAATATGACATATGATTAATATAAAAATGTGTATGATTAATATATAATTTTTATATAATCTATAATTATTTAAAAATAAAAACCAATTATACTCTCGCATACCTTATATACTTTATTCGATACCATGTTTTCCCGTATACCGATTACCGCTTTTCAGAATTATGTTTAAAATGCTACTACTTTCTGAAACAAGGTAAAGCAAGCAATTGGAGGAGAAATCTTGACACCCAAAGCTGCTAGAGTCTCATATGTCTATAGGCATGTAAATACAAAGGTGTTACCCAGCAGAAAGCACAAGTTGTTACATATATATATAACGCACATCGCACATCGTGAACGAAGTGTGAAATGCAACAGCTGAAGAATTTGATGAAGGTTGTTGCTGGTGGGCCAAGTACTCAGGTAACAACTATGGGCTCAGTCTTAGACATAACTCCGATGACTTGTTAACAGACTATGGAAAACCAGTGTTGTCAAACCCAACCTGGACCAACCAATTCAGCTGCTTGAACCACCACTTGGGAAGCTTGGTGGGTCAGGCGAGCTCAAAACCCATTTTAGGCCAAAATAGTGGTTGACTCGGTTACCCGGCTGGTTGAACTGGTCACCTGCTGACCTGGGACGTTCCCACAGCTCAACCATGCTTAAAAATCCAACCTACTAACTAAAATCCTCTAGCACCCTCGCCAACACTCTGCCGTACCAAATTTAAAACCAACTCCTAGACAACCTTAAGTATGCAGCAGACAAATATAGCTTCTTAGTTTAGATTCTCGGTTCATCTATCTCTATTCTTACTATGTCAATCCTGTTTATTGTAATCTATTGATTACGCTCCTTTTGATCTGCAGTCATCATCAGTAATTCATGTTTAAGCTATTGATGAATATATGTTTAACAATTGTTTGTTGAATCTTGAATATATATGCACTCACATTCATATGACGTCATCTTGACGTCACCAGGTCAACTAGGTCAACTCAACAATTGAACCAGAGACCCGAGACCTGGGAGCTGTGTCAAGTCAACCTCTGGGTCGGGTTTACAAACCTTGCCGCAAACTAAGCACCGAGAAAGAACAGTCTGAGCTTGTCATTGAACTTTTGAAGGAGCTAATGTTGAAGCGTCTTTGTGAATAAATCGGCTATTTGTTGTTGACTTGAGACATGTTTGTGTTTGGTGATGAAGGTTCCTTGTGCCATCTTTCAAACAAAGTGGTCGTTATACAATGAGATATCTTTGTTTGATGTGTAAAACAAAATACAATGCTCTCTCTTCTATAGGATAAGAGAGTAAGACTTAAAACAAGTATAAGCAATATGGGATAAAAGAAAGGCTAATAGACAAGACAAGTTTAAAGAATATAATACAACAAATAACATAACATAACAAAACTAGTAAAGTATATATACTAATACTCCCCCTCATGCGGAGCATAGATATCGATCATGCCCATCTTGTCCATCATGATAGTGAATCTGACATTGGGAAGAAGCTTGGTGAAGATGTTTGTTACTTAATCAGAGGTATGTGTATATGGAGTGGAGATATGGCCAGATAAGACAGCTTCTCTAACAAAATGGCAATCCACTTCAATGTGTTTGGTGCGCTCATGAAATGCAAGATTGCTGGCAATGAATAGAGCAGATTTGTTATCACAATACATGGGGATAGGATTTGAATCAGAAATATCAAACTCTTTCAGAAGACCATGGACTCATAAAAGTTCACAAGTAGTATGAGCCATTGCTCTATACTCAGCTTCATCACTAGAGCGGGCAACAACAGTTTGTTTCTTACTACGTCAGGTAACAAGATTACCTCCTACAAAAGTACAGTAGTCAGATGTAGATTTTCGATCCATCTTGTTGCCTGCATAATCAGAATCAGAGTAGCCTATGAGTTTACAATGCCCATATCTTCCATAAAACAAGTCTTTATCTGGTGAGCTCTTCAAGTATTTTAGAATATGGTATGCAACTTCCCAGTGACACTATCTGGGTTTATCTAGGAATCTGTTGACTAAACCCACTACAGAAAATATATCAGCCTGATAACAATTAGATATATAAGTTTCCCTACCAGTCTGCGACATTTTTGATGGTCAGGGTATAGAGGAGAACTATCATCCCAGTTAGTATTGTGATCTAAGGGAGTAGTAGCAGGTTTTGCCCCAAGCATTCCTATTTCAGACAAGAGATCCAGAATATATTTTCTCTGTGATAAGCATATACTTGAAGAAGAGCGAGAAACTTCAATACCCAGATAGTGTCTCAGTTTGTCCAGATCGTTGGTGACAAAGTGTTTTTCCAAGTATTCTTTAGTAGCATGGATGCATGCTTGATCACTTCCAGATAATATTATATCATTAACATAGACAATCAGAATTACAAGACCAGAGGGAGTTTTCTTAATATAAACAGAATGATCAGAATGAGATTGGTGGAAGTTGATTTTTTGAAAAATAGTACTCAATTTGTCAAACCAGGCATGAGGACCCTATTTCAGGCCATAAATAGCTTTGCGCGGTTTGCATACTTTGGAAGACTCCCCCTGAAAAACAACCTCAGGTGGTTGCTCCATATAATCCTCCTCATGTAGGTCACCATATAAAAAGGTATTTTTAACATCTAATTGGAATAGATGCCAATTAGAATTTACTACTACGGAAATAAGCACACGAACAGAGTTCAAGTGAGCAACAGAAGAAAAAGTCTCAAAATAATCAATGTCATATGTCTGAGTATAGCCTTTGGAGATAAGGCGAGCTTTCAACCGTTCAATAAAGCCATCTGGTTGATACTTGACAGTAAAGATCCACCGACAACCTACAGGTGAGCAATCAACTAGTGCATCAACCAAGTCTCATGTGTGTCGGTCAGTAAGAGCCTACATTTCAGTTTCCATAGCTTGGCGCCATGCAGGATATTGAAGAGTCTAAGCATCATTTTTAGGAATAGAAACAACAGATAGAGCAAAAGTGAAATTGGCAAAATTTGTTCTCAAGTTAATAGTCTAACAGAAATTCCCAATGGGATGTTGAGTGCAAGACCTAATCCCTTTTCGTAAACTGATTGGAATATCAAAATTAGAAAATACCAGAGGTATAGGTGGGTCTGCCGATGAGGATTGAGGAATTGGAGGGGTTATGGAGGGAGTTGTAGCTTTTGGTCTTCTTTGATATACTTTCAGCGGTGGAGTCGGTGCAACAACCGTATCAGACAAGTCAGAGTCATCAGTCACAGGCAGAGGTGTATCAACTACTAGATCAGATGCCAGAGTAGAACCTAGTGTAGAGTAGAACAGCATATGCTCAAAGAAGACTACACCAGCACACTCAGTGCAACAACCATATCAGACAAGTCAGTGTCATCAGTCACAGGCAGAGGTGTATCAACTAGTAGATCAAATGTCAGAGTAGAACATGTTGTAGAGTAGAACAACATATGCTCAAAGAAGACTACATCAGCACTAACCAACCACTTTTTATAGAAGGATCGTAACAGTGGTACCCTCTCTGGGTCTGAGAGTACCCCAAGAAAACACATTTGGTTGAGTGTGGATCAAGTTTAGTCAAACTAGGGTGCAAGTTTTTGACAAAGCATGTGCTTCCAAAAATTCGAGGGGGCAAGGCAAAAGGAAGGGCATCAGGATATATGTAACGACCGCCACATAACTGACAGTCAAATCGTTACTAATTATGTGGAATAATCATAAGCAGCGGATTAACAAAAATCACTAAAAATTAAAACCATTTTGCAAAGAGATCCATTTCTAGGAAAAACTCTTTAATGAAGAACCAAAACCTGATATTCACCATTGATCATTTTGTACATACATTGTACCATCTCTTCTCGAGGATAACATATAACAGTTGCTTTCTCAAAATATATACTTAAAGCAACATCAAACCTCGAGGCATACAAGCCAAAATCTTATATTGTTTATAAAACCAACATGTACTAAATCCAAGGACTTGAGAGTATAGAGACGACACATAGGACTTCTATCTACAAGACACGACAGACAGTACACTCAACCTGAGCTGTCACTGCTATCCCTGTTGCTGATGTTCTCCCTCTGCAGTACGGTCTCAACCCCCTCGTGCACGTCCACCTAAAAAAATGTGGATCCCACGAGATGAGACAATTGTCCCAGCGAAAGATATAACTATCTGCCAACAATGTTATTATCATAGGTAAATAGTATTAAACTGAGCTGAGGATAAGCAGTTTAAAACATTCTCATCTTTTAAAGCATTGCAACTATCTATGATAGAGCAGTAAATCATCTATTCACTTTACAAGGAATATGAAGAACATGTATATCATTCACCCATCATACTATATCAACATCTCAAGCTTATCCTGTGATACTCATTATCATGATATGTCATCCATGAATCATTCTCATTTCTATCTGTTGGCCTCAGCCAATCTGCTAGCCAAGTGTTGGATTGTACCAGTCATGTGAATATACATCATCATATTTTGTCCAGGTATTGGACTATGCCAATCTTGTGCAACTATTCTAGGTATTGGACTATGTCAATCTTGTGCAACTATTCCAGGTATTGGACTATGTCAATCATGTACAACTATTCCAGGTATTGGACTATACCAATCCTGTGCAACTATTCCAGGTATTAGACTATGCCAATCATGTGCAACTATTCCAGGTATTGGGTTATGACCAATCCTGTGACATTATTCCAGGCATTGGGTCATTACCAATCATGTACAATTATTCTAGGTATTGGGTTATAACCAATCATGTTACATTATTCTAGGCATTAGATTATGACAATCATGTGAGTGTTGCATCTAGGCATCGGGTTATCTCAATCATGTAGTTTTATTCTAGGTATTGGACTATGCCAATCCTGTGACATTATTCCAGGTATTGGATTATGCCGATCCTGTGAGTGTTGCATCCAGGCATCGGGTTATCCCAATCTTGTAGTTTTATTCCAGGTATTGGACTATGCCAAATCTGTGACATTATTCCAGGTATTGTATTATGTCATTCATGTGAGTGTTGCATCCAGGCATCGGGTTATCCCAATCCTATAGTTTTATTCCAAGTATTGGACTATGCCAATCCTGTGACATTATTCCAAGTATTGGATTATGCCAATCCTGTGAGATTATTCCAGGTATTGGGTTATACCAATCTTGTGATACCATGGCCAAATTGCTAAGGATTCCATAGTAGTAGAATACCTTTATGTTCCCCTTTCTCTTTCATTATGGGATATCAATCCCTTAAACTCATCATTGAATACCACATCACCTTTACTAGGCATTATACCTTGTCCAAGCCATCATACTTATTCACATCATTTATATAATACAAGTATTCCTCTTATCTCCTTTGAGCATATTCAAATACTATAGCCCTTATTTGGCTATAAGCATAAAGCATGTATGATAAAAAAATTCATTATTATTATGGTATCCATTTATTATTATTATGTTACCAAATTTCCATTTCCTGGTTTATTTTGAACATTATCATTTTTTACATGAGACTTTTATAAACGTCTTGTTACCTCTCACTAGGCAATAACTATTCTCATGGCTCACAAGGCCCATTAAACATCTTGTTACCTCTCACTAGGCAACAACTAACCACATGGTTCACAAGGCCCATTAAACATCTTATTACCTCTCACTAGGCAACAACTAATCATATGGCTCACAAGGCTCATTAAACATCTTGTTACCTCTCACTAGGCAACAACTAATCATATGGCTCACAAGGTCCATTAAACATCTTGTTACCTCTCACTAGGCAACAACTAATCACATGGCTTACAAGGCCCATATAATTGGTATTATATGAAACATCATAGCTCATACTTAGTTATGCTCATTATCTCATGCTATTAGCATGGTTTCAATATGGTTAAGGATTCCCCTTTATTAACCAGTTGTAGTTTCAAATCACATCATTACCCTTCATTAGGGTTAAGGTTTCCCTTTTTAAGCTAACTAGGGTTTTCAAGTACATTCATCAAGAATCATAACCCTAATTCAGAATCCACACATATTAGGAGTATCAATGTATGCTCATTTCATGATTATCACAGAAGTATGAGTTTCTCTCTCATCCTCACTAGGATGTTGATTACTTCATACTTTATTAAGTTGGCTCGACCTTTCCTTCAAGGTTCATTAGCCTACTTAATCAATATTCATTAAACTCCATACCTCTTAATTTATGACTTGATATAACACACTTCATGTGTTACTCCATCAAGTACATTGCATCTAAGGTGCTTTCCTTCATATGGGTTTTGAGGTGCTTCCACCATATCGGGGATAAGGTGTGTGCTTGCTACCCATATCACTTTAGAGGTTTATGTGTGCTTACCATATCACCCTTGAGGTGTATGTGTGCTTACCATATCGGGTATGAGGTGTATGCGTGCTTCCATATCACTTTATAGGTGTATTTGTGCTTACCATATCACCCTTGAGGTGTATGTGTGCTTACCATCTCGGGTTTGAGGTGTATGCTTGCTCCCATATCACTTTAGAGGTGTGTGTGTGATTCACACCATATTGGGAAAAGAGGTGTATGCTTGACCTCATATCGTCCAAGAGGTGTATACTACATAACCATGTCGTGCAAGGAAGTATAAACTCATATCCATATTGTTTTAGTGGTATAAGTGCATCACAATATCGGGTTAGAGGTGCTTGCTTATGTGCTTGAACCTGATATCACTTTATAAGGTGATACCATCACCTTCAAGCTCTAGACCTTCATTCTACTTGTTCTAGTTCATGGACAACAATCCTAATTTACTACTAGAGCTCATGGATTCATCAATTATGCAAGAAAATTCTATTTGAAAGTAAATCATTTAACTAAGGCAAGATTGACGATAAATAATAACATAATTGAGTTCAAGTTATATAACCCGCCTCAAGAGCAAATTCCAAGATCCAAGCTCCAAAGCTTCACATTCCCAAGGTTGAAGGTGAGCTTCTCAAAGTTCCAAGACTTGAGCTCCTCGGCCCTATGCACGATACCTCACCACTTGAGGCCGATATCCCTCACTTATGGCCAATATCCCTCACTTGGCCGATATCACTTTGCAATGGGTGATATCACTTTGCTATGGGTGATACCAAAGCTCTATGCACGATACTCCTTCACCCTTGGACGATATCTAGACTCTATGCACGATATCTAAGAGCAAGGGTTGATAGATTTCGAAAAATTCCACGTATGGGCGAAAGGAAGGGTATATATACTTGAGTTTCATGAAAAAAGTGTGTATATGAGGTGTCACCATTTTAAGCTACTAGGTGCCACGTGTCCATGCATGGTTGACACCTGTCCTTGCATGCATTCATATTTATCTTGACATACAAAACACTTGAGGATAATCTAAAGATGATATTTCAGCCATTAGTTATCTTGTTTGATAAGAGATATCATCTTTATCTCATAAATTATGCAAACCAAGACAACTTTTGCAAGGAGCATATAACTCGACATGGATCACCTCCTTAAGGTGCTTTGCCCATCATGGGCAAGGTCAAGAGTCAATAAACCGATATGGGATCCCCTCTATGGCTCCTTGGCCTATAGGCACTCCCATATGGACTCTACAACCCGATACAAGCTCAAATTAGGGTTTCACATTCAACACTTTCTTGGTCTTTTCATCACCAAGAGTATCAGACTCAAATATGATTAAAAAATGGAGCCTCCTTCTTTGTCTCTCCTTTAAATGATACTAGGAGGGATTAGGGACACTCTAGAGGTGGAAATTTGCATATCAACCTTATATTTTGGATAAATTACAACTTGCACCAAAATTGGTACACAAGTCACCAGCATTATTCAAACTTGGATTTTAAGCTTTCCACAAGCCACCACCTCATATCTTTCTCTCTACAATGATGCTAAAACACATGAGGCATGTTCAACATATGAAATATTACAATATGACCCCTTATCTTGGGTAATTTGCATTTTGGTCCAAAACATGAGAACATTGCTCAAACATTATTCAAACATGACCAAATTTGAAACATAAGTTTGTTACCTGATAGCAAAACACTTTAGAGGATTATATTAAAGTTCTAAAAAACTTGCTTAGCGACAACAAACAAGGTTACCTCATAACCCAGGTCAGGGTCATCACAATATAAGATTTGATACAACACTTGATTGTCAAGAACAAAAGAGGCCATGACATTAATAAGGTAACATGCAGTAGATATAGCTTCCCGTCAAAAGAATTTGGGCATGTTATAGTGAAAAAGGAGGGTACGAGTGACTTCTAGGAGGTGTCGATTCTTACGCTCCGCAACCCCATTCTGTTGGGGTGCGTATGAATAGGAGGTTTGATAAATTGTACCCATTTTTTGACAAAATTGACTGACAAATGATTGCATAAATTCAAGGGCATTATCAGTGCGAAAGATTTTTATAGGCTTATCAAACTGGGTATGGATCTCAGCAAAAAAGGATGTGATAGCATCTAGCATGTGAGATCTATCCTTTGATAAAAACAACCATGTAGTTCTAGAAAAATCATCAATAAAGCTCATAAAGTACCGAAATCCAGAAATACTGGGAACAGAATAGGGACCCCAAATATCAGCATGCACAATATTAAAAGGTTGTTTTGAGCCAATACAAGTTTTCTTTGAAAACGTAGAACGAGTTTGTTTGCCCAACTCGCATGTTTCACAATGAAAAATTGAATCTGAAATAGCAGGTAGTAAATCTTCAACTTAGAAGATGGGTGTCCCAGTCTATAATGCCACTATAGACCTGTCACAGAAGCAGTCCGTAAAGTAGCAGGCTTTGGCGTATCCAAATAGTATAAGTCGTCTGGTCCCTCATGGCCCAAACTAATCCCCATCCTTGTATGCAGATCCTGAAAGACAACACTATCTGGGTCAAAAGTAATAGATCACCGTAGGCTCTTGAAGTTCTACTAACAGATAACAGATTAATTGGAAATTTTAGAACATAGAGAGATGAGAGCAATAAGAGTCGACTAGGACTACATATATTTCCAATTCTAGAAATAGGCATTTGAGAGCCATCGGCAAGGGTAACAGGTGGAACAGTAGAGGTCTTATGAAGTTCAGAAAATAATGCAGGCTTGCCAAAAATATGTGAGGAGGCACCAGAGTCAATCACCCATATATGTTTACCGGAAGGTGCAGAAGAGGCGAGTAGAGCAGAATCTCCACTAGTAGAAACTTCAGTAGAGGAAGCCAGACGAGCCTGAAGTAGCTTCTCAAATTCAGAGGGGATCCAATCCACAGAAGGATGGGAGGACAAGGATGGGGCAGTATCAAGTTGACCATAAGTAACTTGATTGGCCCATGCAGGTTTTCCATGCTTGATCCAACAGTGGTTTTCATTATGGTTTGTGTGCTACAGAAGTTCCAATGGCGTTGTTGAACATAAGATGGGTTGGAGCCAGATGAGTAAGATCCTCGTCCTGGCCCACCAGCAGAGCGACCACAACTATGACCACGACCATGGCCACGACCATGAGAAGATTCTCCAGAACGGACGGCAAGCACAGTTTCATCCGAGTGGTCATGAGATACTAAAGAGACATATGGCAATCGTTGAACCCGTTTTAGTACATCACGCAACATAGGCAACGAGTTACTAGACAGGAATTGATCGACAACGCTAGCGAAGGAGTGCAATAAACCATCAAGGAATTGGACAAGCTGAAGTTCATTGTGATGATGTTGTATTTCTTTAAATCCAGCAGAGAGTGGGTGATAGATTTCAAACTCGTCCCAAGGTGCACAATATTGGTTGTAGTAGTCCTCCACAAGTGTTTGAAAATTTCAAACACTTTCTTTGGATTTTGTTGGTGAGAGTAAGCGTGGGAGAGTTGATCCCACATGTCTTTAGCATTCTGAAGTCGAAGAAGTGACTGGTTTGACTTAGGCTCAACATTGTTGACCATCTAGGTTATAAGACTAGAGTCCTCCTTCGTCCATAGGTCATATGCTTGTTTGGTTTTATCATTAGCATTCTAAGCAGGAATGGTCGGGGCAGCAGTTGTGAGATGGGATTAACGTCCTTGTGCTTTAATATAGAGCTCGAAGGAAGCAGACCATGTGTGGTAGTTGGAGCCATCCAACTTGATTGTAGTGATGTAGAGTGAGCGGAGTGAGTCAGCGGAAGCCATGAGAATAGAGGTCTGATGGCAGCAGTAGACAGAAGAAAGCAGCAGCAGTCAGTAGTATAGGTTAGGAAAAGAGTTTATTATTAGATGATCTAAATACAATACAATAGACTATCTTTTATACGACAAGAGAGTAAGCTTATAGTCAAAGATAGGCAATATGGGATAAAAGAAAAAGGCTAGAGACAAGACAAGTATAAAGCCCATAACAAAGAAAATAACAAAAATATAAAGCAATAAAATACATATCAGCCCTTATCACTGATAGATATATAAGTGATATCAGCCCTTATCACTGACAGATATATGTGTTCCCACCAACCAACGATATTGATGGTGGTCAGAATATGGAGGAGAAGCATCATCGTCCCAATTTGTATTAGGATCCAAGAGAGTAGCAATGGGTTTTACACCAAGTAGTCTGATTTCTGACAACAGATCTGGAACATATTTCCTCTGAGATAAGCAAAAACCTGAGTAAGAGCGAGAGTCTTCAATACCCAAGAAATACCTTAATTTACCTATACCTTTAGTGACAAACTATTTTGCTTGATATTCCTTAGTGGCCTGAATGTCTGCTTGATCACTTCTAGATATAATAATATCATCAACATACACGATCAAGATGACAAATCCAGAGACAGTTTTCTTAATGAACGCACCGTGATCAGAGTGAGAACGTCGAAAGCTGGACTGCTAAAGAATACTACTTAGTTTGTCAAACTAGGCACCGGGACTCTGTTTCAGTCAAGGAAGCACAGATACATTTGTAGACACAGACACTAACACAGACACGGACACGGACACGGGACACGGCAAATTTCTAAAATGTAGGACACAGACACGACATTGAATGAGGGGAAAATATTTTTTATTTATACATATACGTAAGTGTATCATGTATGAACTAAAATTTATGTTAAAATTTGTCCAGATTAATATATCTATGAATGTATCAAGGAAGAAAATGTCCGATTTTGATGTTGTTTCGCTGGCCACAGAAACAGAAATTCACTGAAATTTCGATGGAAATTTTGACAAATGTGTTCCCAACGTTACGATAGAAAAATCAACGAATTAGTTTATGAAATTTTACCAAAATTATCTACTAGTATAGATATACTCAAATATGCAATAATATTTCATACTGGACATGTGGGGGTGGGGGTCTCCTCGTGTGTGAGTGAAGGACCTTGAATTGTTTCAAAGGGGATTTTGATGGAGAATTTTAATGTCATTTTTCAATGGTGAAATCAATGAATTAAGTCATTATAGTTAGCAAGCACAATGTATAAACTTAAAGACACAAAATTGTGCAAAAACAATATGCTCTAGGTAATCCATAGTACATTAAAAAGAAAGAAAAATTTCAATGGACAATGCATTTCGGTGTCCGATGGCCATCAGTATGGAAATAATTGTGGAAATTTTGACAATTTCGTGAAAATTTTAAACTATGGAATGTATAATCTTATATGCATGTAGATGTGTTTTGTGTGTGTAGTAGAAACAACATGAAGTAGAAAACGTAACGTTTGTTTGTAGTAAAAAATAATATATCACAGAACACATGTTTGAGTTCGTATTATTATAACCAATTTGTTAGAATATAAGATTGCTTGAATATGAATAGATTGATACAACGACTGGACACCCCTGTCCTATATATAGGAGCAAGGGAGAAACCCTGAGACTTTTGTCCCAAGTAATCTAAACTAGATGGGCCGGAATATAAAGGCCCACTAAACTAATTAGCCTATTTAACTAATAGACTAATATAGACAATTTAACACTCCCCCTCAAGCTGGAGCATGGGTGAAACACATGTCCAAGATTGGAGAGTTACAGGACTCGATAAAAAGAAATGATAAATGAAAGATGAAGATAAATATCACTCCCATACAAAATATGTTACTCCCCCTTAATCAATACTCCCCTTTAATCAAATAGTGATGATGACTCTGCAGGCTGAAGATACTCGAGCTTTGAAGAAGGTCTTCCTTGAAGTGCATCTGAAATGAAGGCATCTGAAGATACTCTGTAGGCTGAAGAATGCGGCACTGGAATACGTGCTTAACGCGGCACGAACACAGATATAGTGTCGACGAATGGACCTGATACTACAGGAACTCGCCACTGGAATACGTGCTTAATGTGGTACGAACGCGGACGGACGATCTGCTTGATACGATGCAGGAACCATGGGGCTTGACAGGAAAGTAGATATCATCCATCAAGGAAGTCCCAAGAGGATCAGCTACAGGTGATGTCGATACAGCAGATGCGGCTCGGAGAAGACGTGTGAAGCAGCTCGGTGAAGATAAAACTCTGAGCTTCTAAAGAAGCGTACCCATCTGTCTCATGTGAATGCAGCTGAAGGAATACATCATCAACAACGAATATGGTGTCGACGCTAGATTTCACTGCTGGCTCAAGTAGAGAACTGGTGTGCTGAACAATGTGAAGCTTCATGAAGATAGACTGGAATATATATAATCTGAATACATATATCATCATCTCATTTCATACCCTCTCTCTCATACATTCTCTCATATGCTCTCATGCTCGCTCTCTCTTTCTTCTCATCTCTTTCTCTCCTCTCTATCCCCCCCACACACCAAATACGACGAAACTGACTGTTTGGTGTGGAGAAATGGATATATGACCCCCCCCGTAATGTGGAAAAGGGATGCTCACATAATATGGGTGGGTGGGAAAGAAAATGGTGGAAAAAGAGAGGAATATGTGAAATGGAGATGGATAATATGTGGAGAATGAAACCGATAGCCAAAGAGAGTATACTAAATGGGTCAACATGAGATCCGGGTAGAAAAATAAATGGATCTAGTCCCGATTAGGCTCTAAATTGGATCCGATTAGCAAAAGATAGGACCGATTAATGATCCGAATAGCAATAGAGGGCATAATGAATATGGGAGTAGACATAGATGGGAGGTGACGATGGAGTGATGATGATGAAGACAGCAAGTGATGGCATAGGTACGACAGTAGCATGATGACGCACAATGCAACAGCAACTTGTGGATGAAGATCGTCGGGATGATGATGAAGTGGAGGAGCAGCAGCTTGCGGATGATGGCTGGATATAACGCTCGGCTGATGAAGCACTTTGTCGCAACATAGGAGATGATAAAGAGTCTCCTGTGTGACTCTGGAGATATTGCATGCCAGGAGGATGCATGCTGAGCCAAGGTGGACCCTCTCCAAAGAGGCGATGAAGGCTGATCTGAAGACTTCATGAGATGGAGTGGACGGTCGATACCGTTTTACATCATCACTGATCAACTGTCGATACCATCGATAGGACTGTCAATGGTATCGACAGACGCTCTTCTGTCGTTGTGATAAAGTCGATACTATCGACCTCCTATCGATAGTATCGACGTCGATGCTCTTCTGTCGCTGTGATAAAGTCGATACTATCGACCTCCTGTCGATAGTATCGACGCCGACGCTCTTCTGTCGTTGTGATAAAGTCGATACTATCGACCTCCTGTCGATAGTATCGACGTCGGTGAATGCAGGTTGCGTCACGAATGGTCGGCGGTTGTTCCTTTGGGATGGCGGCTTGGATGATGGTCGTTTGCTGGAGATGGAGGCTGCTAGGGGCGGTGCTGCTCCTGTTGGCTGCGGCGGCGGTGCTCGTTGGTGCTGCTGCTGATGGAGGCGGCGGCTGGTGCTGCTGTTTTTGCATGGCGGATGGAGATTACCGCGGCGGATGCCTACGACAATGACTGTTGCGGATGATGATGGAGGATGGCTGCTATGATAGGTAGCGGAGGTGTTGTATGGAAAGAATGAAAGAATAAAGAATAGATGACCATGGAGGCCGGGATATACCTAGCGGGCAGCCGGCCAAACCATGGTGATGGTGGATGCGGCCGCCCACAGGCGGGCGCTCGCCCTTGGCTGCTCTCTCGAAGAGGCGGCGGCTAGGGTAGTTGCATGCGCCGAAGAGGAGAGAGGGAACCGGGCGGCGCTAGGGTTTTCTCAGGACGGAAGCCGCTCTGATACCATGTTAAAATATAAAATATTGATTGAATATGAATAGATTGATACAACGAATGGACACCCCTGTCCTATATATAGGAGCAAGGGAGAAACCCTGAGACTTTTGTCCCAAGTAATCTAAACTAGATGGGCCGGAATGTAAAGGCCCACTAAACTAATTAGCCTATTTAACTAATAAACTTGTAGAGTGGAGAATTGTTGTTTATTGAATGAATCAAACAGTTTACATTGTAGTCTCTTATATAACAAATAGAAACTGAGACTAGTTAAGATGCAACCCATATGGGACTAAACAACATAAGAGAAAGAATAAGTGGAGCACATGCTAAGCACATGACGCTCAAGAAAACACATAGCTCTATACTCCCTCTCAAGCTGGAGCATAGATGTCAAAGAGGCCCAGCTTGTCAATCAGCGTCTGAAAGCGAGTTTTGGGTAGCACCTTGGTGAAAATATCTGCAAGTTGTTTCTCTGTGCTGATATATGGAGTGTGAATCTGTCCAGACATAACCTTTTCTCGTACAAAGTGGCAGTCGACTTCAATATGTTTGGTTCTTTCATGAAAAGTAGGGTTGCTCGCAATAAAAATCGATGCCTTATTGTCACAGAACATAGGGATGGGGCTAGTCGGAGAGATGTCAAATTCCTTCAGAATCTGCGGACCCACAGAAGCTCACATGTAGTATGAGCCATTGCTCTGTATTCTGCTTCAGCACTAGATCGTGCAACAACGGTTTGCTTCTTACTGCGCCATGTAACCAGATTGCCCCCCACAAAAGTACAATATCCAGATGTGGATTTTCTATCAGATCTGCTGCCTGCATAATCAGAGTCAGAAAAACCAGATAGGTTACAATGGCCATGCTTCTTGTATAATAGTCCTTTCCCAGGAGCACTTTTGAGATATCGAAGAATGTGACAGATAGCATCCCAATAACATTGGCGTGGTTTATCAAGATACCGACTTACAAACCCAACAACAGCAGCTAAATCAGCTCGTGTGACAGTCAGGTAGATAAGTTTGCCTACGAGTCTCCTGAACTGGTGTCGGTCAGCATATGGGGGAGAAGATTCACTGTCCCAATCCATATTGGGATCCAGAGGTGTGTTGGCTGGCTTGCAGCCTAACATGCCAGTCTCATTCAACAAATCCAGAACATATTTCCGCTGTGATAGGCACAATCCTGCAGAAGATCTAGCAACTTCAATACCCAGAAAGTATCGTAATTTACCAAGGTCCTTTGTGATAAAGTGTTGTGCTAGATAGTTTTTGGTTGCTTGAATTCCTGCATTATCACTGCCAGATAAGATAATGTCATCAACGTACACAATGAGAATAACAAGCCATGATGTAGTTTTCCGTATGAAAACAGAGTGATCAACCTGCGATCGTCGAAAGCCAAAAGACAGTAAGATTTTACTAAGTTTGTCAAACCATGCTCGTGGGCTTTGTTTTAAACCATATATCGCCTTGCGAAGTTTACAGATTTTTGAAGCAGACTCCCCCTGAGCAACAAATCCGGGGGGTTGCTCCATGTAGACATCCTCCTGTAGATCGCCATATAAAAACACATTTTTCACATCAAGCTGGAAAAGAGGCTAGTCTTTATTAACTGCAACAGATATCAGAATGCGAACAGAATTGAGACGAGCTACTGGAGAAAAAGTCTCAAAATAATCAACCCTGTAAGTCTGGGTATATCCTTTTGCCACGAGTCGAGCTTTCAGACGTTCAATGGTACCATCTGGCTGATATTTAATGGTGAAGATCCAGCGACAACCCACAGGATGGCATGAAGATGGTTGGTCAACCAGATCCCAGGTATGTTGATCAGTCAGAGCTTGCATTTCCTGTTCCATAGCATGTTTCCAGGCAGGATGACAGAGCGCCTCCTTGGCGGTTTTAGGAATCGTCATAGCAGATAAAGCAGATGTAAAATAGGCAAAGTCATCACTGAGATTGGCAGATGAGCAGAAGCGACTAATAGGATGTTGAGTACAAGAACGAACACCCTTCCGTAAACTGATAGGAATATCTAAGTCAGAAAGTACCTCAGCCGGTGGTGGATCATCCGCAGACGGAGGAGTTGGTTCGGTCGGGGCAGTGACGGGCTTCAGTCTTCGCTTGTAGACTTGTAAAGGGCGCTCTGGAGGTACAAAAGCAGGAGGCAGATCTTCTACCAATGGTAGTGGAGTGGTAGCCAAAATATCAGGAGACAAGTGTTTCCCGGTAGCAGAGTAATAGGGCATATGTTCAAAGAATATCACATCCGCACTAACATACCAATGTTTTGTAACTGGATCAAAACAACAGTAGCCTTTCTGAGTGCGAGAGTATCCTAAAAACACACACTGCACAGACCGAGCATCTAACTTGGTGATATCGGGGTGAAGATTTTTCACAAAACATGTACACCCAAAGATACGAGGCGGCACAGAGAACAGAGGTTTATCAGGAAATAAAAGGGCGTACGGAACCTGATTTTTCAAAACAGAGGATGGCATGCGATTGATAAGATAGCAGGCAGTGGACAGAGCATCAGGCCAAAAACAATGAGGTACTTTATAATGAATGAGGAGGGTGCGAGCAACCTCAAGAAGGTGTCGGTTCTTCCGTTCCACTATGCCATTTTGTTGTGGGGTGTAGGGGCAAGTAGTCTGGTGGATAGTTCCTTGGGACACACAAAAAGAAGTAACAGCTTGTTGCATAAATTCAAGGGCATTGTCTGTGCGAAGAGTTTTAATAGATTGACCAAATTGTGTTTTAATTTCAGCAAAGAAAGTACGAATGCAATCTAAAACAATATTTCGACCTTTGAGCAGAAATAGCCAAGTGGTACGAGAATGGTCATCAATGAAAGTCAAAAAATATTTCACACCATAATTACTAGGCACAGAACATGGTCCCCAAATATCCGCATGTACTAATTCAAAAGGTGCTTTAGAAGAAATAATTTTTTTAGCAGGAAAAACAGATCTAGAATGTTTGCCCATAACACAGGTCTCACAGGAAAATTTATCGCCTGATAAGTGCGGAAAAAGATGCTTCAATTTTGCTGCAGATGGATGTCCAAGCCTAACATGCAACTGTAGACCTGACACAGAGGTAGAGATCATCGCCTTCGGAGCAGGTGGTCCATCCAGGTAGTACAGCCCATCAGGTCCTTCACGGCCCGAACCAATCCTCGTCTTCATGCGGATGTCCTTCACAATACAACCAGAGGGATCAAATTTGACAGAGCAGTTTAGTTGTTTAATCATTTTGCTGACTAAAAGCAAATTAACAGGAAATTTTGGAATATATAAGACTGAATTTAGATGCAGCTTTTGTGAAAGAGGAACTGTGCCGGTGCCGTGAACAGCAGTTTTAGATCCATTTGTAACAGTAACAGATGATATCGGAGTTGTTGTACTAAGTTTCGAAAATAAATGAAGAGCACCAGTCATATGAGTGGAAGCACCGGAGTCGATGCACCACTGTTTGTTACCAGAAGATGATGATGTGAGCATGGCAGATGGGCCTGATGAAGAGGGTAGTTGTGCAAGGCGCTCTTGAAACATCTTCACGAATTATGGGCGGAGCCAATCAGTGTTGGTTGATGCAGGTGATATTTCAGCAGGAGATTCAACCACGGCAGCATCATCAGCAGTTTGGTTAGCCCAAGCAGGTTTACCATGCTTGATCCAGCATCGGTCCTCAGTGTGATTGTCGCGGCCACACCATTTGCAGTGATGTGGGCCTTGAGAAGTACCTCGACCTGGTGTAGAAGATCCTCGGCCGCCAGAAGGAGGAGGTCGTCCACCGCGACCGCGACCATGGCCACGACCACGACTAGAGTCAGAAGAGCGCGCAACTAGTGCAGGATGCTCAGGAGCAGGTGTGGGAGTCAGAGAAGGCAGTCTCTGAACTCGTTTGAGGACATCACGAACAGTGGGCAGTGGATCGCTTGATAGAATATGATCAACAACCCCCGAGAAGGAGGCAGGAAGGGCAGCCAGAAAATGCACAAGTTGAAGTTCATTTCTTTGTTTCTGGGCAATCTTGATATCAGCAGTTAGAGGGTGATATAATTCATATTCATTCCACAAAGCAGAACATTGATTATAGAAATCGTCAATAGACATGTCAGTGGAGAACTCCTTCTTGGCGAGCTGTTTGAAGATTTCGAAGACCCGCTTTGGATTCTCCTGATGTGAATACACATGTGCCAAATGATCCCACATCGCCTTGGCATCATGCTGGCAGAGGAGAGATTGACTGATCCGGGGCTCAGAGCTGTTGAGGATCCAAGACATGATGCCCGAATCATCCTTGGACCACTGGATGTAGCTTTATTTAGTCTTGTCATCATAATCTGCCGTAGGAGCAGCAGGGGGGTCGGCCGTAAGATGGTGATATCTACCCTGCGCCTTGACATAGAGAACAAACGACGCCGACCATAGGTGGTAGTTGGACCCACCGTCGAGTTTCACCGTAGTGACACACAGAGATCTGGGGGGCTCAGAGTAAGCCATAGCAGCAGAAGATGTCAACGCCGTAGAAGCAGTAGATACCCTTAACGGGCAGAGCAGAAGAACCCGAAACGGGCAGAAGTGGTAGGGATCTGACGCAGCAGATCAGAAGAACCTGAAAACGGGCAGAAGATGCATAGAAACCTACGCCTGCATGAGAAAACCTCAACGTTCCCCCATGAGGCGCAGACAGAAATCCCCACGGACAAAGAGGACTCTCAACTTAGATGGCCAGCAAACACCCGAGCAAGAACTGACGGAAGCCCGGTCGTAGACGTAAAAAATTAGAAACTGTTCAGGCCTTACGTAGGAGTGGAGAAATGGTTTGAGGTAGAGAATATGGTGGAAGAGGGTATGGATGGGTAGATAGGATAGAGTAAGAGAGAAGGAGAGGGCACGGGGTGGTGGTGGAGGCCTGTGGTGGTGGCGGTTTGGAGGTGGAGAGCTGCTGCTAGCAGCGGCGGCAGGGATGGAGTGGGGGGGTGGGCGGCGGGCGGCTGTGGTGGGGGGGGGAGGGGCGGCGGGTAGGGAGGAATGAGGGAGAAAGGGGAAGAAGAGGAGCGGGCAGGAGGCTGCCGCTGGAGGGGGGGTGGCGGCGGCTGGGGGGGGCTGTTAGGTCATGGGTGGGAAATTAGGGTGGGAGAAAATGGAGGCCTGCTCTTGATACCATGTAGAGTGGAGAATTGTTGTTTATTGAATGAATCAAACAGTGTACATTGTAGTCTCTTATATAACAAACATAAACTGAGACTAGTTAAGATGCAACCCATATGGGACTAAACAACATAAGAGAAAGAATAAGTGGAGCACATGCTAAGCACATGACGCTCAAGAAAACACATAGCTCTATAAGACTAATATAGACACTTTAACACAATTTATTAGTCTATAATTTATTTCATAAAATCTGATTCAGCATAGACTTTACACATTACTTTTCTCCAACATATTTGTTTGTAATTGTGATCAGATATCAGATCCTACGTTACATTTTCACAGTAATAATACATAAACAGTTTTTGTATATTCGACATTTGCACTCAAAAATAGACTACTGCAGCAGTAGTTGTTGCAGTGATGTCCAGGAAGTGTCTGGCAGTGTCCAGTTGTGTCCAGGGTGCAGAAAAAGACCACCATGATCTGGACACGTCCTACTCGTGTCCAAAACATTTTGGGTCGTATCCAAAAAGTGTCCGTGTCTGACACGGACACGGGGGCTGTCTAGAAGTGTTTGTGCTTCCTAGGTTTAAGTCCACAGATTGCTTTGCGCAACCGGCACACCTTAGGGGGAGTAGAGAGGGTAGATGGCGACTAGGGTTAGGAGGGTGCATGGCGTCTAGGGTTAGAAAGGCTAGGGTGATCGTGTTGCTCTGATACCATATAGGTTAGGAAAAGAGTTTATCATTAGATGATCCAAACACAATGTAATACACTCTCTTTTATAGGAGTAAGCCAATAGTCAGAGATAGGATATATGGGATAAAAGAAAAAGGCTAGAGACCAGACAAGTCTAAAGCCCATAACAAAGAAAATAACAAAAACATAAAGCAATTAAGCACATATACTATAAGTAGTCAACAGGAGTAACCTGAGGCAAGGGAAGGAGAAATTCGGGATCAATAAATCCGAAGAAACTCGCAGCAGGGCAGAAGGCGGAAGTAGCAGATCTGAAGCATCAGTTTCCAAAAACCCACAAAGGGACAATAGAGATTAGGGAAAAACCTAAGCCACCACGGAGAGAATCATTACTCCACCATGAGGCGCAGGCAGATAACAAACGTAGACTGTTTAGAACGTCAACGTGCTATTTTTAAAAACTATCTGGAGACGAGGAGAGACTAGGAAGAAGGAAAGGGAAGAGGTGATAGGCTAGATGTCGGAGATCGTGGCGTGTGGTTGAGGGGGACATAAGTGGGGAAGGGCCTTAGGGGGTGTGGTGGCGGCGACAATGGGCTGTATGGGGATGGGGGCAGTAGGGTGGAGGTGTGGGCGGCGGTGGTTGTGTGGTGGTTGGCCACGGTTGCAGGGTATGGGGAGGTGGCTGCGGGATGGCTGATGGAGAGGAGAGGAGGTGGTGGCGGGGCAGAAGAAGAGAGAGAGGGAGGGCAGCAGCTGGGGGCAAGAAGAAAGGAGAGAGGGGGTAGGAAAGAAGGAAGAAAGGGGTAGAGGTGGTAGCTAGGGTGGAGGAGGCATTAGGGTTGGGGGGGCTAAGGGGGATCGTAATGCTCTAATACCATATACAATGAGATATCTTTGTTTGATGTGTAAAACAAAATACAATGCTCTCCCTTTTATAGGATAAGAGAGTAAGACTTAAAACAGGTATAAGCAATATGTGATAAAATAAAGACTAATAGATAAGACAAGTCTAAAGCCTATAACGCAACAAATACCATAACATAACAAAACCAGTAAAGTATATATACTAATAATCATCGATTCTCACATGTTTGCTACGCGCATGAAACATGGGGTCAATAGAAAGGTACAAGGCACTCAAGTTGTCACAGGGAAACTATGGAAGGCTAAGCATTTTATTTCTAAGATCACATAATATAGAGGATAGCCATACAAGCTCAATGGTGGAGGTTGCCATGGAGTGATATTCTAGTTCTGCATAGAAACGTACTACCAAGATATTGTCAGTAGTACCGACATGGCTAAGCCGGCAATTCTATAGTTAGTGGGCCTTTAGTGTCTCGGCCCATTTAGGTTACTTGTGTCCTAAGTATCAGGGTTACTCCCTTGCTCCTATATATAGGACAGGGTTGTACCTCTTTTATTCATTGAATCGAATCAATACAATCATTCATTATATTTCACACCAACAATGTAGCACAAGATATGTTTGAGGGAGACATGATAAATGGTAGGGGTTTGCATGCATTAAAAAATATAGTTGATCGAATAATCTATGTTAGGACTTGTTAATGTAAGCTATTGATAGACACCAGTGAGGCTACGAAATAAGGTGGGGTCATGAAATGGCTGGGAGGTTGTGGAAAGGGGGCACTTGCTTCGTTACAAGGCCCTCGCCTAGGCGCGCCCTAGGCTCTTGGCAGGGAGCCTCAAATTGGGAGCCTAGCCCGTAAGATGACTTAAGTGGTCGCTTGAGGCCTTTTAGGCCAAATTAAGTCATTTAAAGGTTAATTTAGCATAAGTTAGGTCTGGATTTGGTTAATTTAGATCAAGTTCAGCCGTTTCATGGTTGAAATAGGTCTGATATAGCCCAAATCAAGTCAAATTTGAGGAAATTAGGTCTGATTTAGGGAAAACATGCCTGACTTGGGGTAAAAGGTTTGATTTAGCCATATGAGGTCTCATATAGATTCATATAGGGAAAATTAGGGGTAGTTAGGTTTGATTAAGGATGTTATGCAATTAAATCTGAATTAAGCCAAATCATGCCAAATTTGGCAGATTAGTTCTAATTTGGGGAAAACAATTCTGATTTGGGGGGCGTAGGTCTGATTTGGGGAGATTAGGTCTGATTTAGCCAAATTAGGTCATATTTAGGTCCATACACAGATTTTTTTGGGGAATTTAGGTCTAATTAGATCATGTTAATCAAACATAGGTTTAATTCAAACCATATGATGTTTGATTTGGGAAATAGGTCTAATTTGGGGAGATTATGTATGATTTGACCAAATTAGGCCTCAATTTGGTCAATATAGGGAAAAGTTGGGGAAGGTAGGTATGATTAGGTCATGTTATATAAAATTAAGTCTAATTTAAAGCAAATCATCTCAAATTTGGGTAGAATAGGTCTCCCTTTGGGAAAACAAGTCTAATTTGGGGGAAGGTCTATAATTAGGGCAATATAGGGAATATTTGGGGATATTCAGCTTAATTAAGTCATATTATATAAATTTAGGTTTGTATGTCAAAGTCTATTTTTAAGGTTAAAAAGTCTGGTTTCAAGGTTCATAGTTTCCATAAAGTGTGCAAATATCTGATTTGAAGATCCTTATTGTCCCTTAGTGAAGAAAAAGTCTGATTTCTTGAAGAGAAAAGTCTGATTTCTTGAAGAAAAAAGTATCAATCTTTGATAGAGTCTAATTTTTTGTCCCCTAGTCTGCTTTTTGTCTATTTGATTAATCAGTTGGGTGCATTTTTTATCAACAAGGCTGATAAAGAGTTTGTGGTTCACCGATCCACTACGACAATCCAAGAAGAGTTATATGGATTCCATGTAAAGTCCACCAATATGGTTGTTGTTGATGATACTCTAGAGCAGACTACACATCAGATTTCTTTGTCTAAAGAAGAATATGCTCGATTGATGCTTCTTCGAGCTTCAAAGCATGCAACGACTTTAGTCTCCATTGCACAAAGGTCTGATTTGTCATCATGCACTTCACAGGCATCCAAGACATCTACGTCCAAGTCGGACTGGGTCCTTGATTCTGGTTAGACCTGTCACGGGTGGGTGGGTTGGGTTTAGGTAGGGTCATTGCGGATTTGGGTCTCGTGGGTGCGGGTTAAAAAGACCCAATGTTAAACGGGTGGAGAAGTAGCACACCCAAACCCGACTCAACAGGTTGTAAGTCGCCCGCAGGTGCCCATATAATATGTGCACAATGAAAAGATATCACTATTTTCTGCTCTATAACAAAAAGTAGATTGATTCATTAATAACTTTTGGTCTCAACATAGCAAAATGAGAGCAACCTTCCACTACTTGTGTCACACACAATGTAATATCCATTTTGATGTTTTAAAATAAATTGTAAGCGATAAAAAGAAAACAACCAATTCTACAATATAAAATAGAAAAATAAATGGCATAGATATTACAAACAGCAAAATATATCACCATGACAACACTGCATTTTATCATCTTATGTTAAAAGTTCTTGATATATCACGTTCTTATGATTGTCTAGTGTCTACTGTATAAAGTGAAAAAAAGAGAATATAATTGTTAGTATTGAATATAAAACATGCATTACACTATATGTTCATTAACATAAACAACAATGTAGAAGTTAACTACTTTGTTTCAATTAGTATAAACAATTAACAAAGGATATCAATCAAGAAAGTTAGACTTTAACTCTTTATATTGTATACATTATACATAATCAATTAAGTTACTCTTAAGAGTCGTATAGCTATTATATTTATATTAATTTATTATTAGTTAAATGGGTGCCCGTGGATCACCTGTGAAACCTGCTAAATAAATGGGTGGGTATGGATTTGGATGATTTCTAGTGGGTGGCAAATTTCATCACACAAATCCCACTTAAACGGGTCGACCCGTGGGTGCCCACGGATTTTGACCCAGTTTGACAGGTCTAATTCTGGTGCAACTGATCACAACATCAGGGTACCAGAGATGTTCACCACCTACACCTTTAAGCCCAACCTACCGGGTGTCACCCTTGCAGACGACTTTGTTGCCTTTGTTAAGGGAACAAGAACAATGTCATTAACTCCACATATATCCCTACCATCTACGTTGTTCATTCCCCATTTTTCCTTTAATTTGTTATCAATTAGAAAATTAACTCGTTCTCTTCAAGCCTTTGTTACTTTCTTACAAGATACTTGTCTTATATAGGACTTGAAGACGGGAAAGAAGATTGGCGAAGGATATGAACTGGTTGGACTATACTACTTGCAACAGCTTTCCACAACATGTGTCATTGCATCTCCTTTAGTGGTGCATAGTTGTCTTGGTCATGTGTCTGCAGAAAAGTTAAAGCTTTTGGTTCCAAGTATGTCCAACCTGGAGAGTTTGCAATGTGAATCATTTCAATTTGAGAAACATACAAGGTCTGTCTTTAGGTCTAGGGAGAGTCAAAGAACAAAGTCTATTTTTGAGTTTCTGATGTATGGGGTCCAAGTCGTGCCACATCTACACTAGGATTCAATATTTTTTTTCATTTTCGTCGATGATTATTCTCATGCTACATGGCTTTATTTGATGAAGGAGCGATCTGAACTTTTGTCCATATTCAAGTCTTTTTGTGCAAAAGTAGAAACCCAGTTCAAAAAGAAAATTTGTACTCTTCGTTCTGACAATGCTAGAGAATACTTTAGTCGTGACTTCATCCATTTCACCTCCACACATGGTATCTTATATCAATCCTCTTGCCC
Organism: Alisma plantago-aquatica; assembly: GCA_963693085.1. NCBI lineage: Eukaryota > Viridiplantae > Streptophyta > Magnoliopsida > Alismatales > Alismataceae > Alisma > Alisma plantago-aquatica. Next base: position 811,086,684 of record OY856411.1, read on the forward strand.
ACATACTCCACAACAAAATGGAGTGGTTGAGAGGAAAATCTTTCATATTCTTGAGACTGCTCGCACTCTTCTCCTTCATATGCATATTCCTAGAGAATTTTGGGGGGATGCAGTTCTCACTACCACCTACCTCATCAACAGTACACCATCATCCATTCTCAAAAACCACATACATGTTCATATCAGTGTTCTCATATGCCCCGCATGAGGTCGCTCATGCGGCCACATATGCGTATGCGGCCCTCAGCCACTCCGCATATAACTATGCAGTGCTATTTTTGGGCATGGATCAAATATGGGGCCTGTGGTCCGCATATGCTGCCTAGGCCCCGCATTTCATTTGGTGACTTAACTAAAAATATAAATAAAACCTCAAATAAAATCAACCAAATTAAATGACAACTTCTTCTATATAGTTGGTTTTAGATCCGATATTGAAATTTTGCTACCTCAAAAATAATTCAGCTTTGAATGAGTTGTGCTATTACATTTTACAATTATTAATGCTTCATTATGCTCTTTCCTTTGCTCTTTTTTTCTCTTTTATTTTGCTCTAAGATTAGAACATGTTGCACTTGCAAAAATTTTTATTTTGTCTAGTATAAAATGGGAATCTATTGGAGATATTAATTGGATATGATATTTTTTTACAAAGTATCAAATTTGTGTGTTGCCTAGGGAGCAATTTATATTCCCTACGACTTTTTCTTCTCTATTTCTTACTGACTTGACTTCTTCATATGATTTTGATGTTTTGATTTTGTTTTTTATGTTCTTTTTCTATTTCTACTTTGAACTACCATGTGTTGTGTTACTGTGGTTATTCCTATTGTGTTCATTCAATAAATGTTCTACTATGAACTACATGTGTTAGTGTGTTGTGTTACTTGTATATTCTAGTACATTATATAAACTTAGGGTTTTGTAGATTGATTTTTCTTCTTGATAATTGGAAAATATGTGTTTCTTTTTTCATGATGTAATGATCTGTTGGTACATTTCAGTTATTAGGCTATGCAACTAGATAGTATGAAATTTATGGTTATGATTCTATTTTTTAATTAAATATAGTATAAAATATAGAATTTATTAAAAAAATCCAAAAACGCAAATGCCCCACTTATGCTCCTACATTCTGCTTGTACTCTATGCGGAACCTTGACCGAACGCATACCGCATAACGCATTTTAGAACATTGGTTCAGATCCTCCATCCTATAAAGCCATTGTACAATGTTCCACCTAGAGTGTTTGGATGTGTTTGTTTTGTGCATTGTCTTGATCCACATATGGATAAATTGAGTCCAAAGTCCGTCAAATGTGATTTCTTAGGTTATTCTCGAGTTCAAAATGGGTTCAAATGCTACAATCCTACCTTATATTGTTTCTTTGTATATGCAGATGTCGCCTTCTTTGAAGACACATCCTACTTTGATGATAGTTCTTCAAGGACACCCGTACTTATGGAGGAACTCTTGCCTCTTCCCATCATCGTCGATCTCCTATTTTTGAGTCCCCTAGCGAAGATGATCATCGTGATCTTATTCCACTTAGCCCAACTAGACCACCTGTCACTCAGTTTTACACTCATCGTACAAGTACAAGTGGGCAGTCTGGTTCTGACATCAATACATACAGGTGATACATCAGGTCCTACCAGTTCAGCTCCTTCTCCAGATGCTTCCCTATCAGAAGGTCTGGTAGAGACAATTTCTCCATCTTTTCAACATAATCTTCCGATTGCCCTGAGTAAAGGCATCAGGTCATGCACACTTTAAAATATTCAACATCCTATTTCTAACTTTGTTTCATATAGCCACATCTCACCTTCATATCATGTTTTTATTTCTTCTATGTCATCTATCTCTATACCTCCTTCTGTTTCAATTGCACTTCATCACACAGGTTGGCGTCATGCTATGGATGAGGAGATGTCAGCTCCTAACCAGGACAAGACATGTTCTCTTGTTTCACGCCTGCATGGCAAGTCAGTTGTTGGATGTCATTGAGTTTACATTATCAAAGTGGGTGCAGATGATTGCGTTGATTGACTCAAGGCGTGTTTGGTATCCAAGGGCTACACTCAGATCTATGGTGAGGATTACTCATAGACCTTCTCTCTTGTGGCAAATATGACATCTATTTGCATTTTCTTGTCTTTGGCTGCTATTCACTCTTGGCCTCTACACCAGCTTGATATTAAAAATGCATTCCTTCATGGTGATCTAGATGAGGAGATTGATATGGAGCAATCACATGGGTATGTTTCTCAGGGGGAGTCAGATCTAGTATGTCGTCTTCACAAGTCCCTCAATGGTCTAAAGCAGTCACCTCGTGCTTTGTTTGGCATATTCAGTAGTGCTCTTTCAGAGTTTGGTCTCCAGAGATGTACTATGGATCATTCAGTCTTCTACAGATGACAGAGTTCTGGGAGCATTTTTCTAGTGGTATATGTTGATGATATTGTAATTACTGGTGATGACAGGCATGGCACTGCACAGTTAAAGACATTTTTACAAGTCCAATTTCAGAAAAAGGACTTAAGTAGTCTCATATATTTTTTGGGGTTTGAAGTTGCAAAGTCCAAGTCTGGAATACTTATCTCACAGAGAAAATATGTCTTAGATTTTCTCACTGAGACAGGGATGTTGGGTACCAAACCTATTGATACTCCAAGGGATCCTAAAGTCAAATTGTCCATGGAGCAGGGGGAGTCACTGATGATCCATGGAGATTTAGACGACTTGTTGGGAAGTTAATTTATTTGACTGTCAATCAGCCCAACATTGCCTTTGCTTCTAGTATTGTTAGTCAATTCATGGATAAGCCATGCACAAGTCATATGGAGGTTGTGATGCGCATTTTATGGTTTCTCAAGAAGTCTCTTGGCAAAGGGCTTCTATATGAAAATCATGGACATTTACAGGTTCAGGGTTTCTCAGATGTTGATTGGGTTGGATTTAGTATTGACATAAGGTGTTACAACCCCAATTTTGCATGTGTTTTCATAATTGAAATGCATTGATTTTATGAATTTGGACTTAATTGAAAAGGTTGCATGCTTTGCTTCAAAGAAGGGATTTCTTTGCAAAATATCCCTTTTGATAGGAATTTCGTGGTTCCTATTAATATATTAATCCAATAATGGATATAAAAGAGAAGAAAAGAAGAAAAGTCCAAATAATGGAAAAAGATAAAAGATAATGGATATTAAGCAAATTACTCTTGAGAAATACTTGGAAATATCTAGAAAGTGGCATTAATGGTCACAATTGAATAAAATTCGTTTACATATGATTTCTAATAAAAGAAATATGAAAAGAGGAAAAAGGAAAGGAAAGATAAAGAGAAATCCTTGAAAAGTGTTAGTGTCTATATTAGTCTATTAGTTAAATAGGCTAATTAGTTTAGTGGGCCTTTATATTCCGGCCCGTCTAGTTTATATTACTTGGGTCTTAAGTAATAGGGTGTCTCTCCTCCTTCTATATAAAGGAGAGGCCGCCAGTCTTTGTAATCATCTATTCCTATTCAATCAATCTTATATTGTAACAAAAAGAAATATCTTAATAAAGAAATAAGAAAGATAATGAGGAATAATGGATAGAGATGCATCTAGAAGGATAATAAGTATCTTTAAAAAGGAATTTCGAAATATTAGGATTTCTTGGGAACCAAGGAGCCCCAATGGAGAAAAAGAAAGAGAAAATACCAATAATACAAAATAAGAGGATAATGTGATACATAATTAATGAATTTTGTGGCATTGTTAAAAATGAGGTATTTTCTACTAAAAGAAAATATAAATTCGTGCCAATGGATTAAAAGTCAAGCATAAAGAGAATAAGAGAGAGAATTTTCGAATTCCTAACTATCCAATGAACATCGTTTATTAAGAAGATAATTAGGAGAGAGAAGTTTGCCTCCTAATGAAGGAACTTGGGTTCCGATTGGGAAAAGGACTTATTAACTCGTGGATGGTCATCTTAGGGCGTGGATACCCTCCCCTATATAAGGGGTAGAACCTCTGGTTCGAGTTCAAGAGAGATTCCACACAACCCTCACCCTTCTTCTTGTTCTTTCCGTGCAAACCCTAGTCGTGATGGGTAGAGACACCCTGGAGCAAACGAGGGCCGTGGAGTGGTCTTGTTGGAAGATCGATGCTCCCACACCGCCGGAAGGAAGCTTGGTGGTCATCTCTTTGCTCTAGCCTAGACGCAACTGCCACAGGACGGTTGCAAGCCGGTCGCAAGCTGCAGACCCGACATGCATGAACCTGCCGCTCTGGTCGTGAGCTGAAGGCATCTGCAGGGACGCGGGACACGTCAGAGGTGAGGGAGTTGTCCCTGGTGGCCGTCGGGGCTTGGGGAGGGGGAGCAGGGTCGCGCCCGACCCCTGCCACAATGACAGCGAGGGTTTCGTAAGGTGGAAGACGACTCGGGGTCAGATGGACGAAACTACCCCTCCGAGATATAAAGAAACGAGTAGCTGCGCCGAGGGTATAATTGTAAATTTGTTATATTTCCAAAACGAGCAACGTTGCATGCAAGGAATGACGTGGCGCTCAGTGATTGGTCCAAGTAAGTGAAATAATTCAAAATTCATATCTTTTTATTGGTAGCTCGGATTGATACATATAAAATATGAAAGTTGCTTAGAAAAACGAGAGGAATCCATTAAAAATAGTTTTAGAAGATAATTCCTCTTGTAATTCGAAAAGTAGTGGAAGTTATCAACTTTAATGCTTTATTGAGTAAGAAACCCTAATCTATGATGATTAGTTAATTGGGAAGGGTTATATGGACGTTTAAAGTTGATTTAAACTTATTGTTTATAAAAGGACACATTAGATCTAAAGGGATGATATTTTTGCATAATTTGATTAATTTAGGGTTACATGTACATGAATATGCTTTAATGGGCCTTGAAACCCTAACTTTGGTAATTATGACCCTTAATGGCTTTAATTGTTCAAATTCATGAATAAGCTGAGATACGATAGTTCTAAGCTATTTCGAGTATAAAAGTTCCTAATTGAGGATAAATACCCTTAATATGGTAATTAGGGTTTTCTAATGGATAAAGGTGGAATTAGTGATAAATAGAGTTCATAAAAGATAAGTTGCTAATTTGAAAGGAACCAAAGATGATAATTGGGCCTGATGATCTTGTCATGAATTAAAAGGATAAAAATGGTAGATTTAATGTAAAAGAGGCATAATGGACTTAATTGATGTTTAATTGTGCCTTTAATCCGAAATTAGGGTTATATGTTGTTAAAAGGTAACCTTAATGTCTTTCGTGAAGAGTAGATGAGATAATTAGGGTTTAAAATATTAAAAATGAAGTGAAACCCTAATTGCAATGGAAACCCTAAAAGAGGACTAGAAACCCTAGGAAGCGAGCTAGTTTTAATAGATCTTGATGGCATGATCAATGATAGGAAATTATATGCATATTTCAGGATCTCTTTGTGTGCTTGCTTGCCTATTGGATTTCTTGCGTTACGCTTATGGTTAATCGCTTTAGTTTCACGGCGATTCCCGGTTGTTTTATTAGTTGCCTAAAAATAACTGCTTGGATGACTTTTATTTCATGCAACTATAAAGTGACTATAATTATCACCATAAGTATGTATACATGACTGGCTCAGATCCTGGTCCTCCTCTATGGCTTTGCTAATGATGAAAAGGGTAATCTGGTAACGGGTCTACTTGTTAAGTGGGACCATCAGGTTATTAAGAGTTAGGGATTGGGCTACCTATAGGTACTGCCATGCGACTCTTTAGCACACCATGAGTTAGGGATTGGGCTACCTATGGGTAGTGCCATGCGACTCAACCCTAGATATTGATCTACGTGTTAGGTAGGATCATGCAGGGTTTAATGGGGATCTACCATGAGGAAGGTAGCATCCAGGTCCACTGCAGGGACAGCGAAGAGGCTAGGGTATGTATGGATTGAGAAGTTAGTTATGCTTAAAACGTAAAGTTGTTTGTTAAATCATAATTGACTGCAATAAGTTGTTATCGTAATTGCACGATTATTGTTTCCCCCACATACCGACATATTTATTTATGCTGACCGACGTTTTGTTTGTCGGCGTTTTAGGTACAAATTGAAAAGGACAAACAGTAAAGTGGCATATTGTGAAATTAAGAAATAAAGTGCAAGGAGGATTAGTTAGAATAGAGTCCAGATGTGGATAGAAGTTAGATATCCAAGTTTTTGAAAAAGGTATGCAAAATTTTATTTTATTCTGGCTTCAGTATAGTCATGGTAGAATTTAATAATTATTACTGATTATTTGTCGAACCTTTGATCTGGGAAATTGGGATAACGACTCTGACCTCTTGTTCTCCCTTAATTGGGGGTTACCAGGAGGTGGGGTCGTTACAGAAGGTCTATTTCTCGCTATTGCATATTTGTAGGAGGAAACTTGGTGTGATGGAAAAGCAAAAAGCAGACGGTAGTTGCAAGATCTAGTGCAGAATCAGAGTATGGAGCTATGGCCCTAGCAACATGTGAGTTGCTATGGGCTCGTCACTTGCTATAGGATCTCAACTTTATTCAGAAAACTCTCATTGACTTGAACTGTGCAACCAAGTTGTTGCCCACATTGCCCAAAATCTTGTCTTTTGTGAGAGAACCAAACATATTGAAGTCGATTGTCATTTTATGTGAGAAACGATTCAATAAAATTTGATTCAGTTGTCATCAGTCAAATCAGAAGACCAGTTAGTGGATTTGTTTACAAAATCCCTAAATGGCTTTCAGGTTCAATACTTATGTAACAAGTTGGGTGCATATGATACATCTGCTCTAGCTTGAGGGGGAGTTTTAATATGTGTGTATATGGACCTACTTGTAAGTGTGATAAAAGTCAGCGACCTATGTGTAAAGTCTCTTGTATGTAAATATAGAAGCACCCCGACCATGAGAATCGATTGAGGGGTTCTCCCATCTTCTTTTTGTATTCACAACAAAAAATCTAGGGAAACTTAGATACTTCCTGGGGATTGAAGTTTCACGATCTTCTTCTGGCATTTGTCTCTCACAACGCAAGTATGTCCTTGATCTCTTAAAAGAAACATGCATACTGGGAACTAGCCCACAAGAATACCCCTGTAGATCCCAATACAAATCGGGATGATGAGTCATTTTCGCCTTATCCTGATAACCACCAATACAAAATATTGGTTGGTAAGTTGATTTATTTCACTGTCACTAGAGCTGACATTAATTCTGCTGTAGGACTTGTCAGTAGGTATTTGGATAAACCTCAACAATGTCAGTGGGATGTTGTTTGTCACATTCTTAAATATCTGAAGAATTCTCCAGGGAAAGGATTATTGCACCGGAGACATGCACACTAAAAACTTAATGGTTACTCTGATTCAAACTATGTGAGTAGTAAAAGTGATAGAAAGTACGCTCTGGCTATTGTACTTTTGTTGGAGGGAATCTGGTCACACGGGGCAGTAAGAAACAGACCGTTGTTGCTCGGTCTAGTGTCGAAGGTGAGTATAGAGCCATGGCCCAAACTACATGTGAACAAATGTGGGTCCAAGGACTCCTAACAGAATTTGATATATGCGATCCAGAATTTGTTCCTATGTTTTACGACAACACATCCTACTTATTTGTTGCTAGCAACCCGACCTTTTAGGAGCACACCAAACACATAGAGGTGGATTGTCATTTTGTCTGGGAATTTGTTATGTCAGGTCGCATCTCCACTCCTTATATCCAGATAGAAGATTAGATTGTTGACTAAGAAGCATGGATATGGATACGAATATGGACACGGACACGGGCGATGACAATTTTCAAAAATGTAGGACACAGACACGGTGTTGGACATAGCAATATATATACATATATACATACATATATTTAGAATAAATATATACAGTTAAATACATGTATATATAAAATTTATTCGTACACACAACAAACTTCATAATTCTCCACAGCAAGCACAAACAAAGATCACCATGATACCACTTTATATTCATTTATTAAAACCCACTATGCCGATTATGAAACACAAAGCAGCTTTGGGAAGCGTAGGGTTGCATAATGTGTGCACCCTCATATATATAACACTGAAACATTTACAGAGAGGTCCACATATAATATGGAAATAACAAAACAACTAACAAAATATATAAAACAGGAATATATATTAACACTCCCCCTCAAGTTGGAGCATAGATATCAATCATGCCCAACTTGTCCGTCAGTGTGCAGAATTGCTTCTTCGCCAGCAGCTTGGTGAAGATGTCAGCAACTTGGTCTTCAGAACGAGTGAAGGGAGTGTAGATCTTGCCAGTCAGAATGGATTCCCGAATAAAATGACAATCTACTTCAATGTGTTTAGTGCGCTCATGATAAACTGGATTATTCGCAATGAAGATAGCAGCTTTATTATCACAGTGCATAGGTATAGCAGAAGAAGAATCAACCCTGAACTCCTTTAACAGAGAGCGCACCCACAACAATTCACAGGCAATATGGGCCATGGCCCTATATTCAGCTTCAGCACTGGACCTGGCCACAACATTTTGTTTTTTACTCCTCCAGGTAACAAGATTACCTCCAACATACGTACAATACCCAGAAGTAGATTTTCTGTCAACTCTGCTGCCTGCATAATCAGAATCAGAGTACCGTTCAAGAGAACAGTGTCCATGCTTCCTGTAGTGAAGTCCCTTGCCAGGAGACTTCTTCAAATATCGTAGAATCTGACAAAGAGCATCCCAGTGACACTGTCTGGGTTTATCAAGGTACCCGCTAAGAAGACCCACTGCAGTAGAAATATCAGCTCTGGTGACAGTCAAATAAATGAGTTTACCAATCAGCCTCCTGTACTTTTTATGATCAGCAAAGAGAGGAGAAGAGTCATCATCCCAATTTACATTAGGATCTAGAGGAATATCAGCAGGTCTCGCCCCCAGCATACCAGTCTCCTGCAGTATGTCTAGGACATATTTTCGCTGAGACAACACAAGAGCATTAGAATTTCTAGAACCTTCTATGCCCAGAAAATATCTAAGCTTGCCCAAATCTTTGGTAGCAAAGTGTTTGCCTAGATGAGATTTAGTAGCCTGAATACCAAGAGAATCACTGCCAGATATGATAATATCATCAACATAGACAATCAGAATAATAATACCAGCCAGTGATTTAAAAAGCGGGTGAAGCGGACGCTTAAGCGGTCAAGCCTATGTCCCGTTGTAATTTTAGCTGAAGCGGGCTTTGAAGCATTTTGTACTGAAGCGGCCGCTTTTTCCCACTTTTTTCCGCTTCAGGCCGCTTTTTCAGCCTCGCTTAAGCAACCGCTTCAGGGCGCTTCACGACAAATATTGCTGGAGTGGCCTAATCACTCACCAAATCTATAGAAAAATGAAAGCACTACTTTTGAGAGATGTGATGCTCCAGCTGTTGTATCTCAAAAGGTGTAAGAAAGTGTAGTAATTAGCATTTATCTTTACTTTGTTACTATTGTTTGTACACTCTGTACAGCTAGACTAGTACTTTGTACTTTCAAGTTTGTTTATGATATTATCATGTATATTTAATGTTGTTTATTACCGCTGATACTCTTATAGTCTGACATTTAGTATACTTGTACAAAACCTTTGCACAACCATCTGTGGACTGTAACAAAATGATGTCGTAAAATATTGTTATATTGTCAATTATGTACTTAGTGCAGTGACTTATTGTTCTTTATGATTTACTATGTATGATATTGGCATGTATGTTTAATGTAGTTTATTACCACTGACAAATTAATAGTCAGCCATTTTGTATACTTGTACAAAAACTTTGCACAACCATCTATAGATTGTAACAAAATAAGGTAGTAAAATTTGTTATATTGTTTATTATATACTAAGTCTAGTAGTTTATTGCTCTTTAGGATTTACTGAGTAATATCTAATTATCTTGATTCTACTATATATTGTCATGCATTTCTCTTTATTACTATTTAAATGTACATCTATTTATATTATGCTGAAGACTACCTTACTCAGTCAACAATATTTGTACAGAGTACTAGTATTTAACTACTACTACCTCCATTTTTTTTTACTAAATGATAATTTCTAAGCCCAATTGTTGAAACAATATTAAGTACATAGTACTAGTATGATACTTGATTGTTGAGCGAGGACTATGCAGTTTTATGATGTTTGAGTATTTTTAGCTTGTAACAATTTATTTTTGTAAATATGACCCTTATTCATATGTAAAAGTCATTCTGATGTAATGAAATATCATTTCGGTGCTTGATTAATGATATGTTAGCAGTACGGCGGTCACCAAAAGTTTTCTACATTTTTTAAAAAATGTAGACCGCTTTTTCAAAAAGCGCCCGCTTTGGTCCGCTTTAAAGCCCGTTTTCTGCTCCCCGCTTCAAAAGGGTCAATCTGCACGCTTCCCGCTTCGCGCTTTCCAAAACCTAGATACCAACTGAAGTCTTCTTGGTGAAAACAGAATGATCCACCTGAGAACGCAGAAACCCAAAATCAATCATAATTTTGCTCAATTTATCAAACAAGGCACGTGGACTCTGCTTCAGCCCATAAATAGACTTCTTTAACCTGCAAACTTTGTGAGACTCCCCCTGAGCAACAAACCCAAGAGGTTTCTCCATATAGACTTCTTCTTGTAAATCACCATACAAGAAGGCATTTTTCACATCTAGTTGCAACAGTGGCCAGTCAAGATTAACAGCAACAGACAGAAGAATTCTAACAGAATTAAGACGAGCAACAGGAGAGAAAGTCTCAAAATAGTTAATACCATACGTTTGGGTGTAGCCTTTAGCAACTAACCGTGCCTTCAGCCTTTCAACAGTGTCGTCAGGTTGATATTTCACAGCATACACCCATCTGCAACCTACAGGTTTACACTGAGGAGGTGGATCCACCAGCTCCCAAGTATCTCTTTCAGCAAGAGCCAACATCTCCTCCTTCATAGCAGACAGCCATCCAGTACTCTGTAGAGCATCCTGGATATTCTTTGGAACAGCAACAGCAGACAAGGCATATAAAAAATTGCTAGAATGAACATTCAGATGATCAGTAGAAACAAACTGAGCAATACTGTGTGATGTGCAGGAACGAGTACCCTTTCTAAGAGCAATGGGTAAATCAAGATCAGAATGTACCTCAGGTGTAGTAGAACCTTCTGGAGGTGAAGATTGGTTTTCATGGGGGGTTTCTTGAGTATAAGGTGCTAGGTTCCTGCGTTGATAAACTATAAGAGGAGGCTTATCAGCCTCAGTAGTGACTTTGTCAGTAGTATCAGGCACACAATCAGAAGTAACAGGTAGAGGTGAGGCAATAAGATCAGACTGTAAATTGTCACCACGAGTCGAATAGTAAGGAGTATCCTCAAAGAAAACTACATCACTGCTAGTATACCATTTTCTTGCAGTAGGACTGTAACACCTGTATCCCTTCTGGGTACGAAAATATCCCAAAAAAATGCACTTCTCAGCACGAGGAGACAGTTTATCAGAAGTAGGTCCAACTAACCGTACAAAACAGGTACATCCAAAGATCCGAGGAGGCACAGTAAATAGCTGAATATCGGGTTGAAGAACTTGAATAGGTATTTTGTTTCCAATCACAGATGATGGCATACGATTTATCAGAAAATAAGCAGTCAATATAGCCTCAGGCCAAAACGAGCGAGGAACATGTGCATGCATCATAATAGTTCTAGCAACCTCTAACACATGTCTATTTTCACGCTCAGCCACACCATTTTGCTGAGATGTATAAGCACAGGAGGTCTGATGTATTGTACCCACAGATTTACAAAAAACAGCCACATCATCGCTCTCTTGCCTCCAGATGCGCAAAGATCATATAAGAGTTATCAGTGCGAGTCTACTGGCCCTCAAACTGACTCTGTTACGAGTCCTAGACACGACAGCAACGTAGAAACCAGCTACATCATTAGCCTTCACCAAAGTGAGACATAATTGGGGATCCCTTCTATTTCTACCACTGTCTTTCTAGACTTATGGAAAGCTCTTAGTGGATTACTGATCTGTAGGTATGTTATTGTAGAAAGATTCTTTTCCCAATTTTCTTTATAGTTTTTTTATTATCTAATCTGGAACAATATATGATTCTTTATTTCAAATCATATATATCTTCCAACTTCTTCACCAACAGCTATTCAGCTAGATGCCAACAAGTTTGCATTTGCATGTATAACCATGAAGTGTCAATTATCAAACGTAGAAGCACGACAAAATTTTGACTCTATTTGTTGAATTTTCAGTAGTCATTTTGTCTAGGGAATTATAATTATTTCCAACCTGCTTAGTCATAATTAATGATTTACCAAAGAAGGTGTGTGACCTTGCAAATTACAATAGCAGAAAAGCAATAATAGCTGACGATTACGAACTCATTTGCCATGCTTGCTGTTTTTGTTCCAACAGGGTGAAGAGAGCGGTGGCATATTGTGGTGGGGATGTATGTGCAAGAAGATGGGATCTCAGAGAGATCCTTACCGATGACTTTAAATGTGCCTCTGCACAGTTGACTTCTAGATGGCCAGACACGACCAGAAGAGGCGGCAAATGAAATATACGTAGTATGGAAATTGATGGTATTGTACTAACAAATACATTTATACATGTACAATGATACTTTATTCATAATTCTTAACATTCAAATGTATATATTTGACAAAGGAACTTTCATTGTTTCTTATTTCACTGGAGTATTAATTTGCAAAGAAAAATAGGAATTGCAATCAAATGCTTAGCTATATACAATTGAAATTTTTTATATTTTTATGATGACCCACCTATATGTAATTCAAAAAAATTCCTCTGTCTATAAGAAGAAGAAGTCATTTTATTAGGAAAATGTATTCAGATATATCTAAGCAGGGTTTGTTTGTTGTACATCCACCAACGTGTGCAACACTATTCAATTTTGTCTCTTCCACAAGGAACGTAGAAGACAAATATATTTAACTATGCAAAGTAAAGCATGACATTTAAATTCCAACACCTTATGTAATTGTTTTATACCATTTTCTTTGATTTTATGATATAAATATTTGAAGATCTTTGAATTTTTCTTAATTGAAGTTCTTTTCTCAACACAAAATTTCCTTTCAACTAACTATTTGAATGCCAGATTTAAAAATATCAAAACAATTTGTCAAGTACAATATCATTAGAAGTAGGAGTCTAATTAAAAAAATAAATAGGCAATAGTAAGCTTTTGTTTCTCCTTTTACCTACATTTATTTGTTTTAATTTTCATTCCTTTTACATTTCATATATGATATACTTGACAAAAAACATAAATTTAAACAATACAATTTGAATGAAGTTTGTTACCGAAATAAAAATTTCAAATTTGATAAGTAGTTATAATCTTATATTTATGGTAAGGTCAATTTCAATAGGAAAGAAAATCCTCAATTTTAGATATTTTTTTTTCATCTCACCCTCCCCTCGTGAGCAATCAAGGATCAAGGTACAACTCCTACGTACTACCGCAGGTAAACTCACCTCACATACAAAAGCACCAAACACAGGAAAAACTCAAAAAAGATAATCATCAACCTACTCACGGACAAGCAACAGCTAGTGAGGATGATTATACTGCGTTACCACGAATGGAACACCCTTCTTCTCGAGCTCTATCATGCCACATATCCTTGTAGGAGTTCTTCTATAATATGAAAACACCATGGGCTCAAGCGTATAGCTCAACCACCGACCAATCTCTATGAGAATGTAATCAATGCAACATTGAACAAGAGATCCTCCAATCGCTTCCTCCTCTAGGATGTATTCACCCAAGTATACTTGCTCCCTTCAAAAGGTGCTTCTCTCATGATCACATCGTGAATGAAGGGGTTAAAGTCCATGACCTCTTCAGAGTGTCTATCAACACCTCCCCTTTTCTCCGAGTTATTCCGTATGATATAAAATTGCCCATAATCAGCCAGCAGGCGTCTCCAATCAAGGTGGACAAGTCAATGATGTCTTCCCACAGGTTTCTCCTCTGCGTGTAGTTTCCACTCACATACACCATAGTAATGTACCCCTCATTGTTGTTGTCTTGAGTAAACATAATTGTTAGATGCTGCTCGTGCAAACTAACAATGGAATTTTCCGCCTTCAGCGTCATATCTCGCCGACCAGTCCAACTGGACTATGTCGAGCAGCTCCTCCACCTCAACAGATGTCTTCTACATAACCTTCCCAGAACCCTTCTGGTTTGGTTTTTGGCCGCCCCTCTTATGTTCCAGTAGAGGATCTTAGAATCCATGATCTAGAATCTAAACTACGACCCCACATTCACCCTTCATCTGTGATCTTCCCTTCCTTGCTCTTCCCAGTCATCATCTGAGAACGAGAATTCTCCATCAGAGAGACGTCTTCTGTGGACATATCTTCGATGACCCTCAGTAGGGAAGTCATTCAAGAAACTATAATCATCACGATAAGATCTGCGTGGTTCATATCTGAATCTGTTTCTACGAGGACTTGGGCGATTGCCTCCTTCGTCAGCAATGTGTATGAAATCTTCAAGGCTTCTCAGAGGTAGCGGTCTTCTAATACCATCTTCATCAACCACGTATCTGTTGTTTTGGGTAACCTTTGGTGGCTGTTGTCACCCCTCATCTGCGTCTACCATAATAGCATCGGTACATTGTTCCTTCTCTATAGACGTCTCCGTAGTTGCATTAACCTCCTCATGTCCATGAGTTGTGTGATCTTCGTTTGCATAGGTCGTTCTGTGAATAGCGAAAGCCTCCATCGGGATGTCAAGTTCTTCCCCTATCTCTGTCCTTGAAAAGAGGCTGGATCGCGGTCTGCCTCTGGCGACAATCTGAAGCAAGACATCTGATCTACGGTCGCCATATGTCAACGCGACATATTGGGGTACATCCTCTTTGAAAGCTTCCACTAGGACTAAGATTCCAGAGATGTCGTCCGGGTTTCTTATCCAATATGAGACAAGGATCAAACTTCCAAAGCTGTTAACTATACTGTCGATAGCTTCATCATCTCGGCACATAATAGGTAAGTCACCTGTGGCAACACATCCCATTATCACACAGATAACGAGGTGTTACGCGAAAACGTGCGGAAAACACCATAACCACAGATTATCAAAACACGGGTTAATTAAAACCGATTGCGGAAAACTGATAAACTATGTAAAACTCTTACTTTCCAGTCCTCATCCTGCACAGAAACATGTCATATAAATATGTACATACACAAGATCTGACACGTGTCCACAGCTCAGGAACAGCTGTCCATCCATCACATGAGTTCACCACCTGTTCATATATACATAAAGGCCCACATCCGGCCAACAGAAGGATATACAAATATCATCGAACGATCTTCGTGAAACATCGTCAAAACACTGCCAAGGACCTGAGAGTACAGGGATGACTCTAGACTCTACTACAAAACATCCAAAACAGCAGCATGTCCATCGCTTGCCTTCTACTGCTCCTCAAGCTGCTCGTCCGCAACACCACAACCACGACCACGTCTACCTCGACCACCTAAAAAGGGTGTAAACCAGCGGAGTGAGACAATTGAACAATTGTCCCAACGGGAAACATAGCTCCCCACCGCAACCATAGAACCTCAGCAAGAAAAACTATAACAACAATTATAACATGAGCAGATATATCAGAAGCAGTTATATATATATAGCAAGATCATTCTTACCGACAAGCATACCAGCTGTACTAAAGCGTAAAACCAGATGTCTTTCAAAAGAACATGATTATCAAGATAAGGTATATCAACATGTAACAGGATTATTAGAACAGAATATAATGCCATATAACCTGATTATCAAGATAAGGTAGATTACCACATGACCTGCAAGGTATAACAAAATATTACACAAACAAGGCCTCAACCAATGTTTCGTGTTTGATTTGATCAGTAAATACTAAACGGCTGTATTATATTTTATTATGCCCTGAGGATTTGAACCGTACCGTTCAAATCCAACCTTCGGTTACGAAACCCAAGCCGGTGCCATACGAGGTCAATGGGAGAACCGGACTCCACGACCTCCCACCTCATGGTCAGTACATGAGTACAACACAAGCAGGACCGCAGTCACATGCTGAAGTGGTCTAAGCCACAGGGTTAGCTCCATAGGCTACCCATTCTCTAGCCCGCCTTGGTACAGGTCTCGGCACTAGTAAAACTGAGCCACGGGCCTGATCACCGTGCTCTGAGCCATGAACGCATTCATGCTCCATACATCACATATCCTGAGCCATGGGCCTGTTCACCATGCTCTATTTACATATCTGAGTCTGCAACCAAAGTTACACTCTTACCTCCTCATTTTCAGGCTAGGAGCAACCTACACATATTCAAAAATATGTGCTTCCAGGTTAACCCATAGGAAACCTGTTTCACCATCACCAAGTCCTGACGATGATGGATCTATGGCCAGGGCAAACTACATGATATATTTCACTGTGATTAATTAGTATCTTTTAGATCGATTGCAAGATTCAACCAAGTTATATAACATGCAAGATATAACGGAAAGTAAATAACATTATATTATGATCTAATCATATCAACCTGATCCATCTTAAGGATCCAACATCACATGTTATCATTTGGCCTCTTTCCAACCATCCAGATCCATCTCAAGGATCATCACATACCACAGGGTCTCAACCCTTCATCATGCACTGTCACTGCCTCTCAAGGCTCACCTCATCATCATGGGACAAACACATCACATACATAATCTTATAGAGCAATTATCAAGGTAATGTTACTCATCACATATGTCACATAGCCCTTTCATGGCTACCCATCACCTGCATGGTTAGGATGCACAATAACCATAGATTCAACATCATGAAATATCATTCAAGATAATCTACTTATCAATAATACACTTATCTAATAATCAAGTGTATTAAGTACATCATTAACAAATCATACTGATGCTTACCCTTATCTCAAGATTATACAAACAATCAAGGTATATAGTATACAGAACCAACATTATTATTACCAAGGTCATTATTGTTGCCATCAACTATTTTCATCTTTATCATGAAGCAACCATTAATATAACTGACACTTAGCATCATTATTACCAACATTATTATCATTAAACAAATTACTAGAGTAGTTATCATCATCTTCTTTATCATTAACAATTAAGCATAAGGGTCACATCATGCACCTAATATATTAGGGCCAACATATACATTACTATCATTAGCACCCTTATTATTTGCAAGGCATCATATACATATTGATGATATCACAAACACCACCATCGTTTTATTGGTTAATGTATAAGCATCCACTTCTATCACATGAGGGACCGTCACCAAAGAAACTCATACCCTCACTATAGCCTCACAACCCTCATCTATAGCCTATCACCCAACATGGGTATCGGCCACCACACTAACCCTATCAGACATCATGGCCCAAGGCATGTCGCCCAACATGGTATCGGCCACCATGGTACTAACCCTATCGGCCATTAGGGCACAAAGCCTATCGTCTAACATGCCATCAACCATATCGGCCAACATGGGCACAAGGCATAACGCCCACCAAGCTTATCGGCCAACACACTAAGCTCACTCTATCGCCCATCATGGGCAAGGGTATCGTCCAACATGCTACTAACCCTATCGGCCTACATGGATATCGGCCAACACAAGGGAGAGGTATCGTCCACCAAGATACTAACCCTATCGGCCAACAAAGAACCCTACTATGTCGTGCAACATGAGAGCAAGGGTGTTGCCCAACACCAAGAGCATTAACCAAAACACAAGGGACATCACTATGTCTCCCATCATATCGGCCAACCAGACCTTAGCTCACTCCATCGCCCATCAAGGTGCCATGTCGGCCACCAGAGAGAGCACCATGTCGCCCAACATGGTCACCATGTCGGCCAACACTCAAGCTAGGTCAACCTATTGAGCTCCAACTCAAGGAACTCCAACCCTAAAGCATCATATCGTTCAACTCAAGGACAAGGGTGTCGCTCAACACACCCACAAGGAAGGGGTATCGCCCAACCCTAGGTCACCTTCAACCTCCAACACTAGGGAGCACAAACCCCAAAAAGCAAGGTATACAAGGAACCCTAAACCCAAGAGAGGGATATCGGCCACTAAGGTATATAAGCAAGGTGCACAAGAAAGGAACTAAACTAGTCTACTCACATGTAACAAGGTTAAAGCTAGAGGTAAGAGAGTTAGGGTTAGAAACTATGCAACCCGCCTTAAGCTCCAATGAAGAAGATGCACTTTGAGCTCCAAGGTTGTCGGCCACCAAATCTCCAAAGCACTTCAGGGTCCAAAGCTATCGTCCACCAGGCTGCTCCAGGAAGGTGTATCGGCCACCACTTCAGCTCCAAGGAAGTGTATCGACCAACACAAGCAAGATGGAGAGGGGTATCGTGCACCAAGGGTGGAGGGGAGACCAAAGGACCAAAGGAGACTAAGGCAAGGAGAAGAGCTACCTATATAGGAAGAAGGGGAGGAGAAACCAAGGTACAACCATGCTATGTGTCGCCCACCCAAGGGACACTTGTCCACCAACTCAAGCCACCTCTCATGCAAGCCATAAGGCACTTGTCCAAGACGTGCACCATGTGTCCATCAACCAAGCCAAGCCATCTGGGCGACACAACAAGAGCTACTGGGCGACACACCAAGCAACTGGGCGACACACCACCTGCCCTGGGCGACACAAGGCTCAAGCAAGCCCAAACAAGGAACTCCAAGGCCCAAACAAGCTCAACTCAGGCCCAAAGAACTCAAACAACGAGCCCAAACCTTCCTCTCAACCCTAGAGGAAGCAAAGAGGGGAAAACATCTCAAAAGATAGCAAACTTGCACACAAAACCCCACACTTGGGTTATTTGCAAGTAGCCCCTCAAACTCTCAACAAAGCTCAACGAAACCCTAATCACCACTTAGGGTGATTAGCAAGCACCAAAACACCAAGATCAAGAAAAACAAACAGGGTAAACCCTAAACGCAGGTCAGGGTCCTTACAGCCATAAACCTCTACAAAAGGATTTCGTCCCCAAAATCCGAAGAGAAAAGTGAGGGATACTTCCTCCTCATCTCTTCCTCAAGCTCCCACGTGGCTTCCTCAATGCCACGGTGATGCCAAAGGACCTTCATAAGAACCAGATCCTTTCTCTTCAGCTTCTTGACTCTTCTGTCGAGGATCATCATAGGACCCTCTTCATAAGTCACATCTTTGTCAAGCTCAACTTCAACTGGTTGTATCACTGTTCCGGTATCCGGATGACTTTTCTTCAGCATACTGACATGGAACACTGGATGTAACCTGTGCAACTCTGGAGGCAATTCTAACTCATAAGCCACCTTGCCAACACGTGCTATGACTGAGTAAGGCCCCATATATTTGGGAGCCAACTTACCTTTCCGTCCAAACCTCAGCACACCTTTCCACGGAGAGACTTTAAGATACACCTTGTCTCCCACCTGGAACTCTAAGGGTCGTCGGCGATTGTCTGCATAAGACTTCTGCCTGTCTTGTGCCACTTTCAACTGTTGTTGTATCACCTTGATCTTTTCTGTCATTTGCTGTACTAACTCAGGGCCCAAAAGCTGATATTCACCTGATTCATACCAACACAAAGGAGATCTGCACTTCCTCCCATACAAAGCCTCATAGGGAGCCATGTCAATGCTCCGCTGATAGCTATTGTTGTAGGCAAACTCTATCAAACTGAGATGTACGTCCCAACTATCTAAGAACTGCAAAACACAAGCACGAAGAAGATCCTCCAAAGTCTGGATAGTCCTCTCAGATTGTCCATCTGTCTGCGGGTGGAAAGCGATACTGAACTTCAACTGCGTTCCCATCGCCCTGTGCAACTGTTCCCAAAAACGACTTGTAAACTGAGGACCTCTATCAGAAACTATTGTTGCTGGCACACCATGCAAACGAACTATTTCATCCACATATACTCGAGCGAGCTTTTCAGCTGTATACGTGGTCTTCACAGGTAAGAAATGGGCAGACTTCATTAATCTGTACACTATCACCCAAATGGAATCATGATTCCTAGTTGTCCTGGGTAGACCAACTACGAAATCCATGGTTATATGATCCCATTTCCACTGTGGTATAGGCAAAGGTTGCAACGTACCTGCCGGCTTTTGATGCTCAGCCTTGACTTGCTGACACACCGCACACCTAGCCACAAACTCAGCTACGTCTTTCTTCAGGCCGGGCCACCAATACAAGTCTTTCAGACTATGGTACATCTTGGTGACACCTGGATGCATAGCATACATCGACGTGTGTGCTTCCTCGAGCACCAACTCCCTCAGATTATCAGCATCTGGAACCACCATCCTATTATGATAGCAAACCACTCCATCCTCGGACTCATGGAACCCATCACGCTTTTCGCTGCCAAACTCTGATCTGATTAGCTGTACTGTATCATCCATTTGCTGTGCATCCTTGATCTGCTGTCTCAACGTGGGCTTGATTAGCATCTGTGCTAAAAGTCCAGCTAACGAGGAAACCTCCATCTGTACGTTCATCTGCCGTAAGGAGACTAACATGTCCCACCTATGGCATACCAAAGAACTCATCTGTGCCTTCTTGGGAGTAGAAGACTTTCTGCTAAGCGCGTCTACTACCACATTCACCTTACCAGGATGATACTCGATAGTGCAATCATAATCGTTGATCAACTCCATCCACCGACGCTGTCGCATGTTCAACTCTTGCTGTGAGAAGATGTACTTCAGATTCTTGTGATCTGTAAAGATCTGACACACTTCCCCATAAAGATAGTGTCTCCAAATCTTTAACGCATGAACCACTGCTGCCAGCTCCAAGTCATGGGTCGGATAGTTCTCCTCGTGGTTCTTAAGCTGTCGTGAAGCAAAAGAAACCACATGATCTTCCTGCATCAGCACACAACCCAAACCTTTCTTGGACGCATCACAGAAAACAACATAGCCTTTTCCAGATTCTGGCAAGATCAACACTGGAGCACTGGTTAGCTTTTCCTTCAAACTTTGGAAAGCTTGCTGACATCGATCATTCCAAACAAAATGTACATCCTTCCTGGTCAACTTTGTCATCGGTAGAGCTATCGAACTGAAGTCCTTGATAAACCTCGGGTAGTATCCTGTTAGACCAAGGAAACTACGAACTTCCGTCGGCGTCTTCGGCTGTTCCCAATCCGCAACGGATTCCACTTTCTTTGGATCTACTTTGACTCCTTCAGCAGATATCACATGACCTAAGAAAGTCACTTCATCCAACCAGAACTCACACTTACTAAACTTAGCATACAACTGATGTTGACGAAGGAGAGTCAGCGCTTGACGAAGATGTTGCTCATGCTCTAGCCGGTTCCGACTATAGATCAAGATGTCGTCTATAAAAACTACAACAAACTGATCTAAGAACGGACGAAACACTCTGTTCATCAGGTCCATGAAAGCAGCAGGTGCATTGGTTAATCCAAACGGCATAACCACAAACTCAAAATGACCATACCTCGTCCTAAAGGCTGACTTTGGTATGTCATCCGCCTTTATCCTCAACTGATGATATCCAGACCGTAGATCGATCTTCGAAAACACTGTAGCACAACGCAACTGATCGAACAGGTCATCTATCCTCGGCAACCGGTACTTATTCTTGATCGTGACCTTGTTCATCTGTCGGTAGTCTATACACAACCGCATCGAACCATCCTTCTTATTAACGAACAACACGGGAGCACCCCAAGGTGACGTGCTCGGTCTGATGAAACCTTTCTCCAACAACTCTTGTAACTGCTTCTTCAACTCTACCATCTCTGCTGGAGCCATCCTGTAAGGTGTCTGTGCAATCGGCTGCATTCCCGGAACCAGATTGATCTCAAAATCGATCTCTCGGGGTGGAGGAACACCAGGAAACTCCTCGGGAAACACATATGCAAACTCTCGGACCACTGACAATTCTTCAAGGTTAAGGCCTTTCGCCTTGGTATCCACAACGGTATCCACAACGTGAGCTAAGAACGCCTCACATCCTTGTTGCAACAACCTATCTGCCACCATAGCTGACACCAGACACGTCGGAAGAATCTTCCTATCTCCCTGGAAGATCCACTTCTCTCCAGCAACATCAAACACCGCCTGCTTGGAACCACAGTCCAAGACAACCTTATACTTCTCTAAGGTATCCATCCCAAGGATAACATCGAAACCATGCATATCAAGTGGTATGAGATCCACCTGAATGCTGTGTCCCGAAAAAGACAAAATACAAGATGGACACTCTTCTCGAAGCAAGGAGGAACCATCAAGAGGGGTTTCTAACAACAAGCTATCCTTCTTACAACTAACAGGTAGATGACAGTTTTCAAGCATACTATAGGCGATAAAAGAGTGTGTAACACCCGGGTCAACCAGAACAGATATAAAGCAAGAAGAAGACATATCAGAATGAAATAACTCCATCTGACCTGTCACCACTCGCGGGTTGACTATCGCCTCTGGCTGATTCATGGCATAGAATCGAGCCGTAGCTTGCTGTCCACGACCTCTGTTCCCTTGAGCAGACGATCCAGCTTGAGACGCTTGGCCGCGTCCTCGTCCTCTGCTACCACTGGGCTGTGGTCTCTCAGACTTCTGGAAACTCTGCCTCGGTTGCTGCGTCACTTCAACATCTCTATTTGGGCAATTGAACTTCCAATGCCCGACTTGTCCACAGAGATGACATGCTCTATTGTCAACTCGTGGTCTAGATGGCCCTGTCACTGCCACCAAAGCTGAGCTGGGTGCCTTGGACGGTGAAGAAACATAACCTTTCCCCTTACTCGGAGACCACTGAGATGGTACACCAACACTTCTCATCACTGACGGTGCTGAAAACCTGGGTTTCTTGAAGCCACCAAACCTTCATCCTTGAAACTGAGCAGGTCTTTTAAGAGAAACCGACTCTCTTTTCTCCCTTACTGTCCTCTCGATCCGTCGAACTGATTCCACAAATGTAGCAAACCGCTCTCGGTTTTCCAGTGCAGACACAGGGGTTGTCAACTCATCACTCAAACCCTTCTCGAAACGTCTGATCCGTTCATCATCTATCGCCGCCATGTGAGGACAGAACCTCAACAGATCCATAAACTTAGCTTCATACTTGGTGATGTTCATTGTTCCTTGCCGCAACTTCTCAAACTGACTGATCTTCTCATCCGGCTACGTCTTCGGAAAGTATCTGGTGACGAACTCGCGCCGAAACACTTCCCAACAGATCACCTCACCAGGCCGCTTCTCTTCCTCGATGGTCCACCAGTGACCAGCACTACCCTTCAAAAGGTAGACAGCATGCTTTACTTTGTCTGCTTCAGGGATGTCGAGGATCTGAAAATCCTTTTCAAGACTCGTCAGCCACAGATCTGCATCCGCTGGATCAGCCGTTCCAGCATAATCCGAAGCTCTGACTCAGAGAAGCCGCTCAAAGGTCTTCCCAATACCCGATGCTTCTCCATGGGGAACCTGTGCTCGCGGAGGAGGCACTGGTAATCGCTCAACCATGAGATTCATCGTAGCCATTAACTGCCCCATAAGCTGTTGGTAGGCAGGGTGTTCAAGTATGGCTGGGTCTGGTTGGGGGACCTCAGGCACCCGATCTTCATGTGCCCGTCCATCTGCTCCATCAACCGATGCAGCATCACTATGCTCAGGAGCATGTTCTTCGTGGTTTCCAGACATCTTGGCTTTTCTTCTGCTTAGGGCAGAAGATTTTTGTAAGATAACCTGGAAAACTCATAAGAACAGACTCAACCTAGTCCTAGATCCCTGTAGACTCAGTGAAACTAAAGCTCTGATACCAAGACTTGTGGCAACACATCCCATTATCACACAGATAACGAGGTGTTACGCGAAAACGTGCAGAAAACACCATAACCACAGATTATCAAAACACGGGTTAATTAAAACCGATTGCGGAAAACTGATAAACTGTGAAACTCTTACTTTCCAGTCCTCATCCTGCACAGAAACATGTCATATAAATATGTACATACACAAGATCTGACACGTGTCCACAGCTCAGGAACAGCTGTCCATCCATCACATGAGTTCACCACCTGTTCATATATACATAAAGGCCCACATCCGGCCAACAACAGGATATACAGATATCATCGAACGGTCTTCGTGAAACATCGTCAAAACACTGCCAAGGACCTGAGAGTACATGGATGACTCTAGACTCTACTATAAAACATCCAAAACAGCAGCATGTCCATCGCTTGCCTTCTACTGCTTCTCAAGCTGCTCGTCCGCAACACCACAACCACGACTACGTCTACCTCGACCACCTAAAAAGGGTGTAAACCAGCGGAGTGAGACAATTGAACAATTGTCCCAGCGGGAAACATAGCTCCCCACCGCAACCATAGAACCTCAGCAAGAGAAACTATAACAGCAATTATAACATGAGCAGATATATCAGAAGCAGTTATATATATAGCAAGATCATTCTTACCGACAAGCATACCAGCTGTACTAAAGCGTAAAACCAGATGTCTTTCAAAAGAACATGATTATCAAGATAAGGTATATCAACATGTAACAGGATTATTAGAACAGAATATAATGCCATATAACCTGATTATCAAGATAAGGTAGATTACCACATGACCTGCAAGGTATAACAGAATATTACACAAACAAGGCCTCAACCAATGTTTCATGTTTGATTTGATCAGTAAATACTAAACGGCTGTATTATATTTTATTATGCCCTGAGGATTTGAACCGTACCGTTCAAATCCAACCTTCGGTTACGAAACCCAAGCCGGTGCCATACGAGGTCAATGGGAGAACCAGACTCCACGACCTCCCACCTCATGGTCAGTACATGAGTACAACACAAGCAGGACCGCAGTCACATGCTGAAGTGGTCTAAGCCACAGGGTTAGCTCCATAGGCTACCCATTCTCTAGCCCGCCTTGGTACAGGTCTCGGTGCTAGTAAAACTGAGCCACGGGCCTGATCACCGTGCTCTGAGCCATGAACGCATTCATGCTCCATACATCACATATCCTGAGCCATGGGCCTGTTCACCATGCTCTACTTACATATCTGAGTCTGCAACCGAAGTTACACTCTTACCTCCTCATTTTCAGGCTAGGAGCAACCTACACATATTCAACAATATGCACTTCCAGGTTAACCCGTAGGAAACCTGTTTCACCATCACCAAGTCCTGACGATGATGGATCTATGGCCAGGGCAAACTACATGATATATTTCACTGTGATTAATTAGTATCTTTTAGATGGATTGCAAGATTCAACCAAGTTATATAACATGCAAGATATAACGGAAAGTAAAGAACATTATATTATGATCTAATCATATCAACCTGATCCATCTTAAGGATCCAACATCACATGTTATCATTTGGCCTCTTTCCAACCATCCAGATCCATCTCAAGGATCATCACATACCACAGGGTCTCAACCCTTCATCATGCACTGTCACTGCCTCTCAAGGCTCACCTCATCATCATGGGACAAACACATCACATACATAATCTTATAGAGCAATTATCAAGGTAATGTTACTCATCACATATGTCACATAGCCCTTTCATGGCTACCCATCACCTGCATGGTTAGGATGCACAATAACCATAGATTCAACATCATGAAATATCATTCAAGATAATCTACTTATCAATAATACACTTATCTAATAATCAAGTGTATTAAGTACATCATTAACAAATCATACTGATGCTTACCCTTATCTCAAGATTATACAAACAATCAAGGTATATAGTATACAGAACCAACATTATTATTACCAAGGTCATTATTGTTGCCATCAACTATTTTCATCTTTATCATGAAGCAACCATTAATATAACTGACACTTAGCATCATTATTACCAACATTATTATCATTAAACAAACTACTAGAGTAGTTATCATCATCTTCTTTATCATTAACAATTAAGCATAAGGGTCACATCATGCACCTAATATATTAGGGCCATCATATACATTACTATCATTAGCACCCTTATTATTTGCAAGACATCATATACATATTGATGATATCACAAACACCACCATCGTTTTATTGGTTAATGTATAAGCATCCACTTCTATCACATGAGGGACCGTCACCAAAGAAACTCATACCCTCACTATAGCCTCACAACCCTCATCTATAGCCTATCACCCAACATGGGTATCAGCCACCACACTAACCCTATCGGCCATCATGGCCCAAGGCATGTCGCCCAACATGGTATCGGCCACCATGGTACTAACCCTATCGGCCATTAGAGCACAAAGCCTATCGTCTAACATGCCATCAACCATATCGGCCAACATGGGCACAAGGCATAACGCCCACCAAGCTTATCGGCCAACACACTAAGCTCACTCTATCGCCCATCATGGGCAAGGGTATCGTCCAACATGCTACTAACCCTATCGGCCTACATGGATATCGGCCAACACAAGGGAGAGGTATCGTCCACCAAGATACTAACCCTATCGGCCAACAAAGAACCCTACTATGTCGTGCAACATGAGAGCAAGGGTGTTGCCCAACACCAAGAGCATTAACCAAAACACAAGGGACATCACTATGTCTCCCATCATATCGGCCAACCAGACCTTAGCTCACTCCATCGCCCATCAAGGTGCCATGTCGGCCACCAGAGAGAGCACCATGTCGCCCAACATGGTCACCATGTCGGCCAACACTCAAGCTAGGTCAACCTATCGACCTCCAACTCAAGGAACTCCAACCCTAAAGCATCATATCGTTCAACTCAAGGACAAGGGTGTCGCTCAACACACCCACAAGGAAGGGGTATCGCCCAACCCTAGGTCACCTTCAACCTCCAAACCAGGGAGCACAAACCCTAAAAAGCAAGGTATACAAGGAACCCTAAACCCAAGAGAGGGATATCGGCCACTAAGGTATATAAGCAAGGTGCACAAGAAAGGAACTAAACTAGTCTACTCACATGTAACAAGGTTAAAGCTAGAGGTAAGAGAGTTAGGGTTAGAAACTATGCAACCCGCCTTAAGATCCAAGGAAGAAGATGCACTTTGAGCTCCAAGGTTGTCGGCCACCAAAGCTCCAAAGCACTTCAGGGTCCAAAGCTATCGTCCACCAGGCTGCTCCAGGAAGGTGTATCGGCCACCACTTCAGCTCCAAGGAAGTGTATCGGCCAACACAAGCAAGATGGAGAGGGGTATCGTGCACCAAGGGTGGAGGGGAGACCAAAGGACCAAAGGAGACTAAGGAAAGGAGAAGAGCTACCTATATAGGAAGAAGGGGAGGAGAAACCAAGGTACAACCATGCTATGTGTCGCCCACCCAAGGGACACTTGTCCACCAACTCAAGCCACCTCTCATGCAAGCCATAAGGCACTTGTCCAAGACGTGCACCATGTGTCCATCAACCAAGCCAAGCCATCTGGGCGACACAACAAGAGCTACTGGGCGACACACCAAGCAACTGGGCGACACACCACCTGCCCTGGGCGACACAAGGCTCAAGCAAGCCCAAACAAGGAACTCCAAGGCCCAAACAAGCTCAACTCAGGCCCAAAGAACTCAAACAACGAGCCCAAACCTTCCTCTCAACCCTAGAGGAAGCAAAGAGGGGAAAACATCTCAAAAGATAGCAAACTTGCACACAAAACCCCACACTTGGGTTATTTGCAAGTAGCCCCTCGAACTCTCAACAAAGCTCAACGAAACCCTAATCACCACTTAGGGTGATTAGCAAGCACCAAAACACCAAGATCAAGCAAAACAAACAGGGTAAACCCTAAACGCAGGTCAGGGTCCTTACATCAGCTATCCAGAACCAAAAAGTTTCCTTTCTAGGGCATCTCTCTCCATCCTCCAGGGATCTGATGGTAATGTTTCTGCCTCTGAAGACGAAGAATCGATCCTTACATGCCTCCATCGCGTCCTCCTTGTTGGCAAAGAATGCCACGACTCTACTTCTGGAGTGTCGGTATATATCTGTGGCATGGTTCCATCTGAGTTTAAGAGTCTGATAAAGGTCCTCCCACGCAATGTGATTCAGCCAGGAGATCTCCACTTCTCGTCCCAGAGCTATCATCTTGTTCTTCCTTTCTTCCGTATTAGGTCCCAGATTGACCGCTATTCTCTTGGGAACGTGCATAGGTGCACCTCGGGCAGGAATTCCAGCACTCAACGATGGGAAGTCTGATCTAGAGTAGATGTTCGGAGGCGGAGGAGTGTGCGTGACCTTGCACCTTCTGGCCACATGTCCCGGTCTATGGCAATTGTAGCAAACTATCAAACTACGACATTGAGACTGCTAGTGTCCCCTACCTAGGCACCGGAAGCATGTGTCATTGGGTAGATTCGGCGCCCAAGGTCCAAAACAGATATTTCTCCTATCTCCATTCATATTCGGCTGCCGAGAGGCAGGTCTTTGATTAGATACTTGGACTGGACTCTCCGCTACCTGGTTGGACGGTTCCGGTCTAGGAGCATCTGCCTCGTCTAGAAGGGTGGAGATATTATGCATTGGGCTAGTAGTCACGATCATCGCCGTAACTTCTGCCAAACCTTCTGATCCGTGGGTTGCAGTGATAAATCCGGTGCTCTTCGGTGCCTCATCCCGCAGTTTCGATGAAGAATCAAGTTCATCGACTTGTTTGCCCGGAATCACCTCCGTGTCGACTGTGTACCTATCATGCAAGACGTCTCGTGAATCCTCCATTCGTCCTGCTAGTTTCTCCGATGCCTTTTGGTTGGTTGCTGGAGACGGCGAACGAAGGACGTTTCTGATGTCTTGAATGATTGTGTCCGTCGGCGTGGATAAAGGTGCAAAGCCTTCACGTCTATCTCTCACCGCCCGCTGCGCTTTCATAGCCTGGACGCTCTGTCTCGTCAGTCTGCGTGTGAACGGGGACGGTAACATCGTTATGGCCAGAGGAAAACCACGGATGAGGACGGTCCCTAACGACGGGTTGGAGGGTGAGATAACCGATCGTCTATCCTCAATTTTAGATTATATAGAGTTTCTTGTCAATGATAACGTAAGTTTAATTTGAATTTGGTGATAGAAACCTCAATTGTAGGTTACTTACAGCTTGTTGTTAATGACAAGGACAAAATTTAAAATTTGGGTAAGTATATTGAATTACATATAAGAAAGATTGCAAGGAAATTTTATTTCATATCTAGAAAAAAAAATTCAAAATAATATGTGAAAAGATAATTATTAACAAGGGCATTTTAGAAGTAAGTTTAAATTATGTATTACATAATTATTAACATTTTCAAAATATATCATTTGGTAATGAAATATATATGTTGTATGCGTATTCCATCTTATCATATAGTTTAAAATAATATTATTTCAATTATATCAGAAAATATATACATGACACCTATAATGTGTGATTATAATTATACTTTTAAAATTATGGCTAAATCTGTTCCAATTAAAAAATAACAAAATTTATCTTTCATGTACGTGGTACATGTGTGTTTACTAGTAAAAACAAATATGTGAGTGCATTCGATACCTGGCTTCTATCAATTTGACATATCGCCATTTATGGTCACTGATCCGCCAAAGAAGTCCTCCCGCCAGTGCAAGTTTGAACTAGTCCAATCCTCAATGAAGTCCTCAATTTTAGAAGGGTTTTATCCATGTGGTCTAACATCTAAGAAGGTTGAGTTAGCGTGCCACCCCCGTTTGGCAATGGGTGGGGGTTGAAATGTATGGATTGAGTAAGTCATGTTGATGGTACATTGCTAGTCCGGGTTGGGCCAAATCTTATTTGGTAATAAATTGCTCTCAATCAGATTTTAGTCAACCTATTACGTACATTTCTATCCTAAAAATAGCAGGACTGAAAAAACTAACTTGAATCTTGAAGGAGAGATTCAAATTGAATCATGACCCACCAATACTATTTCAACTTATTTGTTGTCAAACACAAACAAAATTGGAATGCGATCACATTGTAGTCAGATCACTACATTTAATGACAAAAAAAACACTCTTATCCAGTTTGGATCTAAGTTCAGTGCCATGCCAAACACACCATTTGATTAAATATGAAATTAAATCAACCATTACAAAATGTTTCTTGAAGCTCCTAGTAATCCTAAACACAATTTTCCCTCTTATTCATAAACTTGCATAAGCTACTTGTTATATATTAGTGTCTTGGGTTCATAATCTAGAAATGATGATGTAAAGTTTATCATGTGACCTCATGGAATGTATCATAGGTGGATACGGTGAAAAGCCGTAGATTTCATAAGTATGATGTTCAATCCCTCATAGGTGGATATGATGAAAACACATAGATGTCGTAAGTATGATGCTTAATTCCTTCATAGACAGCTAGTTGTTGTTCGGTTTTAGGGGAATCAGAGATGGTAGCGGAAACAAAACATTTTCTCCTCCCAAAACCAGAACAAGGAAACGCGTCAACGTCTATATAATAGGAAAGGATGGTTTGTGGAATCATACCTTGTCCCGAGGCTTGTTCGGTGACAATACCTCGCGCCTTCCGCGGTCTTCACCACTTGTCTTGGACGGTGTCTGTGCAGCTCCTGGTCGCACTGGGACTGACAAAATTGAAGGTTGTCCTCCTGAGCGGCAGAAACCTCCCGCCTCTGAAGTAGTCCACACGGACCACCTGGAACTCCACACTCCTTGTCCCACAAGGAAGTGGAAGGAGTCACACCCTCCTGTTGACGTACTAGTCGCCAACACACTCTCCTGCCTCCAGTTACAACTGTAGTTATCCTTCCCTTGCTGCACCTCCCTTTGCGGGTAGCACTTGCTCGGGCTCTCTCTCGGTTACCAAAACCAGATAGAATGACAACTTTGCAGAGCAACTAGTTGCACTGAGTTGTACTTTGAGAAGCCCCCAATACCCCTATATACAGGAGGGTCATGGGATAGGGTTCTCTATCCCAGGCAATGCGGGACTAAAAGTAGGAGTAGAAGGGTTCGAGATTTTCCACAAAAGCAACCAACTCGCAACCTAAATCGGTCATTTCAAAACTGAAACGGTCGGTTCACAAGTGAACCGGTCGGTTGGTGGTCCTGGTCGGTTCCCGATCGACTTTCCTTCTTTTGTTTCTAATTGGTATCGAACACCAATCCTATTCCCAATCAAATTGGGCAATTGAAACAAAAGGAAAATTCTCACTAATCCTACTTTCCCAACTTGCTCGGTTGCACCAGTTGAATCGATCGTTTCAACACTTGAAGTAATCGGTTCACCCTGGACTTGAGCCGATCGAATCAACACTTGAGTCGTCCAGTTTATCCAGCTCAGCCGACCGGTTCATCACATGAACCGATCGGTTGGGAGTGCAGTTTGTGTAGAATCAGTCAATTGCGATTTCCATCAATCTGATACTCCAATCAATGTGTCCAACACCTTGAACATTATGATATTGAGCTATCAATTAATTGAGTGTTTAATTGAACTACTAAACACCTTTAGTAATCAATCTAAACATTGCTTGTGGACAAAACTCCTCTTCTAGGTTAAATCCTATGTGTGTGACCCTGCAGGTCCATTTCACGTTGGCAGTGAAAGTCCATAACACTTATGACTTCACAAGCAAAGAGCGGTGCCTAGTCACACATCAATGCTACCCAAGTGAAATAGAAAGTTGGAGAACAACTTTCAATCCTAAAATCCGTGAATGGTGTTATAGTGAATGTATAATTCCTTTGTCACTGATATCTCGAATGAACTCGAGGCATGGAACAGTCATCCTGTCAACGTTCATTCACTTTCTTGATCTCAGAGTAGACTGGAAGAGATATGTATGACATCAATATCACATACTGATTCACACATGCGTGCACACCTTTCTCAATCCTACTCATCAAGTGGCCATGGATATCAAACTCCCTCGGGAGGGACAAATCCCAAATCTATCACTCACCCCTCAAAAGCCCTATGTGTCAAAGCCACCCAATCATCACCTTTATAACAACCCATGTTTCAGGACTGCGTTTGATGATGTCAAAGTGTGCCCAACGACATGTGTTGAGTGTAGTGATTTCAGGTCAAAGAATCACACTCACCACCATCACTGTGAGTACTGACTGTGACTACCATGTCATGGTTCCATGTGTCAAACTCACGGTGGGTCTATCTGGTACACTTGTTCTCTAACAAGTACCTATGTGTTTGGTTTGATATCTCTATATCATGACTAATGAGATTCTGTCATCAACCAACACCACAATCTAGTCTTGTGTGTCATTGCCGTCTATCTACCTTCCACAATGACATCCGAATAGGGACATAACAAGAATGTACAAACTCTTAGCATCCTTATGATCTCATCGTTCAGGTCCTCAACCTGAAAGCATACGTCATTGAGTACTGTCATTCTCTAGACATTCAATCTATTCTATCACTATCTCATATGACTGAACCAGAAAGAATTGGAAGCTTGCCTTTATTGTTTATCAAATCAATCTTAATGTATCCCACCAATCATCCCATGATTGGCTCTCAGGGCATACATACCAACAGACTCCCACTTGCACTACGAGCCAATCACCCTTGAATCATATTCATAGTGATCTTCAAACATGTCCCACATGTTATTGTGCTCTAGTGCGAACATAGTGAGTAATGGCAACACCTTGCCAAAGTCAGTATAAATTGCATGTGTCACATCTCTTCACTGTACATCACACGTATGAGATGGAGTTGTCATAATATGCGATCTAGTATTCCTTTGCTAACCTTTAGCCACATTGCATGATCAAGGATTCCATACTTGTCATCAATGAGCGGAATATCTATAAGTTCATCTCATGAAATTCCAGATCCATATAGTATCCACTGTTGTTTTCTAACACACGGATACTCGAAATTTCCTTTTAAATGGTTTCATTGGAACACTTCCAATTATCAACAAACTTTCACTTTTATACATCCTATGTATATTTTGCGATTAATTTTCTGTCCTTTCGGAAGTTCGCATCAATGTAACTCTTTACATTGAACTCTTCCTTATCTCCATAGAACCAGTACTTCTCAAGTTCTTATAGTATTCCAGTAACCCTTACTGGAAGTAGACAGCCATCCACTCGTCATGTCCCACATACGAGTTATCAGGATGAGCACGTCATATTGTCACGTCATACATACAAGATGATGAATGCATTTTATTCTTGCCATGTACATACATGAAAGATAATGGGATGATTACATACATGATAGATCCATATCTATTCTTAGTGTTCCCATTCTTCATAAGAATTGGACACTTGTCCTTGGGATACTAACTCCATGTAGCATGGGCAAGTTTTCTCCCACTGAATTTGTGCATACTGAACACTTCAGTACATATTTCCAATGTATGCTCTCTCTTTTTAGGTTAAGAGGTTTTCGAGAACTATCTCTATAGATCTCTATTCCTATCACATAGGAAACATCTCTATCTTCCTTAAAGATAATTTCCACTTTTGGATTTCCATTCTAGAACATTTCCATTTCACGTCAACATGTGAAATGTGAATACGCTCCCACTAAATCACAGATCCCTTCTTTGTCTTTGACATATCAGTCAAACCCTTTGACTATATCATCAAAGTAAAGATCCAATTCTGAGTTGCTTGTACTCAATCAATCACATTGATTAGTCCACTGTAACTTATAGACTTCATTTGCATTAGTGGATTCATAGACCTTATAGGTTGTGTCACGTACACGTCCTTGTTTTATTCCTCATAGGAATACGATTTTAGTATCCATATGCCAAATGTCTCAGTCATTAAGTTGCAATCAACAAGCTTCATCCTTCTCAAAATGTTATACATGTGTCTTAACACTTAAGATTCATTTGCACTTATGGATTTTATCCAATGGGTGCTACCATCAAGGTCATACCTTATGGTTCACATGGATGTCATTTAGGATGTAATGGGCATAAACCATAACTCAAAATTTGGTTCCTCATACTTATCTAGATAGTTGACTCATCACATGAACAACTCATCACATAGATAATTGAGGTGTATCTGTCAAGGATATAAGAACTCACAACTCCTTGTGATTCTTAATGTCCTTTATTAGTGTGGGGTATTCTTTTGTTAAGAAGAATTCAGTTATTTGATAATCATTCTCTAACTCCTTAGAGTATGATTCCTTCTTGATTTAGACATCACCATGCCTTAATCATGAGTTCACTATGATACACTATCATAATCACTCATAAGGATCTCAAACATTTGGTCCAAGTATATCATTCATTGATCTAATCAAGAATTAACACTTTACCAAATTTTCACTTCATCTATGATAATCTAGAACACTTCAAGTTATTCATATTGGTACTTCTCTAAACACCATTCGAAGTATTAGCATTTGTTCCAATAGGTATGTAAATACATCACATGTATTATACCTAATAGGATAATCATTCTCCCACTACCATTAGTGAAGATTGATTAATCATGTCCAAGATATTCATGTCTCTTACTGGTTCTCTAACCAAAAGAGTCTAGATTTATCCATCACATGGAAACTAGAAATGAATTTCTCATGATCGATGCTAATTGGATTGTTTGAGTTATCTATAACTTTTAGGTATCATTTTATCTTATGCATATCAAATACCACAAGATAAATAAGGAATTGCCACAAAGATCATATCTTTAAGATTGAAACATCAACTTTATTAATTTCCATCATTGTCGTACAATATGAAAAATAAAGTGTTTCTATCTATTGGTAAAAATGAAATAACAGTTCATAACTGTATTACATGCCTTATAGGCTGAAAATAAACTAAAGTACTCCTATCTATGGCGGCAACACTTGCCCCAATTATGAGTGCTTTACACATTACATCTTGGTATCATATACCTCAAAAAGTGTTACAAGTTTACTTTCATGACACCTTCAAGTAGAGACGTCTGTCGCCTCCTTCTTCTTTTGTTCTTCCAGATAGAGAGGACAATTCCTTTTCCAATGTCCTGGCTTTTGACAATGGTGGCAATTTCCTTTCTTGGTCACACATCCTTTGGCCTTGAGAGCTGAAGACGACTTGGGCTCCTGGCTAGCATCAGAACCTTTCTTAGCTTTGCCCTTGCCCTTGCCCTTGCCCTTGCCCTTGCACTTGGACTTGCCTTTCTTGCTTGTGATCACCATCACAGGCTTAGGCTTGTCCTTCTTCATCTGTATCTCGGCTGTCCTCAACATGCCCAACAACTCTGACAGTGGCCTATCAAAGTTGTTCATGTTGTAGTTCATCACAAACTCACTGTAGGATTCTGGCAACGATTGCAGTATCACGTCAGTATCCAACTCTTAGCTCAGTGGAAATCCCAGTCTTTGCAGGTTCTCCACATACCCAATCATCTTGAGTGTGTGAGGACCAACTGGATCTCCTTCTGTCATGATGCACTTGAACAGTGCCCTTGAGACATTGTACCTCTCTTGTCGTGCCTGATCTTCATACATGTTCCTGAGATGTTGAATCATCTCAATGACACCCATGTTCTCATGTTGTCTCTGCAACTCATGGTTCATAGAACATAACATCAAGCACTTTGCATCAATGGCATCATCAGAATGCTTCTTATAAGCATCCCTTTCTGTCCTTGGTGCATTAGGAGCCGGTTCCTATGGAATTAGAGTATCCAGGACATAGAGCTTACGCTCTTGAGTGAGAACAATTCTCAATGTCCGATACCAGTCGTGCAAGTTTGTCCCATTTAGCTTGTCCTTTTCAAGGACCGATCGCAAAGAAAAGTGATTGTTGTTTGTCGTCATTTGTACTACAAAAGGAAATATGCAATTTTAGTCCAAAAACTCATTTTTGACTTATTTGATTGATTTGAAAAGTTTGACGATATAATTAGGCCTTTAATTGATTATCGCTCCCACTATTTTAGTTCAAATTGATAGCCCTCACCATCAATTCAGAAGATTGCAGCGTACAACCTTCTAGTGGGCAAGATCCTGAAATCCTCTAAGTCATGGACCAGCTAGGGCTGTCACTCACAAAATCGATCTCTCAGGTAGGCAACTCTTGCCAAATGCATAATATGAAACTCTTGATAAGATGTCATAAGCAACTCCTTGCCATGATCATCTCCATGCCTCAAGGTGATAGATCCTATATAGTTCACCTTGTTAAGTCCGACCCAAAGCCAACACGATGAATATGCACCCTGCTTGGGCAGAACCACACATTCATCCTTCACGCTTCCACGAGATAGACGGTGCACCACGCTTGGGCGTGCCCACACTTGGTCGTCAAGCTTTTCACGTGTGTCGCATTTGGAAGGCATCTAAAACTTAATATTTTAATGAGGGATTTGGTTTTATATACATATACATATCCAATCACCACAATACATAGTATGTATCATATACATGCTATATCCCACAGAAAACATGCACAAACGATAAAAGTGATGATTATGGCCATCCTAATGTGATTCCTCAAGCCAAGAGGAATCACAGTCATCTAGGTCTACATCACATGCAACCTGTACAAGATGAACTCTGTGCCTTGCCATCTGAGTTGATCAACTCATCCCATGAATGATCTACTCTCTCTGGTCGGTCGTCTGGTGCCACCAGCCGATCGGTTGACTCCTCCAACCGATCAGTTCACCTGGACATCATGCATCTCATCATGTCCGCCACCCGCTCGTCTCGCTCCTCGAACCGGCCATCAACTGATCGGTTCACTCCTTGAACCGATCGTCTGGAACGTCAACTGATTGGTTCACACCTTGAACCGATCGTCTCAGCTGTCGTCTCGATGTCCTCCGTTCTTTGACATAATAGGAAATAAAATCTATCCTAATTTACATTGCTTAAAAGGGAAACCCCGAGTTACATTCGGGGGGAGCAAAGGTAGGAAAGAATCTCAAATTATTACGAGTTACATCAGGAATAGGAGAAGGAAGATCGGTGCGCAGACCGAGATGCAAGCAACCACATACAACCATACACAGATAGGGTTTATTGGCCATAACCACGCTATACATCCACCACAAAACTCGTTTAAGGGTGACGCATACCGAGTGCATTAATAATACATATCATATATGTAATTGGGATTTGTGGATTTAGGATTGGACATGCATAAAGCCAATTTTATTCGCATCGTATGCAATAAATAAAGGCGACAAACCAAAATAAATCATATCGATATTCCTAAAATATAGAGCAATTGACGTGGCTCTGATACCACTATTGGGTTTTAGGGGAATCAGAGATGGCAGTGAAAACAAAAAAATTTCTCCTCCCAAAACTAGAACAAGGAAACGCGTCAACGTCTATATAATAGGAAAGGATGTTTTGTGGAATCATACCTTGTCCCGAGGCTTGCTCGGCGAAAATACCTCGCGCCTTGCGCGGTCTTCACCACCTGTCTTGGACGGTGTCTGTGCAACTCCTGGTCGCACCGGGACTGACATGATTGAAGGTTGTCCTCCTGAGCGGCAGAAACCTCCCGCCTCTGAAGTAGTCCACACGGACCATCTGGAACTCCACTGTTACGACCCATATCAGGGTTAGTCAATAAATACCTCGAATTATGTGAAACACCTCAATTAGTGTTGAGTATATTATTAAATATCATGGTTAATCAAGATAAGCGACGTCGTGAATCAATGGTTGAGTTTGAATCATCTGAGGTAATTAATTATAATTGCAATGTTAATCGTAAGTTATATAATGCCCAGGAAGTGATTAGTATTTTGATTAGCTGAGACAAGATAATTAGCATGGTTTCTCGCCTCTAGGTTGTAGTGGATTCTGTACTTGAAAGTTTGCAAGAGAAATCACTCGAATCGGACATTCGAGGTAGAAGTTATGACAGTTTCAAGGTTTTTGGACCTGGCTGTAATTTTCCCAGTAATTGATTTTTTTTTAAGAAGGTCGGCTACCCCCTCTTCTCCCTTATCTTTCCCCGATGGAACAGGACTATCGCGTTGAGCGGTGCCCGATAGAACAGGTTGCTCGATCGAGCAGTAGAGGCAGGGATCAGAGGCGATCTTTGGCCTTGGCTTCGTTCAGCAGCTCTCCACCTCCGTCAACCCTCCTTCCTTTCCCTCTTCATCCTCACCCCAACGGACCACCTTGAGCGGCGCCAAGCAGCAGGTTGGTCGACCCGTTAGAGAGGAGAAGCGGACGATCTTGGGGCTTCCATAGCCTCAGCTAACAGGCGCCACCCCTTCCCCTTCCTTTTCTCTCCTTTTTCTCAGTCTACCGCTCCCTAGAGGCACCTCCATCTGCGCCCGATCAAGCAAGGGTAGCGTCGATCGACCTGTAGTTGTTAGCTGTGAGCGACAGTAGTTAGGCTACTCAGTGGCGCCCGGCAGCAGGGGGAAAGTTATCCTTGAGCTTCGCCTTGAGGTCCAGACCACAAATCCGCAGCCAATAATCACGTATTAGCACCCAACCGAGCCTCCTCTCTACCTGTATGTGAGATAAATGACTGCCTGTTTGCAGCAGCAGCTCGAAACATCTAGGCGTGAGCCAGCACTCCAAAATACTGCCTTTGAGTCTGGCCTTGAGGCCTGAGCATGATTCCGCCGCCACTAAGCCACGAGCAGTAATACCTGTGTGCGTGAGGAAGCTGTTTGTTTGCAGCACTGTGTGCGTGAGGAAGCTGTTTGTTTGCAGCAGGTTGTTCCTGAGTAATCCAGAGGTAGAAGTCGATCCAACAAACGTCAGAAATAGGCCTCTAGATGCAATTCCGGACGAACCCGGACAGTTCGAAACGCGGTGAGTAGGAGTTCATTTAGTTATCATCATTTAACTCCTTAGTTGGAATTTTTCGGTAAACTGTGCATTTTTCGCTGATACTTGGCTTTTGGACAGTATTTGGCGTTACTCGAATTTTATTTCATAAACTGCTTCCTTATGCCGTTATATGATTTAGTTTAGCATCTGATCAGTGTGGATTGAATTAATGAATTTATATGGTTCATTGGAACTTGAAATACGTAATATGATTGATGAAAATGATAGAATTTCCTGTATTACAACTGCAATGTATACGTTGAGCATAAAATGGATGTTTAGCATCGAAACTGGATAAGTTGATACTGAGTCATGTTTATAGATGACAAATGATGTTTATGTATATGTGGGTAATAGAGATTACTCGGATGCCGAGCATAGTTAGCATCCTTAGACTTTTAATTTGCATAGTTCAAACGAAATGAAATGACTAGTAAAATAAATGTGTATGCTATACGAGTAATTCTAGTTGATGCGAATAAATGTGATAAAGTATTTCAAGTTGAGTATTCCTTTCAATATAGTATATTTGAATGTTCAGTAATATGAAATCAGTATAGAGACGTGGAATAGATATGAAATTTATTTATAGTGAACGAATCTGTTTGTATGAAACCATAGCTGAGTTATGAGTTATTGCGATATAAGTGAATAGTTGTTGTACTATATATATAGAAATGTTATGAAAGTCGAATTTCTGGTTTCAGCTAGTGAATTGCATAATTACAATATATTCCAGTAGTCGAATATGTGCGAGAGAGACACAATGTTATAAGAGTTTTCTTGTTATAATAAAATGTGTTAGACTTAGATGCCCTGACACCGTAGAACCCCTTTTGGAGGTTTGTGCCTTAGGGGTGAAACGACCTACCTAGTGTGTGTCTAGATGGTCGGTGGCTCGTGTTCAACAATAATCAGTGCGTGTGTCACGGTGGCACGAGGACAGAGAGACCGTGTTCAACAATAATCCGTGCGTGTGTCACGGTGGCACTGGAGTAAATAGGGGTTATTCAACAATAATCTGTGCGTGTGTCATAGTGGTAACCCAGACTCTCCGCCTGTGTGCTCAGGTTATAGGAGGAGTCTAGAGTACACTCTTTGAGAGTGCAGTGAGGCCGTGTGAGCCTGAGAGTCTTGACGCAGACCAGGACGACAGTCGGACTTAGCATTTCCCGGGTGTGTCGCTAAGTCTTGTACGGTGGGTTCGTAGTTCGCTATGAGACTTTATATGCAGAGTACACTGCATATGATCAGGGAATAAGTTACAAGATGATTACTTAGAATTAAGGTAGATTAATATGAAACTTGTGTATGTTCAGATTTAGAATTTATAATACTTGTTCTTTAAATGTTCATTATACTTTTCTGCGATAATTGCACTGTTTAATTAGAACTGCTCAGTTTGTTATTTTATTCACATATTCCTGTTAAAGGTAAAATACGGAGTTATCCGATGATGGCTAAGTGAAATATTATTCACTGAGCGAGTAGGCTCATTCCTCTACTCAAACATTTTCAGGTCAGCGACAATTCCAGGAATCAGAAGGATCTTTTCATCCTAATGCTTAATTTGTAGAAGGTATATGTAGTTAGTTTAGTTAGATAGTGATCTCTTAGTCCTTTCCCCTCGGTCCTTGGGACATGGCGTGGGTGAGAGAGAGTGTGTATGTGGAATGTGTATAAAGATGTAAATTAACTGTTATGTTTACTTTCTGTTAAACAATGTTACATGTTGTAAACTCTTTTTATGTTCTCTAGCCAGTTTAATTGAAATGCTTCCGCAATAGTTATTTATGTTTTAGTTTACAGCAATAATCCGGATATCATTACGAGGTTTAAAAAAAAAAGGAAAAGTTCTCAGTGATTTGTTTATGTGATAATCCCTCCGTCGCGCCCTAATCTCGTGATTAGTGGTTAGTGTGAGATCGGGGTGTGACATCCACACTCCTTGTCCCATAAGGAAGTGGAAGGAGTCACACCCTCCTGTTGACGTACTAGTCGCCAACACACTCTCCTGCCTCCAGTTGCAACTGAAGTTGTCCTTCCCTTGCTGCACCTCCCTTTGCGGGTAGCACTTGCTCGGGCTCTCTCTCGGTTACCAAAACCAGAGAGAACGACGCAGAGCAACTGGTTTCACTGAGTTGTACTTTGAGAAGCCCCCAATACCCCTATATATATAGGAGGTTCATGGGACAAGGTTCTCTATCCCGGGCAATGCGGGACTAAAAGCAGGAGTAGAAGGGTTCGAGATTTTCCACAAAAGCAACCAACTCGCAACCTGAACCGATCGTTTCACAACTGAAACGGTCAGTTGGGGACCTGAATCGGTCAGTTCACAAGTGAACCGGTCGGTTCGGACACCTCAAACCGGTCGGTTCACAAGTGAACCAGTCGGTTGGTGGTCCTGGTCGGTTCCCGATCGACTTTCCTTCTTTTGTTTCTAATTGGTATCGAATACCAATCCTATTTCCCAATCAAATTGGGCAATTGAAATGAAAGGAAAATTCTCACTAATCCTACTTTCCCAACTTGCTCGGTTGCACCAGTTGAATCGATCGTTTCAACACTTGAAGCAATCGGTTCACCCTGGACTTGAGCCGATCGACTCAACACTTGAGCCGACCGGTTCACCCAGCTCAGCCGACCGGTTCATCACATGAACCGATCGGTTGGGAGTGCAGATTGTGCAGAATCAGTCAACTGTGATTTCAATCAATCTGATACTCCAATCAATGTGTCCAACACCTTGAACATTATGATATTGAGCTATCAATTAATTGAGTGTTTAATTGAACTACTAAACACCTTTAGTAATCAATCTAAACATTGCTTGTGGATAAAACTCCTCTTCCAGGTTAAATCCTATGTGTGTGACCCTGCAGGTCCATTTCACGTTGGCAGTGAAAGTCCATAACACTTATGACT
The DNA here is from genome assembly GCA_963693085.1 of Alisma plantago-aquatica. NCBI lineage: Eukaryota > Viridiplantae > Streptophyta > Magnoliopsida > Alismatales > Alismataceae > Alisma > Alisma plantago-aquatica. The sequence goes on from OY856411.1 coordinate 811,128,485, forward strand.
TCACAAGCAAAGAGCGGTGCCTAGTCACACATCAATGCTACCCAAGTGAAATAGAAAGTTGGAGAACAACTTTCAATCCTACAATCCGTGAATGGTGTTATAGTGAATGTATAATTCCTTTGTCACTGATATCTCAAATGAACTCGAGGCATGGAACAATCATCCTGTCAACATTCATTCACTTTCTTGATCTCAGAGTAGACTGGAAGAGATATGTATGACATCAATATCAGATACTGATTCACACATGTGTGCACGCCTTTCTCAATCCTACTCATCAAGTGGCCATGGATATCAAACTCCCTCAGGAGGGACAAATCCCATATCTATCACTCACCCCTCAAAAGCCCCATGTGTCAAAGCCACCCAATCATCACCTTTATAACAACCCATGTTTCAGGATAGCGTTTGATGATGTCAAAGTGTGCCCAATGACATGTGTTGAGTGTAGTGATTTCAGGTCAAAGAATCACACTCACCACTATCACTGTGAGTACTGAATGTGACTACCATGTCATGGTTCCATGTGTCAAACTCACGGTGGGTCTGTACGGTACACTTGTTCTCTAACAAGTACCTATGTGTTTGGTTTGATATCTCTATATCATGACTAATGATATTTGGTCATCAACCAACACCACAATCTAGTCTTGTGTGTCATTGTTGTCTATCTACCTTCCACAATGACATCCGACTAGGGACATAACAAGAATGAACAAACTCTTAGCATCCATATGATCTCATCGTTCAGGTCCTCAACCTGAAAGCATACGTCATTGAGTACTGTCATTCTCTAGACATTCAATTTGTTCTATTACTATCTCATATGACTGAACCAGAAAGAATTGGAAGCTTGCCTTTGTTGTTTATCAAATCAATCTTAATGTATCCCACCAATCATCCCATGATTGGCTCTCAGGGCATACATACCAACAATTGTTATCCATTTATGAGGGATTACAACACTAAAATTGTTCAAATTCCATACTAGTTCTTCTAGAAACAAAAAAAGAGTCAAAGTCCTATATTTTTTGGGGAATTTTTGGATAAAACTTGTATTCTATGAAATTTTGAAAATAAAATTGTATATTTCATTTTTCCTTGGTTGTTACATTTGACTGGTCATGAATTGACCTTGAATATCTGGTTTGGTTTAGTCTTATGGAGGCTTGTGTACTACTACACATTTCTTGCATCACCTAAAGAGGATGTTCCAGAAACAAGTAGGGGCAAGATCGGGCATGGTTAGCCACCCATTTCCTCCTTCAGTCAAATGAGGGGAACCATTGCCCCACCTATGCCTATAGTAGGTAATACGAGTGTTGTGAGCTTCTGAACCTAGTAGTCATGTGTCGTCATGTGATGTCCCACAAGGAGCACAAGACAACACGACATCACCCCCCTTGTAATTCTATTGGGAGAGGATGTAAGGATGATGCTGTTGGATCAATGGGCTCTAGAGGGGGGCTGAATAGACCTTCACAATTCTCACAAAATAAATTAGACCACCAAATTATATTAAGTGCAGAAACTTAAACAAGCAGCAATTTGATGTCTTAAACTAGAAAGCATAGCAAGGATGAGAGACAAGGAAGAGCAAGCACTTGGACAGGTGGTTTAGAGTGGTTCCACGTCCTAACTAGGAGCAATGTCAATCCACTACCTAGAGGGGGTTAGTCTCTAAGATTTGCAATCTTGGTACTCTTCTTATATTCCATCATAAGATTATAAGATACAACAACCACACATCTAAGGGATTAGTACCTCAAGTAGGTCATATGGTGTAGAATGTATCTGGCCCACTTGACAGTGATGTTCTCTAACAAACAGTACATAATGACAACAGTGGTCTCTACAATATTCATTTGATTTTTCTTCGGATGAACATTGTAGTTGATCACTAATGCCAAAATGCGCTTCCTAAGTTCAAGGGAGGAGGAAGTCATGGTGGACTTCTTCTTGTAGGGCACATCAGGTTTCTTCAAGTAACGATGAATATCAGGGAGAGTCAAATCTTGTAGAAACCTTCCGGGTCGAAAAGGTCAAAATACTCGCCATAATCCTTTCACCAGGTGTCGTTTTCTTGATCTCTGTAAAAGAAGACATTTAAAATATCCTCGGATATTTGGAAACACTTACCCGTGATCATCGATGTGAGGATCACTTGAGTATTCGGTGGGGGGATAAGAGAGTCGTAGTTCCAATGCAAATTCATGTAGAACTCATGAACTGCTTTAGTGCTTGTCATCGAGTTATTAAAGTAATCACGTTCGACGACTAGGGTGGAAAGATGGTGAATGGAAAACACTCGAGAAAATTGGTCTATAACCTCATGTTCCCTAAGACTAGGCTCAAATAAGGCGCGAAAAGGAAAAGGACTCCTAGGAAGAAGATCATTGTACCTATTAACAGCCTCAATAGAGATAAACGAGGTATCGTCGAAGGGAATCAAGTGATTAGATGAAGAGGACAAGGGTGCATTGCTTGGAGCAGATCGTTTTCTTCTTTGGGAATCCATGGAGGCAAAAAAGAGGAAGAAAAATGAGCAAACAAGCAAAACAAACTATGAAAACATTCAAACACCACCAAGCAGTGCCCAGGAAGGTCTAGGTTGAGCTACCTAGATCGGGAAAGGGCCAGGATAGGGAAGGTTAGGGCTTGGGTTGAGAGCTTAGGGTTAGGAGAAGAGGAATCAGTCGGTTATTCTCTAGTTGAGAGGGAGAATAGTCGGTTGAACCTAACTTTAAGTTGGTTCCATTCCGCAGATCGGTCGAGTTCTGAGAGTCAAAAACTCGACCGATTGGTTCTCTAAATAACAACTCTCGGCCACTAATCAGTCGAGTTTGTCCTGGGGGAAACTCGACCGATGGTCAACCTGACCTAAAACTATCAATCTTACTTTCTAGCCATATACATACTAATTAAATTCAATTTTTGAGTCTATTATGTATTTTGAACATACTTAGGCACATATGACTCATCACTGGGTACTATTTTATGATAAAACATGAAATTCGATAAAAACCCAAAAATAAGAGAAACTAAGCATGCCAAGCCAATTTAGCACATTTTTAAGCATATATAGGCAAGTAAGGTAAGTAAATCATGAGCAAGACATATAGGATAAGAACAACTAGCTAGATTGCATATCAAGATCATCCAAAGCAACAATGAGCAGTTTAGATTGAATAAAATTAAATTGCTCTCTAGCTAGAGGTTTAGTGAAAATGTCTGCCAACTGATTTTCCGTGTACACATGCGTGATATAAATATCCTTTTTGACAATGTGATCATGAAGAAAGTGATGACGAACCTCTATATGTTTAGCTCTACTATGCAAAATAGGATTGTAAGAAAGATTAATTGCACTAGTATTATCACAGTAGATAGGAGAAGCATCCAAATATATGTTAAAATCTTGGAGCATTTGCTTCATCCATAGGACCTGAGCTAACAACTCCCAGCTGCAATGTATTCAGCCTCAGTAGTTGATAATGCCATGGTACTCTGTTTCTTGGAAAACCAAGACACCAAGCATGGTCCTAGAAGGAAGCAAGTTCCACTTGTGCATTTTCTATCAACCAAACAACCCGCATAATCCGCTTCACTATATGCTATAAGAGTAAAAACCCTTGATTTAGGATACCATAGTCCAAAATTTTGAGTTTTGGCTAAGTACCTCAAAATCCTCTTAACGGCAATAAGATGTGATTTCCTAGGGCTAGATTGAAAGCGAGCACACAAGCCAACACTAAACATAATATCAGGTCTAGAGGCAGTTAAATATAGTAAGCTTCCAATCATACCTCTATAGATCTTCTCATCTACCTTCTCACCTTCTTCATCTCTATCAAGCTTGGTGGTATTGGACATGGGTGTATCCATCGACTTCATGTTCTTCATCCCAAAGCGTTTGAGTAGTTCATTTGTGCACTTGCCTTGGTTGATGAAGTTTCCTTCTTTTGTTTTCTTGATTTGAAAGCCGAGGAAGAAAGTCAACTCACCCATCATGCTCATCTCAAATTTACTCTGCATAAGAGAACTAAACTCCTTGCAAAGATCAAGACCAGTCCCGCCAAAAATGATATCATCAACATAGATTTGAATTATAAGAAAATGGCTAGAAGTGTGTTTTAGAAACAAGGTAGAATCAACTTTGCCCATGACATATCCATTATCTAAAAAAAAGTTCTTTAATTTCTCATACCAAGCTCGAAGTGCTTGTTTGAGTCCATAGAGAGAGATTTTTGCAACAAATAAACATGATTGGGTAACTTGTCATTTTCAAAGCCCGGAGGTTGAGTAACAAATACTTCCTCCTCGATTGTACCATTCAAAAATGCACTTTTAACATCCATTTGATATAATAAGAAATTTGTGTAACTAGCAAAGGCAAGTAGCATTCTAATATATTATAATCTACAAGAGCAAAAGTTTCATCAAAGTCAATACCTTCCTATTGATTGTAACCTTGTGCTACTAACCTTGCCTTGTTCCTTACCACCTTTCCTTGCTCATCTAGCTTGTTGCGGTAGACCCATTTGGTGCCAATGATTTTTCTATCATTTGGTCTTGGCACTAGAGTCCACACACGGTTCTTTTTGAATTGCTCTAGCTCTTCTTGCATGGATAGGATCCACTCATCATCACCAAGGGCTTCTTTGATGTTCTTTGGCTCTAGTTGTGAGATGAAGGCCTGTGTGCTTGGTCTTTGTTGTAGGCAGCTCGTGTCTTCACTCTCTCAAATGGGTTGCTGATGATTATCTCCTTGGGATGATTCTTTGCAAAGCGGGGAGTGGGATCCTTCTTCTCTTCATCTTCAGCTTCTATCAACTGCTTACCTTTGTTGTCAATGTTGAGGTCTTACAATATAGGAATTAGATCATCTAAAACATCATTATCAACAACATTCTTGCCAGAAACAAGGTTAGTCTCAATAAACTTGACATTTATAGATTCTTCAATTTTAGACAATTCAATGTTGAAAACTCTATACGCCCTGCTTGTAGTGCTATAGCCAATGAAGAAAGCTTTATAAGATTTCAGATCAAACTTGTTGAGAGAATCCTTCATGTGTAAAACAAAACAAGGACATCCTAAAACATGAAAGAAATCAATGGATGGCTTTCTACCACGCCACAGCTCATAGGGGGTTTTCTTTAAAGAAAGATGTGTAAGAACTCGGTTCTGCACAAAACAGGCAGTGCTAACGGCTTCAGCCCAAAACTTCTTAGGAATATCATATTCAAGAAGCATTGTCCTTGCCATATCTTGAAGCGACATGTTCTTCCTCTTTACTACCCTATTTTGTTGAGGTGTACAGGGATAAGAGAAATTGTGTGAGTAACCGGATTTTTCACAAAAATGCTCAAAAAGATCATTTTCAAATTCTCCCCCATGATCACTACGGATAGAAACAATCCACAAAGAAGCTTCATTTTTAACCCGTTTGCAAAAGCTCGAGAAAACATCAAGAGTATCACTTTTTGAAATGAGAAAGAAGGTCCAAGTATAACGAGAGAAATCATCAAAAATCACAAGACAATACTTGGAACCATGAAGCGTTTGCGTTCTCATTGGTCTGAATAGATCAATGTGAAGAATCTCAAGAGCTCTTTTGGTACTCATGACTCCTTTGGATTTGAAGGAGGATTTGGTTTGTTTCCCTTATGTACAAGGTTGGCATTCCTCATCCTTTTCAAAATTCAATTTGGGAAGTCCTCAAACCAAGTCCTTTTTGCTCAACTTCTTCATTTGATGCATATTCACATGATCCAAATGGCGATGTCAAAGAGAAATATCATTTTTATCCACAACCAAGCATCTACGGGCTTAAGAGAATCAAGAACAATAACATAAAGATTACCATTTCTAAATCCCTTATATATGACATTGTAGTTGAGGGAATGTAGAAGCAAACATTCTACAGATGTAAACAACACAAGATATTCATTATCACGAAGTTGGCTTACACTTATTAAATTGTGATGTAGGTCATTAACAAGAAACACATTTTTAATACATAGATAATTGCCCACATCACCCTCACATATGACCTTACCCTTCTTGTTGTCCCCAAAGGTCACCGATCCTCCTTTCTTTTTCATGAATTTGTTGAAATGGCTGATTTCACCAGTCATGCGCTTAGAGCAACCACTATCAACAATCCACCTCTTTTTGACCTAGAAGAAAGAAGGATGTTGGAACCCAACTCAAACTTTGGGACCCGGGGTTAGCTTAGGGACCCATTTCATCTTTGGGTTGGTCCCCTTTGTCTTGTAAGGACAATAGGTAGAGTAATAATCATCACATTTGCAATAAACACATACCATAGGGTTCTTAGAGCCAGAAGTCTCTCCATGGAAGATAGGAGATTCCACACTCTTATTCTTACCCTTACCTTTGTTCTTTCTCTTTCCTTTGGGACTAGTCCCATCATATCCCAAGCCACTAGTACCAATTTGTTTGGTAGAGTGTTATAGGATAGCATTAAGGGATTTCTTTCCCGTAAGGAACTTTTGCAAAGAAGCTCTTAGCTTAGCATTATCATCACTAAGGTTAATAACAGTAGAAGATATACTAGCAAGATCATCTCTAGCATGTAAAAGGTCAACCTCTAAATAGAGGGCTTTAGTAATATAAGAATCATGCTCTAGAGTTGTACTAGCTACCGCATTACTTGGCAAGATAGGTCTAGAAGATAAATCATTAACTTGAGCAAGTAACTTTGCATTTTCATATTTAAGCAAAACAATCTCTCTTTGATAGGAATGGACTTCATTCCTTCTAGCATCATCAATGAGCTTAAGTTCTACATTTTTAGTTTTGAGGACATCAAGTTCATCTAGGCACTTTTGGTTTTCTATCTTAAGATTTTCAATGTTTTTAAGATATACACCATTCTCAACCTTTACTCCATTGTATTGAAGCTCAAGGTCAAGAAATTTCCCTTGCAAGGAATCTATGCTATCAATATGGAACTTTTCATTTTGATCAAGAATTTCAATTTTAGCATAAAGATCATCAATAATCTTACCTAGTCTTTTATTTTTAGATTTGCATTGAGAAAAAGATGACCAACAATCATTTAGCATATCAATAAGAGTTTCCTTAGATAGCTCATGCAAATTAACATTGCTTACCTCACTTACCTCACTTACCTCACCAACATATTCACTTGTAGAGGCCATGAGAGCAAGGTGGCATTCTCCATCTTTGAAGCTTGAGGAAGACTCCTCTCAAGCTACATGTGTTGCATCTTTGGATATTCTTTCCTTATTTTCTTTCCTCTTGTACTTGCCTTCTCTCTTGTACTCCTTGTCTTTCTTGTTGATGCTCTTGTAAAGGCTCTTCTTCGCCTTTGGGCAGTCACTCTTGTAGTGGCCTTTTTGGCCACACTCATAGCATCTTGGAGTTGATGAAGAAGGATTCCCCTTAAAGTGCTTGCCCTTGGAGTAGTTAGCTTCATGCTCATTAGGGCCTTCATCTTCACTTGAGGAAGGGGTAGGTGACTTTAAATCCAATTGTTGTTTCTGCATCATTTCTTCAATTTGGGCTTTGAAGGTTGTGTCCTTTATCTTCTTAGACTCCTTCTCTTCTCTTTTCTCCTCCTCTTCTTTCTTGTCAAGCCTAGGTTCATGGGATTGAAGGTTACCAACCAGCTCCTCAGTTGACAACTCACTTAGCTTGTACACCTCTTTAATGGATGTAACCTTGGGCTCCCATCTCTTAGGAAGAGATCTCAAGATCTAAGAGTTGATAGTGCCTTTGTCCATCACACTCCCAAGGGCTGCCAATCTATTGATGATCACATTGAGCCTAGTATACATATCAGCCACTCTCTCATTCTTACCCATCTTGAAGTTCACAAGTATCCCACCAAGTATGAAGATCTTGGCTTCCTTCACTTGCTCTGTACCTTCATAGGTGACACATAGCTTATTCCAAATTTCATGTGCGGTGTCCCAAGAAGATATCCAGTTGAACTTGTATGGAGTGAGGGTTTCGTAGATGATGCTCACTGCCTTTGCATTGAGTTGAGCTTGCTTCATTTGTGCTTCACTCCAAGTGGATATTTCCCCCTTTGAGTCTTCATACTTGAGGTGCACTACCTTCCACATCTCATAGCTCACACCTTGAAGGTAGAACTACATTATTCTCTTCCAATATAGGAAGTTGGTGTCGTCAAAGACCGGAGGTCACATGGAGAAGCTCCCTTCTAGATTGAGGGATCCAAGTGACAAATCGTCCATCTTCTCTTACTTGTTGAAGTAGATTGGAGAAGACATGCTCTGATACCACTTGTTGGATCAATGGGCTCTAGAGGGGGGGTGAATAGAGCTTCACAATTCTCACAAACCAAATTAGACCACCAAATTATATTAAGTGCAGAAATTTAAACAAGCAACAATTTGATGTCTTAAACTAGCTAGCATAGCAAGTATGAGAGACAAGGAAGAGCAAGCACTTAGATAGGTGGTTTAGAGTGGTTCCACGTCCAAAATAGGAGCAATGTCAATCCACTACCTAGAGGGGGTTAGTCTCTAGGATTTGCAATCTTGATACTCTTATATTCCATCATAAGATTACAAGATACAACAACCACACATCCAAGGGCTTAGTACCTCAAGAAAAGTTTTTCAACGTATAGAAGGAGCTCACCCACTTGAACCATGGAGTCTATAGCCATCAACATGGACCTACCCACTCCTTCCTTTAAGTCTTCGGCCTTCAAGGGATTAACTATCTTCCTTGAGTGTTGCCTTGCCTATCTCCTTCACTTGGAGATCTGGAACACCTTGCTTTCTTCAACCTTGAAGAACATCAACTCCTTCTCCTTCGCTCGGAGAAGATCTTCAACATTTTCTTCAATGGGAATTGGAGGTAGGAAGATGATGGAGGAGAGCTTTACATCAATACATGCAGTAGCTCTCTTACATAGGAACCTATCTCACTCATACTCACAAATTTGACTTGAAGGTAGAGAGAGAAAGGGGCTCAAAGGGTTAGAACACTCTCAACTAGGCTAGGACCAAGCATATAGTGAACGAGCAACCTTGAAATGAACTCCAAGAGGTCCTATTTATAGTTGAGGGTGCCCCTTTAAGTTGTGGGACACTTAGATACGAAAATAGCCCTTTTTTCTCAAAGCAACGACTCTATTTTTTATCAAAACAGGCACCAACAGTCACATCACTTTGTTATGCAAATTTCGTATAGTGCAATCAGTCAAGTTTCAATAAAGGTAACTCGACTGATGGAGTAAAAGACAAAGCTGATATTTAAATCATCGACCAAGTTTGTCCTGAGAAAACTCGACCGACCATTTAAAATCGAAATGGTCAGGTACTCTATCGGTCGAGTTCTGTGAAAACACAACTCGATCGATGCATCTTCAGAAAATGGATCCAGGTGGATCGGTCGAGTTTCAATCTCGACCGATCGAGTGCCTGTAATCAATTTTCTAATTTGCATCTAAAGTGATTAAAACATGGTGTTTAGTGCCCCAATCAATTTTCTCATCTTAGTTACAAGTCAATTCATCATTACAAGTGATTATAAAAATATTCTAAGGTGAATTACATAGATTTCTAAATTTGTACACTTGTACCTCTTTTGACTTGAACTTGAGCCAATATAGGGCTTTTGATTTTGGATCCTTTTTGTGTACCTAATACCTCAAATCAATCTTTAATACACATATTACATACATATGAATGGAATGGTTAAGTCATTATCAAAATATGGACAATGTATAACGTCTAGGTCAACAAAGGCAACGCCAACGTTGTGTTTTCTATATCTCCATAACCACCACCACCGTGTTTGACGGATAGACTAACCCCAAAATTCAACTTCTAGCATATTCTATGTACTTTCCCTTCTCTAGAAACAACACCATTCAATCTAATTTCTCTGCTCAACCACTTATTCTTCATGGGTAATATAGCTTTAAACTCACGGAATAAAGATGGATAAAACCCACCCTTACAATGGAAAACAAGGATCGATGCATCATCCTCACCTTCCCCCTGTTATGTTTAGCAAAGCAACATCACAACAAATAAGACATATAAGGGGAGGATGAGGGAGTCTCTCATTTCCCAATAAGTTGGGGAAAGCCTTACATTCTACTTTAAGGATGACTAGATACCAAGTATGAGCATAATTACAAAGAGGTAAGAAAAAGCAGTTCAACTATAAGTCAATTCTGCACAGTTATGTGTGAGCCCACACATGTAGCTTTTCCTTTAGTTTTTATATAATAAATTAAGAAAGTGCAATGTAAATGTCACTTAGAGTTCTTTTAGCCTTGGGGTTGTAAACTTTAACTTTTGGATAGCTTGGTCAAGTAGGGTCAAAGGGAACCCCTTTAGTTATGAGACAAAGACAAATCGGTTTTCTTAGGTTTTGTATGCTAACGGGCCCTTTAGATAAAAGATTGGAGGTTTGGCAAGAGGGGAATCCATTTACAAGATCTAAATTTTCTTACCACTGTTTGAATTTTGTTGAATATGTTTGAGGTGCTATAAAGAAGTTGAGATCATTAATAGATGGAGGTTGGGTTTGTAGTCATCAATCACGGGGAACAAATTAGAACTAAGAGAGGAGAAAGGTCTTTTGAGGGCTGATGTGCTTTTTGTTGTGTTAAATAGGCATGGGATTTAGTAGGGGGTCTTAGTGGAACTCTTTAGGGAAGAATTTTCCTTAAGATATAGGTATTTTTAGAATATGGCAATGGATAGTGTGAGTGATTGTTCACTTCATAAAGCTATGGGGGAAATGCATATTAGAAAATAAGGAGATAGGGGTGAGCGAGTATGAAGAAAGTAAGTAAAGAGGAAATCTATGTGCTTCCTTCTCGGTAAAGGAAAAGAGTGTGACTTTAGATATGACTATCCTACCATTTGATGCCCATTGAATGAATCTTATAATGCCCAAAGAAAAGAAAAGAATATTTTTGTGTTGTGTGTGTATGAGTTACTTTCACACAAAAAATTAAGGATACATATCTATTAATTGTTTATCGTTATTTTAGCCATTTAAGCTATGCTTTTTTCCTATATTGATTTGGTGGTAAAAATAAGGTCCAAATTACCTAAAACTATATAGGTGCCTAATTAGGGTATATGGTTAATAAGATGACCTAGATTCAGAGGACCTTATTTCGGGATACCAACAGTGAGTCAGACTTTTAAATTTATAACCTGAAACCTTCAAAGACCCCCACAACTTTTATTATGGGGTCAAAGTAGATATACGGGGTCAAACACAGGGACGTGGTGATGTTTAGGATGCCAGAGATCTCGTTCTTTAGTCCGATAAGCCAAAAGTGGTAGTCAATGAAAATATGTGCTAGAACTAGTCTAGCGGATTGTCACGAAATAAAACAAAACAAAGAAAAGAAAAGAAAACAAAATAAAACAGAGATCACGGGATTCTACTAATCAGAGAGAAGGAGTTCCTGGATATGTAACCAAAATATGGGTAGTCTATGCACCCATTCTCGGGCGTAGACAACCCTCGAACACCAACCCAAGCAATCTATATCCAAACGTAGTACACCATGTCATGTATGTTCCTGTGGGTCGTCCCACTCGCTCTCGCGAGGCATGACTAAAACCATCAGCAATATGCCATCTAACCTCTCTCGAGAATGACAAATCAACACCCCAGAATACTCTAGATTCCCTCTTGGGTCTTAGAGTATTCTGGAATGTTAGGAACAGAGGACCTTGAACCTTCCTCCTCTCATATTTCAATCCAAACTATCTTTTCGCGTCTATTCCAACATGGATCTCTCGATACAGGCAAAAATAGAAGTTCAAACTAGAAAGAGATCAACCAAACTAGCAATCACAACTAGAGAGAGAAGATATAACAAGCAAACATACTAAATCTAAAATAAATCTACTTGCTTAAGGAAAAAGTAGATAAACATGCCCAAAATGGGCTACATAGCCAAGAAGGAGCTCAACTAGCCATGGACAAGCATAGTTGGCACCGAACAAAGATGGAAAGACATCGTTTTACAAGAAACCAAGGAACACAGAAGAAGGAAAGAAGAAGAAGAGATTAAACCCATAGAGGAGAGGTGGCTCTCACTCCTTAGCCTCCGTATAGGCCGGATCTTGTCTTTTCAGCCTTCCTCCTTGATCTTACGGACACCTTGGCCTCCTTTCTCTTTAGATCCTCCCCGAACAGCGGTGTGGATGCGTCGTCGGGCGTGGATCACAAATGGATGAACCAGATCTACGGTTTCCACCTCAGATCTGGGTGAACATGGGCGGATGGGTGGATGGTAGTGGATGGACGGTGGCCGTCGGATATGGGTTTCCACCTTAGATCCTAGGCAAGAGGAGATGTGTATGCACACAAGAACACCTCCAGGGAAGTTCTTGGCTACTAGGGATTGAGCTTCTAGGTCAGGATGTGTGGCAGCAGCCTAGTGGCAGAAGCCTAGTGGCCTCACGAGTCCATCCCCCCACCTCTTCACCTTACTGTGGAGTGGGGCTATTTATAGTGCATGGGTGGAGGCCTCTTTGGACCTTGGTCCAGGTCCAGGTCCATGCATAGACCGTGGCTTCTTGGCTATTGAAAGTTTCGGTGTTGGAGGTGGATAGTTGCAGAACACAGTTGAGGTGAAGGACGGACTGCGGGCGTGCCTTGCTATGCGGCCACCGCGAGTCGCAGTCTCCTGATGCTGTGACCGTAGTTGAAGTTGGAAACGTGGTTGTGGTGTGTTGTTGGTGAGAGGGATGGAGGAAGTTGCTGGGATGGATGGCCGAGCATGGGAGGTTGTAGGTGGAGGCGGACCGCGATTAGGGTAGTCGCGAGCAGCGATGGAGGTCGATGCAGGTGGCTGAGGAGCCGCGACTGGTGTAATGACCCTGACTTGGGTTATGAGGTAACTCTATTTGTTTTGGCTAAGTAAGTTGCTTATAACTTTAATATAATCCTCTAAGGTGTTTTGTTATCATGTGATACACTTATGTTCCAAGTTTGGTCCTGATTGAATGTTGTTTGAGCAATGTTCCTTTATTTTGGACCAAAGTGCAATTTACCCAAGTTGAGGGGTTATATTGCAATATTTCACATGTTGAACGTGCCCTATATGTTTTAGAATCATAAGAGAGAGAATTATGCTAAGTGGTGGCTTGTGGAAAGCCTAAATTCCAAGTTTGAACATGTTTGAATAATGTTAGTACCTTGTGCACCAATTTTGGTACAAATTGTAATTTACCCAAAATATAGGGTTGATATGCAAATTACCACCTCTGGAGTGTTCCTACTCCCTCTTAGTATCATGTAGAGGAGAAAGAAAGAAGGAGACACCATATTTTAATCAACTATGAGTGATGGTAATCTTGGTGATAAAATGACCAAGAAAAGGGTTGAATATGAAACCTTAACCTGGGTTGTATCAAGTTGATTAGCTTATATATGAGTGCCTTTCGGCCAAGGAGCCAAAGAAGGAGTCTCATATCGTTTTGTGGACTCTTGGTAAATCCCATGATGTGCAAAGCACCTCAAGGAGGTGAAGTGTATCGGTTTACAACTTCCTTAGAAAAGTTGTATCGGGTTGTGAATAAAGTGGAGATTTTGTTGATATATTTTATTCAAAGGGATAAGTAATGGACGAAAATTCATCCCTAGATTATCATCAAGAGTTTTTCATGTCAAGATAAATGTTAATGCATGCATGGACACGTGGCACCTAGTATCTCAAATTGATGACACCTCATTTTCACACTTCTTCATGAACAACAAGTATATATACCCCTTCTTTCACCCCTTAGTGAACTTTTTCGAATCCTAACACCTCCTTGCTCTTAGATATCGTGAATCGAGCTTTTGTGTCATGAATAAGAGATGTGGTATCGTGCATAGGCCTTGGGTATCAGCCATAGCAAGTAATATCGGCCATAGCATGTTGATATCAGCCATAGCAAGTCAATATCGGTCAAGTGAAGTGTTTTTGGCCACAAGTGAGGGGGATATCGGCCACAAGTGATGGCATATCGTGCAAGGGTAGTGAGGTATCATGCAAGGTGCTAAGGATAAAGAACGAGCTCAATACTTAACCCTAAGGTGAGGCCATGATCATCTTTAACCTTGGATTGAAGCACGATTTTAGGGTTATGATCTTCCTTTCTTTTCTTCTTCACCAATTGCTTATCCATGGTGATTCCTTGTAATTGAAGGAGTTGTGAACGAGCCTTGGACTTTTGATAAGTCATCTACAAACTTAGGAATGTGGATCTTTGGAGCTTGGAGATTTGAAGTTGTTCTTAAGGCGGGTTATATAACTTGAACTCTATCATGTTATTATTCATCATCTAAATTGCTATACTTAAGGATCTACTTTTAATTCCAAAATTTTCTGAAATAGTTGATGAAATTATGAGTTCTAGTAGTTTCTTAGACCTGTTGCCACGAACTATAACAATTATAACGAAGGTCTATAGCTTAAAGAAGATGGTATCACCTTATAAAGTGATATCAGGTTCAAGCACACAAGCAAGAACCTCTAACCCGATATGGTCATGCACCTACTTCACTAAAACGATATGGATATGATTTAATACTTTCTTGGACTATATGGTGGTGTAGTATACACCTCTTTCACGATATGAGGTCAAGAAAACACCTGAAGAACGATATTGGGTTAAGCGCGCACACACCTCTCTACCCGATATGGTGTGAAGCAAGCACACACACACACACACCTCTCTGCCCGGTATGGTGTGAAGCAAGCACACACACACCTCTCTACCCAATATGGTGTGAAGCATACATACACACACCTTTCTGCCCGATATGGTGTGAAGCATACATACACACACCTCTCTACCCGATATGGTGTGAGCTGTGAAGCATACACACACACACCACTCTGCCCGATATGGTGTGAAGCATACATACACACACCTCTCTGCCCGATATGGTGTGAAGCACACACACCTCAAAAGTGATATGGAAGCACACATACACCTCAAACCCGATATGGAAGCATGTATACACCTCAAGAGTGATATGGAAGCACACATACACCTCAAACCCGATATGGAAGCATACATACACCTCAAGGTCGATATGGTATGCACACATACATCTCTAGGTGATATGGGTAGCAAGTATACACCTTTAAACTGATAGTGGGTTAAGCATAGACCTTTTAGATGATATGGTGTTGAGCACCTATCTCTAAAATGATAAGGTGGGTAACCCAATACACTAGATGAAAAGAGTGGCAAGGTGGTTAGTACCCTAGTACATGTGATGGCCAATACACTAAAGTAGGGTGTGGCCAATATCTTCAAGTGAGGTGAGGATGTTACACCCATGAAGGGTGAAGTTGATACACCTTATGAAGGGTAAGGTTTATACCTTAATGGGTAAGGGTATGAGGGATATGATGATGCCTAGATCGATATACACCTAACCCAATATATGTGTTCAACTTGACATACATGATTCAACCCTATACACCTTGTAAAGGTGAGGGTAAGACACTCTTAGGAGTGATGAGTGTAACACCAAGTAATGGTGTGGCTAATACATTGATAGGTGAAACACCTAGAGTGGTTGATAATGGACAACCTTATATCAACAATGCCTTAACCCGAGATGAGTCCATATCATTGATGATGGTTGGATAATTCAAATGCGTGACTTATGACCAATACACTACATGATAAATGTGATGAGTTAGTGCATAAAGTATTAGGATGGGAAATGTCATAATACAAGATAAATTGATGGACTTAAGTAAGTTAAAAGTGATGAGGGAAGTGATACATCAAGACATGATAAATATCACATCCAACACCTCAAGGTTGATATACCTTGATGCACCTTAAGTCCAATATACTTGGATCAGTAACACATGAAGTGTGTCATGTCAATTGTTACATTAATATGTAATGAGTTTAATGCTCATTGATAAGTGTAAGCTAACATGCCTTGAGAAGGGTTAAGCCAAGTTAATAAAGTATGATGTAATCAATATCCTAGTCAGGATGAGAGAGAAATTCATACTTTGTGTTGATAATCATTGAATGATAAATGATGAGAATAAATAAGTATGATTGAATACTTATGATATCAAAGTATGCTCCTAGATTTGTGGATCAATGAATTAGGGTTCGGATTAATAATATGAACATGAAAACCTATTCGGCTATAAAGGGAAACCCTAACCCTAATAATGGGAAGGTTGCATTTCTCTTATTGCATAATCCTTGTAAGGCATGTTAAATACTTGTATAACAAGTATAATGAGTTATGGCCTTGTGAGCCATGTGAATAAGTTGTTGCCTAGTGAGAGGTGACAATATGTGTAATGGCCTTGTGAGCCATGTGAAGAAGTTGTTGCCTAGTGAGAGGTGACAAGATGTGTAATGGCCTTGTGAGCCATGTGAATAAGTTGTTGCCTAGTGAGAGGTGACAAGATGTGTAATGGCCTTATGAGCCATGTGAATACTTGTACAACAAGTGAAATGAATACCTTGGTCTAAGGACCTAGAGGTAACAATGTTATGTGATGATCTAAGGGTTTGAATACCCAGATCCAGTAATCATGATAATGATGATGTGAAGGCATGCGAATTCCCAGTAATGTGATAAGGGACTGAGATCCCAAGTATCATGTATTTTAAAGATTTGAAAAGTATGTGATAGATGTATTACACCTTTCTTTGTAGTATTTGTTGTGATTAATAATGATAACTTGTTTGATGCTAAAAGAATGTTGTAATGCATGTAATATATCACTAGAAACCATAAAACGTTGCCCTGACCATAGATCCATCAGCGTCAAGATTTGCTGAATGGTGAAATGGGTTCCCTGTGGCATAACCCTGGGTGCATACTTTTGAGTATGTGGGGGCGTAAGTACGGATGACCATGTGTGAGCTAATCCCTTTATGAGCTCAAAATAAATGGGGATTTGGCTATATGACATATCCTGGCTTGAGTGCGACTTCGGTCGTAGACTCTTTGTTGAGCACGGTGAACTGGCCTGTGGCTCAGAGTATGGTGTTTGTGTCACCATGACTTAGTGATTTTTTAACTGGGGACGGTTGTTAGTAGATGTTCCCCTAAGAGAGCACAGTTGACGTTGTAGCTCTAAGCGAGGATGCCTACGTACCCTAGCACAACTATTTTGCATATGACACGAGATGTCCTGCTGAATCCTGTGTGGTCTCGTACTGACCGAGACAGTTGAGGTCATGGCAACCGGTTCACCCATTGACCTTGTATGGTACCGACTTGTGAGAAGTTTGTGGTCAGTGGGAGAGGAATGGGGTATGCTTCATCTCTTCAGGGCATAAGCATGATTGTTAAAATATGTTCAGCCATGTAGCATATCTGCTTAATGATTGAATATGAGAAACATTGTTTGATGCACAATTTAGTTATACATCTTAGTTGATAGCTGATATTTATGTTTCTTTACATTCCTTGCAAAGCAAATAGATGATTTATAACTCTACCATGGGTAGATGTAATGTTCTTAAGAAAGGAGTTTACTTCATTTTGTTCATACAATGATTTATCCTACCTGTTAATATAAAAAGAACCTCTGCTCAGTTTATAAATGCTTAATCTGTGATAATAATATGGCCAAAGGAGAGTTATATCTCTCGCTGGGACAATTGTCTCACCCCGTGGGATCCACATTTTTTTTAGGTGGACATGCACGAGGTGGCAAAGATCTTTCTACAGAGGAGGAACAACAGTCGAGGCAACAATGACAGCTCAGGTTGAGTGTACTGTCTGTTGTGTCTTGTAGATAGAAGTCCTATGTGTCGTCTCTGTACTCGCAGGTCCTTGGAGTTGGTTCGTACTGGTTTCATGAATGATCTGAGATTTTGGCTTGAATGCCTTGAGGTTTTATGTTGTTCTAGTATGTGTTTTTATAGAGCAACTATTATATGTTGTCCTCAAGATGATATTTTGTACAATGTAAATCATGACATGTATGAGTTTTAGATATTTGAGTAAAAAATTTCTGGACAAGGATCTCCTTGCAAAAAAAATGGTTTTAAATTTTAGTGATTTTTGTTAATCCGATGTTTATGTCTATTCTGCTTAATTAGTAATGATTTGTTTGTCAGTTTGATGACTGTCGTTACAGCTGGCATTGAAGAGGCAACCGCGGGTCGCGGTCAGCTAGACCGCGGCCACAGTGTTGTTGGGGCGGACCTCTGGCGGCTGCAATGTGATGGTGGAAAGGAGTCACGACCCTGCACTGCGCTTCTAGTCGCAGTCAGGAGGAGGGCAGGTGCAGGGGCGTTGGTGAAGGCAGGTTGTTGTGGGAGATCGCGATCTTGCAGTCTGGTGTGGATGGAGATCGCAGTTGTGAGGGGGAGTCGAAGGCACTGATCGCGATTGGGTAGGTGATGAGCGTGGTGTAAAGCAGGTGGATGCATGGCCACGATAATTGAGCAGGAGGGACTGGTCACAATTGGAGGTGGAGAGGATGGAGACGATCACGATCTAGTTGGTGGTGAGAGGAAAGGAAGGACCGAGAACTACAGGTCGCGGTGTGGTGCAGTTACAGGTGATCGCGGTGAAGCTTTGCACTGTGCAGGAGACTGCGGGTGTGGATTAGTTAGGGCAGGAGACCCGCGGTTGAGATGTATCTTGACTAAAGAAAAGAGGTCCGCAAGGTGGATTCATGGGCCGAGAAGATTGGGCCCTTGTGCCCAATCTGATCTGCACATAAGAATAAAATCCCATAAAAATAGAGATAAAGTAATTAAGTTTAGCATGGATGTATAAGGGGATTTATTCAATGAAAGAAATTAATTGGAACAAAATTGGGCCCAAGATAGTGATTTAGACTATGATGATTAGTCATTCATCATAAGAAGATATAGCAAAATATACAGTTTAGAAGGGCCTCAGAGAGAGAGAGAGAGAGAACACGGGGAAGGATGTCATTACACGTTCGGTTCCAGCTTGTCCCAAAAATTGGCTAGATTGGCTAGCTAGATACTTCATCTATGTAAATAAGAAAGGAACTAAAACATGAAAAAAAGAGTGCATATTAAGACCAAAGTGACACAAAATCATAGATAAAATGCATAGATAAAATGCGTAGATTTGGGTGTTATCATCAAGTCATAAGAAAGTGTAGTGTTGTGTCAACAAATTATAGTGGCACAACAGATGTATGATAAAACTTGTAGTCCCAAATGGGTGACAGAGTGTAACTCTAGTCTTTCCTTGGAGGTGAAATGCTAAACCAAGTGAGGAGTATGGAAGACTCCCAAGGTCAAAAATCTTATCACATAAAAGATGTAAGTTGAGAAGGTGACAAGTCAATAAGGTTTGACACCTAAATTATTTGAAGTATGAATAGTACTTCTCTGACTTAGAAAGTGTTACCTGACACAGAATTGACACTGTCATCATTAATGAAAAGGATAGTTGAGTATGTGTCCAGTATGACAGGTTCTATGATGACCCTGAATGGAAGGACCTTGTGAAGGTCAAAATTCTATGGCATCTCCATGACATTAAGATGTTATGTGGAGGCTTAATGATATGATGTGTAAATAATAGTTGTCTCCATTCATCTGGGATTTCGGTGATGAAATCCTTATTAGGGGTTTATAAATTGTAATGACCCTGACCTAGGTTATGAGTTAAACCCTATTTGTTTTGGTTAATTAAGTTTCTTAGAACTTTAATATAATCCTCTAAGGAGTTTTGTTATCATGTGACACACTTATGTTTCAAGTTTGGTCCTGTTTGAGCAGTGTTCCTTTATTTTGGACCAAAGTGCAATTTACCCAAGATGAGGGGTTATATTGCAATATGTCACATGTTAAACATGCCTTAAGTGTTTTATCATCATAATAGAGAGAATTATGCTAAGTGGTGGCTTGTGTAAAGCCTAAATGCCAGAAATTGGTTGAATAATGCTAGTACCTTGTGCACTAATTTTGGTGATAATTGTAAATTACCCAAAATGTAGGATTGATATGAAAATTACCACCTATAGAGTGTCCCTAATCCCTCCTAGTATCATTTAGAGTATAGATAAAAAAGGAACCATGTTTGAATCATATTTGAGTGATGGTACTCTTGGTGATGAGAAGACTAAGAAATGGTTGAATATGAAACCCTAACTTGAGTTGGTATCGAGTTGTAGAGTTCATATGAGAGTGCCTATCGTCCAAGGAGCCATAGTGGGAGTCTCATATCAGTTTGTGAACTCTTGGAAAAGGCCATGATGGGCAAATCACCTCATGGAGGTGATCCATGACGAGTTAGATGCTCCTTGCAAAAGTTGTATCAGTTTGCATAATTTGTGAGATAAAGATGAGATATCTTATCAAACAAGATAAGGGATGGCCGAAATATCATATATAGATTATCCTCAAGTGTTTTGCATGTGAAGATAAATGTGAGTGCATGCATGTACATGTGTCAACCATGAATGGACACGTCACACCTAGTAGCTTGAAATGATGACACCTCATATACACTCTTTTTCATGAACCTCAACTATATATACCACTCCTTTCACCTATTAGTGAAATTTTTCGAATCTTACCACCCTCTTTCTCTTAGATATCATGCATATAGTCTTGTTATCATGCATATATGAAGTGGTATCATGCATAGAGCCTTGGTATCAGCCATACCAAAGTGATATCGGCCATAGCAAGGTGATATCGGCCAAGTAAAGAGATATCAGCCACAAGTGAAGTGATATTTGTCACAAGAGAAGGGATATTGGACACAAGTGAGGGTATATCGTGCATGAGTGGTAATATATTGTGCATGGTGCTAAGGAGAAAGAAGGAGCTCAAGTCGTAACCCTAAGGTGAGGCCATGATCATCTTCAACCTTGGATGAAAGCATGGATCTAGGGTTGAGATCTTCCTTCCTTTTCTTCTTCACCAAATACTTATCCATGATGATTATTTTCCTATATAGGAGTTGTGAAGCTCATCATAAACCTTAGGAACATGAAGCTTTGGATCTTGGAGCTTTGAAGTTGTTCTTGAGGTAGGTTATATAACTTGAACCCAATTATGTTATTATTCACTTTCAATTCTGTTGAACTTGTTGATCTACTTGCAATTTCAAATTCTCTTGAAGAACTGATGATCCTATGAGTTCTAAAAGTTTCATGGGACTATTGTCCATGAATTAGAACAATAGTCTAGAGGTTTATGATGATGACATCATCAAGGGTGAATTGATATCGGGTTGAAGCACACACACACACACCTCTTTTCCCGATATGGTGTGAAGTACACACACACCTCTTTGCCCAATATGGTGAGCAACACACACACACACACCTCTTTTCTTGATATGGAGGCACACATACACCTCTTGTCTAATATGGAAGCAAACATACACTTCTTGCTTGATATGGAGGCACACATACACCTCTTGGGCATTATGGGTAGAAAACATACACCTCTAAATTGATTTTAGGTTAAGCATACACCTCTTGGACAAAATGGTGTTGAGAACACATATCTAAAATGATATGTGGGTAACCCAATACACTAGATGACAAAAGTGGTAATGTAACGTCCCAAGATTTGAGGCCTCAGATAAAACACTCTTAAAAGAAATGATTGGACTACCCATATCACCAAGGTGCACCTCCTTTCCGGGAGCCCATCACTAAGAACTCCATAGTTAAGCATGCTCAACTTGGAGTAGTACTGGGATGGGTGACCTGTCAGAAAGTTGACCCTGACATGCGTGTGAGTGAGGACAAAGTACACAGTTAAGGCTAGTGGTGGTCTGTGGGGATAGTCGTCATTCTTGAAACTCTACTAAAGCCTTGGGCAGTGGGCCCAAAGTGTTACACATGGTATCAGAGCCAATTCCCCTCCAGTAGGTGGACCCCACATGGGTATGGCATGCCGGTCTTGAGCCTTGCGGTCCATGCATGTAGGAAAGGGCTGTCCATGGTTGACGTAGCCACCCTTGTGCTGGTATTCCATGATCAGGAGTTGGGTGTCCATGGGCCATGTTGGGTTTGCACTGAAATGGGGAAATATTATGAGGCCATATAGTTAAGCCTTGACGAGGACGTCAAGAGTCTAAGTGAGGGATATTGTAACATCTCAAGATCTGAGGCCTCGGATAAAATGATCTTATAAGGAATGATTGGACTACCCATATCACCAAGGTGCAACTCCTTTTCTGGGAGCCCATGACTAAGAACTCCATAGTTAAGCGTGCTTAGCTTGGAGTAGTACTGGGATGGGTGATCTTTCGGGAAGTTGATCCTATCATATGCGTGTGAGTGAGGACAAAGTGCGTAGTTAAGGCTAGTGGTGGTCTGTGGGGACAGTCGTCATTCCTGAAACTTTACTAGAGCCTAGGGCAGTGGGCCCGGGCATTACAGGTAAGGTGGTTAATACCCTAGAACATGTGATGGCCAATACACTAAAGTATAGTATGGCTAATATCTTCAAGTGAGGTGAGGACGTTACACCCATGTATGGTGAAGGTGATACACCATATGATTGGTAAGGTTGATACCTTGATGGGTAAAGGTATGAGGGATATGATGATGCCTAGCCTGATATACACCTAATCCAATACATGTGTTCAACTTGACATACATGATTCAACCCGATACACCTTGTAAAGGTGAGGGAAAGACACTCTTAGGAGTGATGAGTGTAACACCAAGTAATGGTGTGATTAATACCTTGATAGGTGAAACACCTAAAGTGGTTGATAAATGTCAACCCTATATCAACAATGCCTTAACCGGAGATGAGTCCATATCACTTGATGATAGTTGGGTAATTCAAATGTGTGACTTATGACCAATACACCATAGGATAAATGTTATGAGTGAGTGCATAAAGTATTAGGATGGGAAATACCCTAATACAAGATAAGTTGATGAACTTAACTAAGTTAAAAGTGATGAGGGAAGTGATACACCAAGGCATGATAAATATCACATCCAACACCTCAAGTTTGATACACCTTGATGCACCTCAAATCCAATATACTTGGATGAGTAACACATGAAGTGTGTCATGTCAATTGTTACATTAAGATGTAATGACTTTAATGCACTTTGATAAGTGTAGGCTAACATATCTTAAGACAAGGTTAGGCCAAGTTAATAAAGTATGATGTAATCAATATCCTAGCGAGGATGAGAGAGAACCTCATAATTTGTGTTGATAATCATTTAATGATAAATGATGAGAATAAATAAGTATGATTAAATACTTATGATATCAAGGTATTCACCTATATGTGTGGAGCAATGAATTAGGGTTTGGATTGATAATATGAACTTGAAACCCTAGTCAGTTAGAATGAGAAACCCTAACCCTAATAATGGGAAGGATGTATATATATTATATCACATTTGATGTGAATATGAAAACCCTATTTGGTTAGAATGGGAAATACTAACCCTAATAATGGGAAGGATGCATTTCTCTTTCATTGTATGGTGATGTCGTATACTACAAGTGTTTTTATCATGAAGTTCTAACCATGCAGGAATCATGAGATGATGAGCATAGATAAGAATGCGCTATGACGTTTTATGTGATACAGATTTAAATGGGCCTTGTGAGCCATGTTAAATACTTGTATAACAAGTATAATGTTTATATGGTCTGATATCTTAAAAGATAATTGTTTCCTAGTGAGAGGTGACAAGATATTTAAGTGGGCCTTGTGAGACATGTGAAATACTTATACAACAAGTATAATGAATACCTTAGTCTAAGGACCTAGAGGTAACAATTACCCGATAAAATGTGACAATGTTCAGTGATGAACTAAGGGTTAGAATACCCAAATCTAGCAATCATGATGACGATAATGCTAAGGGATGAGAATTCCTAATAATGTGATAAGGGACTGAGATCCCGAGTGATATGCATTCAATGTGTTCCAAAGATTATGATAGTAGTTGATAAATGTATTCCCTCTTTCTTTGTAGCATCTATTATAATTCTTGCTTGTAACTTGGTTGATGCTTAAAGATACTGTAATACACCTAAGTAAACAAGTGAAATCTTATAATGTAGTGCCCTAGCCATAGATCCATTCAACGTTAGGATTTGTTGAATGGTGAAACGAGTTTAACTCAGAGAGCATATTTTTTAATATGTGGGGGTGATGGGTGCAAATATCCTTACGTTCTAATGAGGGATTGATGTGAGATCTCCTTCATTAAAATCCAGGATGCATGTATAATCTCCCGATGAAAATGAATCAGGGGATGGATAACTGAAATCTCTCTGAAGAGAGTGCATCCTGCGGTTGTAGCTCTATAGCGAAGATACCAGTATGCCTTGGTAAGCTAATTGCAGTTGACATGAGATGTCCTACCAGTAGTCTCGCACTGACCAAGACGGATGAGGTCTTGGCAGTCGGATCTTCCATTAACCTTGTATGGTACCGGTTCTTTACATTGACGTGGTCGGTTGGAGTATGAGAGGTATACCTCATTTTCTCAGGGCATAAGTGTGATTGTAAATATGTAATCAACCTTGTAGCGTATTTGCTTAAGGACTGAATACGAAATACATTGGTTGATGTACACTTCATTTATAAATCTTAATTGGATATATGTTATACATGTTCTTTATTTTCCTTATAAAGTGAATAGATGATTTATTGCTCTATCATAAATAGCTACATTACTTTAAGAGAAGAGATTACTCTATTCTACTTATAACAATGATTAATCTTACTTATTAATATAAAAGAACCCATGTTCAGTTTCATACTACTTACATGTGATAATAATAATGTTGGCAGAGAGTAATATCTCTGGCTAGGACAATGGTCTCACCCTGTGGGATCCACATTTTTAGGTGGACGTGCACGAGGGGGTAGAGACCATACTAGTAGAGGGAGAACACCAATAGCAAGTACATCAGTAATAGCTCAGGTTGAGCATATTGTCTGTCGTGTCTTGTAGATAGAAGTCCTATGTATCATCTCTGTACTCTCAGGTCCTTGGAATCAGTATGTAAAGGTTTTATAAATAATCAGAGATTTTAGCTTGTATGCTTCAAGGTTTTATGTTGCTTCAGTATATGTTTTGACAAAGCTACTTTTACATGTTATCCCAGAGATGAGATGTTACAATGTATGTACAATGTGAACCTTGATGTATATAAAGTTTTTGTTCTTTCAATAAGAGTTTCTTGGAAGAGGATATCTTTGCAAAATGGTTTTAATTTTAATTGATTTTGTTAATCTGTTGCTTATGATTATTCCACAATTGTTTACTAGTGATGGCTTGATTTGATGTTGGATCATCACATTTTTTATCCTTGGAAGCGTGTGGTCATCGTCAAGACAGTGGGAATCAATCTTGGGTTTGTAAGCCCTCAAAAATAAGATATACTTTCTTTGGAAGCCCTCCGAACAATTCAAAGTCATCGATCTTGAGAATGGATACTACATCATCTAGGTTTCGAACCATGAAGATTATGTAGTGTCCATAACTGGTGGCTCATAGACCATATTCAACAACTACCTTTCTGTCCAATCTTGGTCCCCTTTGTTCAGGCCCTTGGATCCTATCCCAAGGAAACTGGTAGTATGGATGTGGATGTCAGACATGTCAATCTTTCTATATCAGAACCAACTTCTCTGGAACAAAGGTGACATGGTGGGAAAGACAATTAAGATTTATTCTAATACCTCACAGGGAAATAAGGGAAGTTTGCACAAATTGTAGTCGAAGTTGAAACTTCCAAATCATTGTTGTCGGTGGTTTTCATCAACAATGAGCACTTCAAATCAGAATATGAGAATTTGACTATCGTATGCATGAAGTGTGGAAGGTTAGACCACTCTGATACGATTGTAAACATGGAACTGACCCACAAACATCTTGAAACACATATATCCCAATTCCAACGCCTTGCATCACATACTCCATGGAAATCCATGCCCAGAAGCCAAAAAGGTGCAAGCTAACCAGACCAAATAGGTGAAAGAAGTCTTTCCAAGACCAAGGCAAGGCAGACACATCTTTGACAAAAGACTCTCAACCAATCTCAATCTCTGAATATGATAAAGGTCTCAGTGAGGATGAAGACAATTAAGAGACAATAATGGTCTAAAAGAAGAAATGCTTTGCTAAGAAACAAGTTGTAGTAGATGATAGTACATTGCAGAAGTCAGTCTCTCAAGAGAACGTGGCAGTCTGATTGAACAACAAGGAGATGAGCTTAGGGAGAATCAATTAGCCTCAACATGATACATTTGGCCAGTTCTAGGAAAGTAAGGCAATGGGAAGTGAATCCTCAAATCACCTTCCTTTGTCAGGGCAAAGCTGGTAATGGCTATGTGATGATCAGAATCGGAAAATCATCTATAAAGCCACCAATAGACCAGATAGGGCGAGGAAGAAGGGGAAGATGCATGCAACTGTCCCAAATCTGGAAGAACCTAATGAGGAACCTATTGCAACTGCAAGGCATTCATTAGAATTCGATGAGGAAACCAATCCAATGATACCGAGTGTTGACACACAAGAAGACACAAACTTTGTCACTAATGGTCAGTCCGATGCACTACTAGTAGTGGTTGCCTAACTACACCCCCTTACATTATTATTAATGATTTGTTACTAGAACATAAATGGGGTCTGCTCCAATAAAAAAAGTTCATTTTATTTAAGAAAAAAAGTTCATTCACAAGATGCATACCCTTAGAATCGTGGAACCAAAATGTAGTGGTGACACTATTGAGGAAATTATTTGAAAGTTTTATTTTTCATCATCCCACATGGTTGAGGCTAATGGATTCTTAGGAGGAATCTGATAGATGTGGAACAACAACTAATCCAATATAGAGATCATTTGGAGCCATCATCAGTTTATCCATGTCGGGTAAATAATGGTTGTCTCCTAACTATTGTCTATGCTAGTCCTAGCCCTCATACGAGGAAATTCCTTTGGGACATGCTTGAGGAATTGTTGGCATTAAAGAATCTTGTCTTGCTATGGGTGACTTCAACACCTTACTGAATATCAATGTGAAGAGATGAAGCTCATATTTTGATAAGTATGCAAGTGCACACTTTAATTTGTACCTCATGCATGGGGGACTCTATGATCTCAAATAATAAGGCCAACATTTTTACCTTCTGGTGTGGTTACTTGCAGGAATGCCTAGACAAAGAAATCACCAATGATCTTTAGCTCACCACTAATCCTTCATCTACTATCAATGTTCTTACATGTGTGGGCCTGGTAACAACCCCATGCTCATCTCCTTGATCGCTTCACTAGTGTGGAAGGTGATCTTCTTCAAAACAAAAGCGACTTGGTAACTTTCACCCAACTTTTCTCAAGATATTCTTCCTCTCTAGAGAAAAGACTCTCCCTTCCTTGAAGCACTTTCAACGTTCAAGCAACCTGTCATGAAGTGGGACACAGAATGCACCCAAAATCAACATACAAGGAAACACAACTTGTAGACCTTAATTGAAAAATGTTAGGTATGAGCCCAATATCCTTTTCCTAGCAATGATGATGTCTGATATTTGGAACTATAGGAAGACCTCAATAAAATACTTCTTCAAAAAGAAGCTGATTCGTAGCAACAAGCTCATATAGATTGGATTTGTTATGGTGATCAAAATACAATTTTTTCTGTCCAATGTTCAAGCCCACATGCATTACAACAAGATTATTCGTTGAAAAAATGATCGTGACCTCTGGATATCAACTACTTTGAGACTCAAACAACTTATTGTCAAATTCTTTTATGACATGATGAGCCATCAGTACAAGCCCTTTGAAATTACCATAGAACATTTCATGTCCTCTCAGACAATGAGTATAATAAACTCGTCACCATACCATTTGTAGATGAAATAAAGAGAGTTATGTTTGCCATGGATCCATCCAAGGCCCCATGCCTCGATGGGTTTTACAACTCATTTATCCAGGGCAATTGGAATCAAATTGGCCCATTCACATGGTCATTGATGCTTCATCTCAAAAGAAATACCATAGGAGTTGGATAACTCACATATGGTTTTGATCCCCAAAGTCTGATCCCTTAATCATGTAGTGATTTCCAGCCCATATCACTAAACAATATCGATTTCAAACTCATCTCAAAAGTCTTAGTTGAACACATCAAAACTCTCCTAAACTCTTGGATTTCTCCTATGCAATCTTCCTACATCCCTAGAAGAGCCATCTGTGATAATATCCTTCTAGTGCAAGAAGTATTTCATTCAATGAAGTCCAAGACATCAACCAAAGACTAGATGTGTATTAAACTAAATATTTCTAAGGCCTTTGATTGTATGACCTGGGCATTTATCTATGATACCCTTCTAAGAACTACATTCCCTTTGAAGGTGTGCAATATTATTATGTTAATCATCACAAGAGGTAGGACATCCATCCTTTGGGAGGGTGAACCTCTCCAATGTTTCAAGGCATCGCAAGGCGTCAGGCAAAGAAACCTCATTAGTCCCTATGTTTTTGATCTCTACATGCATGGGTTGAGCCAGTCCATCATTAACTTTATGGTAGATAATGTCTAGCAACCTTTATCCTCTCATGAGGTGGTACTAAGATTTCACATGTTCTCTTCACGAATGATCTTCTTCTTATGTGTGAAGCCTCTTTACAACAAGTCGATGTCATCAACATTGTGCTCAAATCCTTTGCAAGAGTCTCAAGTAGGTAATATCACAAGAAAAACTATCATGCTTCTTCAACTCTTGCTTATCTCAGACCGCCAAACGAGATATAAGAAGCAAATTGGGAATCCCTTGGATACCTCATCTGGGGAAATATCTTGGGGTCCCACTCCTTCACCATAGAGTTAATAAATCTACCCATGCCAACATCATCACATCTATCTGTGATCGCATGAAAGTCTGGACAATGAAACACCTCTCCCTTGTGGGTTGTATCACATTGGCCAAACCCACACTATAAGCAATTCCAAAGTACACTATACAGACTGTGTAAATTATCACCACAATTGTGTGACGATATCAACTCTCATTTCAAGAAGTGTATTTGGTCTGACAACTAGGAGAACAAGAATATGTACCTAGTATCATGGAAGAAAGTCACTTCTAGTAAGGACATTAGAGGGCTTGACATCAAGGACGTCAGAGGTTACAATCACACTATTATGTTGAGCTAAATTGGCCATCTAATATATGGTCCAAGTGATGAAGGAAAAATGTTTGGGGCAACAACTTTTCTAAAGCCATGTTCACATGCATGGAGTTTCATTAAGAAGCATATTAATGAAATCAATATATCAAGTTATAAAGTGGTTAATGATGGTATGACCACTAATTTCTGGATAGATAGTTGGATTATTTGAAAATTTGTAATGGATTTCCAACCGAACATCCAAAATTTGGGCGGTTTAGCATCCATGATTGTTGATTCCATGAAGTAATCAAGAGATTGAGATTGGGACTTTATCACACCTTTCTTCATGTCTCACCATGGCAAGAAATTTCCTCCATACCTCCTCTAGATATTTGGGCTTGGCATCTTGAAATAAGCAAAAACATTACTTCGCAATCGACATATCCCTAGATTAGGTGTCATAAGGAGGTCAACTGTATTGGCCATTAGAAGCATATTTTGGAGAATTACCTCCCACCTAGGATGAAAGTCTTTATGGGGTTTCTAATCCATCATTCTCTCCTCACAAATATGGATAAACAACTGTTGGCTAAATGGACATCACCAAAATCCCTTTGTTTTGAAAATGACAAACATTTCATTCTTATGGATCTAACGTGCTACTTGAGTATTTCAAGAATAAGAATACAAGGTGGTGGATGACAAAGCTTTGGAAGATCTATATGCTTAAATTGCTTTATTTTCATGATTGTAATCAAATGTAAAACTTGTACAAGTATATAATGTACAAGTACTTAGATATCATGTGAATCAAGTGGTCAAATCTTCCTATCCACACACAACGCTTAGATAGGTCATCCACTAAGTAAGCATCACAATTGCACATTCGTCTCTTATACTTAGAATATGATTTAAAGTATTGAAACATGGTCTGTCTCGGTCGAAACACTTCTTGACTGAGATAATCTTGGTCGAATAATTTCTCGATTGAGAAACTCCTAAGTCTAATGCATGTGCACTGATGAATAGCCTGCACATAAGCCTACACAAGCACATATTCAGTCGAACTTAATCTCGACCGAGACCGAGTCTCGAGCAGGTTCTATAGCCATTAGACTTGGTTGAATAAGTGGTTGGGAGTTGAGTTGAATGTTGCAAATCCACTAACCTCAGTCTCCCACTTAGTCGAAGAAAATTTCGACCGAGACCAACTCGGTCGACAAAGAGTTCGACCGAGCCACTCTTTGACAACACTTTTTCAGTTCGAAACAATTAGCCATTGCATTGTCATTAGTGGATTCTTAATGACTAATTGTGCACTAAGAACACTCTAGAATGTGTCTAGAACGTCCCTAAGTACTAGTAGGCCATTCCTATAAATAGGACATGCCTTAGGACACCCGAACTCACTTGAGTACACATACTTACAATTGAGAATCAACTCTTGTAAGAAATTGAGCAATCCTTCACCTGCAAATCATTCCCACAAGCTGAGATTTTGTGTCCTATAAGCTAGAATCTCCTACCCACTACACTTTCACATTCATACACATTAGATAAGAGATCAAAATGCTTGATATAGGATTCCAGCCTTGTGTTAAAGTGGTAAAGTGTATTTTCTCTATTTCTTTCTTGTTCCTTCTTATTGCTTTGTACTCTCCTTGCTACTTCTAGGTTGGAGGCTGTGGATTGGAGAGGGTGGAATCTTCTTAGGTGGAGAAGGAAGACTTTGGACTACTTCTAGAAGGTCTCAACGGGAAGCTACTTCAAGGAGGAAGGCTACTTCAAAGGGGAGCTTGAAGTTACTTCAAGTGAAGGCTTCTTCAAGGTTGGTGAGAAGACTTCGGGGTGAAGGCTCTCCAAAGGGTTTGGGAAGGTATTTGTAATTTTGTGTAACATCCTCGAAAAGGTAATAAAATTCAAATACTTTCAAAATCCCAATTGGAAACATTTGGGTAGTGGACTAACTCCCTTAGTTTTTGCTAAGGGTGGAACCACTCTAAACGCCATGTCTCCTTCTTCAACATTTTTGTGGCTGTTTGCTTGAATTAAGTTTAAAATATTATAAAACCCTATTTACTCCCCTCTAGTGTTTTTTCAATTGGTATCAGAGCAGGCTTCAAGAAACTTTAACAAAGTCTTGAAGAAAATGGTTGATGGGGTACTAAACAACCTCAACTTGGAAGGAACACTTGTATCTCAGCCTCCACCATTTGATGGCACAAACTACAACTATTGGAAGAGGAGGATGCAATTCTATTTTCAAGGGATAAGCTGGGAACTTTGGAGAATGGTTTCAAATGATTACACTTTTCCTAAAAAGGAGTATGCTACATGGGAAGCAAATACGATAAAGCTAGCCTAATTGAATGCAAAAGTTGTAAGTATCCTTTATTGTTAATAGAATATCAAATTGTGAAACTACATATGAAATATGGAATAGACTCTCTATTAATTATGAAGGAACTGTTCAAGTAAAGAATTCCAAAATTGGTATGCTTAAACAAAAGTTTGAACAGTTTTGTATGGAACCAAATGAGTCTATTAGTGAAATGTATGCAAAGTTTTATTCTATTGTTAATGGTTTGAATGCATTAGGTAAAGCCATTTGTGAAGAGGATCAAGTGTCAAATATTCTTAGGTCTCTTCCTCCCAAGTACAAGCCGAAGGTGACTACAATTGAAGAACCCAATGACCTCACTCGACTAAGGCTGGAGCAACTCATTGGTAACTTAGAAGCACATGAGGCAACCTTGGAGGAGGAAGAAAGATGGGAGCATGAACTTCAACAAGGGAGAAATAAGGACATGGCTCTAAAAGCTACAAAGGTCATCACTCAGGAAAGTGATGGAGATGAGGGAGAAGAAGCTCTAATTGTAAATGGTAAGAAATATAGAAGATTTAAATCTAACAAAGTTATTGGTTCTTCTTCTTCTTCCTCTCCTAGGTGTTTTGAATGTAGAAAGAAGGGACATCTTAAGAATGAATGTCCTAAAGCAAAGAAGGGTAAGAAAAGCTCACCTAAGAAGAAGGGAGAAAAAACATACAAAGCTGCATGGGATGAGTCAAGTGATAGTGAAAGTGGAGAAGAGAATGTGGAGTGTCTCATGGCCAAAGAAGATGATAGTGATGATTCACACGAGGTAATCCTTTTTATTTACCAAAAGAAGATCTAATTGCTAGTCTTCAAGATACACATGACAAGTATGTTGATTACAAAAAGAAACTAAAGAAGATTACCAAAACTAATGAGGATTTGTATGCTAAATTAAATAATCTTGCTTTTGAAAAGGAAAGTATTATATCTGAAAACTCTACCTTGAAATCATCTCTTAATGATTGCAATATGAAGTTTATGATTTTCTTTCGCAAGAAAAGGTTGAGTTGCTTGCAAAATTAAATAATTTTCATACTCAACCTATCTTGTGTACTCATCTAGATTATGAAGCTATTGTCAAAGAAAGAGATGATTTATCATCTAATATAGACCAAGCAAAGTTGAATATCAAAAGGAAAATGGATGAGATTGCTAATTAGCAAAAAGAAATTAGTAGCTTGAGAAATAATGATGTTCTTGATAAGATTCTAAAGAATTCTTCTGGTTATAATGGAAGGAGAGGTTTAGATATGTTCCAAAAGAAAAATCCCATCAACCTAAACCTAGACGAACACAAGCACCCAAGACCAAAATCATATTTGTACCCAAGAACACAACTCAAAATCCTAGAAAAAGAAATGAAATTGATTCCATCTGTTGTCACTATTGCTTGCGTCTTGGACATTATTCCTTATCATGTCCTTACAAAAAAAAAGGTTGTTGAGTTGGATGGGTTCAAAGACCCCCAAACTAAATATGAATAATTAAGTCGAGATATGACCAAAGACTCCAATTTGACTATCTTTTTGTCCAATATCAACTCAACATAAAGGTACAAATGGACCAAAGTAATTTAATCCATAACTTGAATAAACACATTTCTATATGAATTTACATACATCCTCTCAGTCGACAAACAATTCGACCAAAAGTGAGTCGGTTAAGAAACTATTCAACCGACAAAGGCTTTGTATTGAACCTGAAATAGCTGGAAAATCAGTAACTCATTTGGCTAAAATATAGTTTGACTGAAATATCAATTGGTTGAAAATTTGTGGACTGAATCGAAAGCTAGAATCAACCTATAAAAATATGGATAAAAATAGTAACCACGTCGGTCAAAAAATAATTTGACCGAGTAAATATCTGATCAAACTTTTGTGGACCGAACCTAACAATGTTTTAAACTGATAAACAACAACTAACTCGGTCGAAAAGAAGTTACACCAAAAAGAAATCGGTCGAGAAATACTTCGACGGATACAAGTTCTGGAAAATCTATCTATATGATTCAGTTTTCTATTAATGTACCCAACCATAATGGACCATCACATGGGTACCAAAATCTATATTTTATTGTAGGATTGGGTGGTTGATAGTGGATGTTCCAAACACATGACCAGAAACAAGGATGCTTTTCAAACTTTTGAAGAAAAGAAAAGTGGAATAGTCACCTTTGGAGACAATGGTAAAGGTAAAATTGTTGGAATAGGTAATATTGGTACAAACCTTGAAATTAAAAATGTTTTACTTGTTGATGGTTTGCACCATAACTTGATAAGTGTCAGTCAACTATGTGATAGTGGATATGATATTTTATTCAATAAAAATTGCTGCAAGTTACTAGTAGAGAATACCACAAATGTTGTGTATGAGGGAAAAATAATCAGAAATCTAGATATTCTTAGACCTAACTCTATGCAAACTGTAGTAGGAAAATGCTTACTTGCAAATGATAATTCTCTACAATTATGGCATAGAAAATTATGTCATGCTAGTTCACATGTTATCAAAAAGTTAGTTAAATATGATCTTGTTCATGGTTTGCCTAAGCTATCTTTTGATCAATCTAAAAATTGTGAACCATGTACTTTGGGTAAACAAACTAAAACTTCTTTTAAACCCAAAAACATGCTTAGCACCAGTAGATCACTAGAACTCATTCATATGGATTTATTTGGACCTATGAGGACACAATCTGTTGGTGGAAAAAGATATTGCTTTGTTATTGTTGATGACTACAGTAGATATACATGGGTTCACTTTCTTGCAAATAAAGATGATACCGTTCAGGTGTTCATTCAATTTTGCTCAAAGATTGAAAATCAATTACAAAACAAAATATGCACAATTAGAAGTGATCATGGTGGAGAATTTGAGAATCATATATTTGAAAAATTCTGCACATCTCAAGGCTACACTCACAATTTTTCAGCTCCACGCACTCCACAACAAAACGACATAGTTGAAAGAAAAAATAGGTCCTTACAAGAAATGGCTAGGACTATGATGCTTGAACATAATACACCTAAAACTTTTTGGGCTGAAGAAGTAAACACAACTTGTTATGTGCTAAATAGAGTAACCGTACACTCGTATTTGAAGAAAACACCATATGAACTCATTCATAATAAGAAACCAAGGGTTGATTATTTTCATACTTTTGGATCAACTTGCTATATCTTGAACACAAAAGATGATAGAGAAAAATTTGACTCTAAATCACAAAAAGCTTTTTTCTTGGGATATTCAGCTTTTAGCAAAACATTTAGAGTTTACAACACCATCTCTAGAAAAGTTGAGGAATCCATTCACATTACTTTTCATGAAGAACTAAAACAAAGTATTGAATATAATGACATAGTTTATATTACTCATCAATTTGAAGATCTAACCATATCAACTAAAGATGATCAAAATACTAAAAATGATCAACAAATTGAGACACAACAACCCATTCCTAGACTCATTAAGGATCATCCTCAAGAACTAATAATTGGAAATCCTGATGATAAAGTAAAGACCCGTTCATCTTTTAGAGATGTTGCAAATATGGCATTTGTGTCTATAATTGAACCTAAGAAGGTAACTGAAGCCCTAAAAGATGATTATTGGATAATGGCCATGCAAGAAGAATTAAATAAATTCACTAAGAATGATGTATGGGACTTAGTTCCTAAACCTCAAGATAAAACCATTATTGGAACTAAGTGGATTTTTTGTAATAAATTAAACGAAGCCAGGGAAGTAGTAAGAAATAAAGTTAGGTTGGTAGCACAAGGGTATAATCAACAAGAAGGAATAGACTTTGATGAAACTTATGCACCCATGGCAAGTCTTGAAACTATTAGAATGCTACTAGCTATAGCTGCCCACAAAGACATTAAACTATTCCAAATGGATGTAAAAAGTGCATTTCTAAATGGAATAATACAAAAGGAAGTATATGTTGCTCAACCACCTGGTTTTGAAATTCCTGGCAATGATGATCATGTATACAAACTTTAAAAAGCACTTTATGGGTTAAAACAAGCACCTAGAAATTGATATGAAAGGCTAAAAAATGTCTCTTTGATAATAGTTTTTCTATTGGAAATTCAGATTCTACCTTATTTTTCAAAACATATGAATCTGACTTTCTAGTTGTTCAAATTTATGTTGATGATATTATCTTTGGTACATCAAATGAATCCTTATGTAAATAATTTAGTGATATTATGCAAAATGAATTTGAAATGAGTCTCATGGGAGAATTGACTTTCTTTCTTGGTTTTCAAATAAAGCAAATGCATGCTGGATTTTTATAAGCCAAGAGAAGTATACAAATGAACTTTTAAAACATTTTGGAATGGAACATTGCAAACATGCTACCACACCTATGACCACTTATACTAAAATTAACAAGGATGAAAATGAGGAACCCATTGATGATTCTTTATATAGGGCCATGATTGGTAGTTTGCTTTACTTAACCGCTTCTAGACCGGATATAATGTTTTCTGTTGAACTTTATGCTAGATTTCAATCAAAACCCATGCAAACTCATTTTCAAGCTATCAAAAGGATTCTAAGATACTTAGCCGGCACTACAAACTATGGTTTATGGTATCCTAAAAGACAATCTTTGGATTTGAAATCTTATATCGATGTCGATTACGCTGGTTGTTGACTTGACCTAAAGAGCACAAGCGGAAGTTGTTTCTTATTAGGAAGAGCATTAGTATCATGGTTTAGCAAGAAACAAAACATGGTTGCCCTTTCTACCATTGAAGATGAATAAATGGCAGCCGAGTCTTTTTGTGCTCAAGTGCTTTATATGCAACAAGTTTTAAATGATTGTGGTTTTATATTTTCATCTATGCCTATCTATTGTGACAATACAAGGGCTATAAACTTGGCACATAATCCTATTCTACACAGTCGTGCCAAAAATATTGAAATATGTCATGATTTTCTAAGTGATCACATTTCTAAAAACCATATATCCCTTCATCATGTTGATACGGAAGATCAATTGGCTGATATTTTCACAAAACCACTTCCATTAGATCAATTTAATAACATAAGAAAGATATTACTTATCACTCCCTTAGAAGATGTTTTCTTTAACATTTGTTCTTCTCCTTCTTAAAATCGATTTGTTTCTCCGATCCTTACATTTTGGCTATAAATGGACATCTTTTAACTCCTTTTATTGTAGGGGAGCACTAATTAAGGGGGAGTCTTAAAACATGTTTTGGCAGCTATCTTTTTGAAATGACAAAGGGGGAGAACTAATATAAATTTTAAATACTCTATCAATGAGTTTCATACATACTCTCTTGGCTTCACATCAAATGTTGCTATATTCCCTAAAGAGTTGGATTTTATGTTCCACACTTCTTTGGTAATAATAAGCACACATTCCAAAAACAAGAGAATGTATACACTAGGTAAACTTCAGGTATGAAACTCAATATGATTTAAGCTTATTTGATTTATATTTAGAAATGTTTGTCATCTTCAAAAAAGGGGAAATTGTTGGCTAAATGGACATCATCAAAATCCCTTTGTTTTGAAAATGACAAACATTTCATTCTTATGGATCTAATGTGCTACTTGAGTGTTT
This sequence comes from Alisma plantago-aquatica, assembly GCA_963693085.1. Classification (NCBI taxonomy): domain Eukaryota; kingdom Viridiplantae; phylum Streptophyta; class Magnoliopsida; order Alismatales; family Alismataceae; genus Alisma; species Alisma plantago-aquatica. Next base: position 811,165,599 of record OY856411.1, read on the forward strand.
CAGGAACAAGAATACAAGGTGGTGTATGATAAAGCTTTGGAAGATCTATATGCTTAATTGCTTTATTTTCATGATCGTAATCAAATGTAAAAACTTGTACAAGTATATAATGTATAAGTACTTAGATATCATGTAAATCAAGTGGTCAGATCTTCTTATTTACACACAACACTTAGATAGGTCATCCCCTAAGTAAGCATAACAATTGTACATTCATTTCTTACACTTAGAATATGATTTAAAGTATTGAAACAGAGTCCATCTCGGTCGAAACACTTCTCAATCGAGATAATCTCAGTCGAATAATTTTTTGACTGAGAAACTCCTAAGTCTAATACACGTGCACTGATGAATAGCCTGCACCTAAGCCTACACAAGCACATATTCAGTCAAACTTAATCTCAACCAAGACTGAGTCTCAAGCAGGTTCTATAGCCGTTAGAATTGGTTGAATAAGTGGTTGAGAGTTGAGTTGAACATTTCAAATCCACTAACCTCAGTTTCCCACTCAGTTGAAGAAAAGTTTGACCGAGACCAACTCGGTCGAAAAAGAGTTCGACCGAGCCACTCTCTTACAACACTTTTTTAGTTTGAAACAATTAGCCATTGCATTGTCATTAGTGGATACTTAATGGATAATTGTGCACTAAGAACACTCTAGAATGTGTCTAGAACGTCCCTAAGTACTATTAGGCCATTCCTATAAATAGGACATGCCTTAGGACACCCAAACTCACTTGAGTACACATACTTGCAATTGAGAATCAACTCTTGTGAGCAATTGAGCAATCCTTCATGTGAAAATCATCCCTACAAGCTGAGATTTCGTGTCCTATAGGCTAGCATCTCCTACCCACTACACTTTCACATTCATACACATTGGATAGGAGATCAAAACGCTTGATATATGATTTAAGCCTTGTGCTAAAGTGGTAAAGTGTATTTTTCCTATTTCTTTCTTGTTCCTTCTTATTGCTTTGTACTCTCCTTGCTACTCCTAGGTTGGAGGTTGCAGATTAGAGAGGGTGGAATCTTCTCAGGTGGAGAAGGAGGACTTAGGACTACTTCTAGAAGGTCTCAATGGGAAGCTTGAAGTTACTTCAAGTGAAGGCTGCTTCAAGGTTGGCGAGACGACTTCAGGGTGAAGGCTATCCAAAGGGTTTGGGAAGGTATTTGTAATTTTGTGTAACATCCTTGAAAAGGTAATAAAATTCAAATACTTTCAAAATCCCAATTGGAAACAATTGGGTAGTGGACTGACTCCCTTAGTTTTTGCTAAGGGTGGAACCACTCTAAACGCCTTGTCTCTTTCTTCAACATTTTTGTGATTGTTTGCTTGAATTAAGTTTAAAATATTTTAAATCCCTATTCACCCCCTCTAGTGTTTTTTCAACAACATCACCAAATTGATGTTAGCGGTGACTGCCCAATATGTTGAAATGCTAATGATACAATCCTTCATGCTATGCGTGATTGCAGTGTGTCTAAATAGGTTTGGACCGACATTAATATGGACCGTTCCTTCTTCTGTATGAAAGATGATGAATGGATATTTGATGTTGCTAGAAATAATGATCAAGAGGCCATCAAATACCTATGGAAGTCGATCACATGTTGCCATATGTGACACTTTTGAAGTGAGCAATTACATCATAGGAGATCACAATCTACATCCAGTAAAGTCAAGTTCATCAATGAATGGGTCAACACAATCCTCGTTCTGGGTGTAAATGTGGATGTCACTATGATTCAAATAGGTAGGCTGAGTGTCCCACCAATGGACCCTACCTTCATTATTTTTATTGATGCTACTTATACACCCCTCACTGATGAGGCAAGCATAGGCATCCATGTCGTGAACTAAGAGGGACATTGCCATATGTACCTTGGATTCCCCAAAACTGCTTCCTCAGCTATGGACGTTGAAGAGCAAGTGATCCTAAAAACCCTTGATGTCTATATTAAGCACAACTTTAAGAGTGCTCTGATCCTCTCTAACTCAGAACAAGCAACCAAGACTCTGATGAACTAGGCTCCAGGTGAGATTTCTACCTCATGCAAGACTGACTAAACGAAGAAAGGAAGTGGCAAGGTGCTTGGGCATGTACCACATACACACATTTATAACCAAGTTGTTGATACCATTGCAAAAAAATACCTTATTTCTAAGGAAGATGTTTCCTTCTCTAGTAACCAACCTTCGTGGCTTGTTTATGATTTGAACATTGTTCTATGTTCATTTTGCATACATTAGAGAGCAAGGTCAATATGTAACTCTCTGAGTTTTTAGAAAAAATGAGTATATGGTTAATAATACTTGGTTGAATTTACATGTTAGTTTAATGTTAACCAAAAGTATTTCAATAATATTAACAATATAAGACTATTATCTATTTATGAGGAATTCAATGATCATATTTTTGTGGAATATTTATTTTTAGTTATTTTGTTTCATGGGTTTCAAATCAAGGGATGAGGATGTTAATTGCATGATTTATACTTCCATTTTGGAGTTGAGGGGAAGCGAGAGAAATTTATTTAAGGAAGATATATTAAAAAAACTTAATGATTAAAATCTAAATTCATTTTCAAAATATAAACTAATTGCTTCAATTATTCAAAACAAAATATAATTCATCATGATTTCAAACATCAAGTTTGATTTTCTATAGATCCTTCACAATCCTATATATAGGTGTTTAAATCCAACTAACTAGATAAGTAGTCAATGCAGAACTAAACCACATGCTTTACAAAACAAGCTAGGAAAATATCAAATAACACCTTAAACACATGCAAATTTATAAAACATAATATTTGTTACTCAAATGACTATGTCAAAGGATATGCTCATCCTATTTAAAGTTTCCTTTTTAAAATATCCTTAAAAGGCCTATATGTAGGAGTTCAAACCCAACTAACTAGACAAGTAGTCGATATGGAAACCCTTTAAAAAAACTAGGAGAATATCAAATAACACTTAAAACACATGCACACTAATAAAATGTGATATTTATTACTCAAATGACTATTCCAAATATTATGATCATCCTACATCAAGGTAGTTATGCAAGGTTGATGTGATTTCCTTTTTTGAGCTTATTGCATAATTAGGGAGGACAAAACATATTCATTTGTCATAAATGTGATGGTGAATATATTTGAGTGATGAATTCACTATGAAATCATTAGGGTGAGAGGAGATAGTTGAGTTATCATTTATATTTTATTGTCATTGTTTTAACTAATTTGGGGTTATTGGCCATTACTTTATATTTTTCATTAAAAAAAGACACCAATGCCCTTTATTGGATACGAAAAGTCCTCTCACTACCAACCAGAAGACATCATCTGGTAAGAAATAAAGAAATTGTTTTATTTGTTTCTTATTTCATTTTGATATAATTCAAACCTTTTAGGGTAAAGAGGAATCATAAAGTTAGGGTTATTTGCACTAGGACCGAGAAGAAATTTAGTTATAACTTCATTAAAGGTTTTTATTTGATTATTTGGTTATGTATAAGACTTAGAGATGTTACAATTCTACATATATTATTTTAAATTTCATCAAAAATCTCATATTACTACCTTGTTTAGGGTTTTGCTTATTCATAAATTATGAAATTTGACCACCTTTCTTTTTTTACAAAAGTTCATGGTCATGAACATGTAAGAGAGAAAATTTATATGATCACTTTTCTAAAGAGTTTGTGAAGGTATGCTAATTACAACTTGACCCTTACCTTGGTCACCCTCGTTTACCTCCATGTTCATTGCAAAAATTCTAAGCTATCTTTAGTGGATATAGATTCAACCGATCCAAGGGCACCTTATAAACATAAATTGATGAATGACATCTTTCCAATTGTTGTCTAAACTAACCATGTTTTGAATATTTTTAGGAAAATATGAATTATAGAAATGGCAAATCAACTTATATCATATAAATATCAATTATTTGCATGTTTATTTTCTAATGCATTGTAAAAACTTATAATATTCCATACATTTTGTATATCGTAAAACAAAAATTAACGATGAGCCTCACTTAATATTTTTGTCTTAATTAGATCCATAAGAAGTTTGTCATCTTTTATTATTTTGGTGTCCAGAAAAAATTCATTTTTGAGTGAACTTTTAGGCCCAAAGATTTTTTTGTGTTCAAACTTGTAGTTCATCTGAGACAGGCTCATATGAAGTCTAGGTTCAATAGGGAAATACATCAAAATCAGTCAAGCCATTTGGCACCTTACTATCAAACTTTCAATATGATAGGGTACCATCCTTTGAACTCTATTCCAACTGGTGATTATTCAAATTGACATAATTTTAGTTTCTTAGCCAATGTGTTAAATCAATACATTTTCCTGTATGCTCTTATCGAAGTACACTTCAATCAAAGGACATGCTAGATGTATTTTTTGAATGAGGATTAGTCAAAACATATTTGTCTTCAGTTACTTCATTTATACTATAACCAACGTCTCTATTAACTAAGGAAACTCCCAAATGCTCCAATTTCACCCCTAGAATAACCCTTATTCATTCATATATATAGACCATATTTTATCACTCTAACACATGCCTGAGAAAATAATAATAAATTACAAAAAGAACTTAGTGATATTGTGTCATATTGATCCATATTATGCTCTTCATTAGCAACATTCTATCGTTATTTCAATTGTACTTTCTATTCTTTCAACCTATGCCTTTGTGAAGAAGTTTTCTAGGGGTGATGTTCAAGGTGAGTGAACCAGAAATTGGTCTAGATGCAAGTAGGTGGTCCTGCTTCATCCTGACAAAGAGGATTGAGATAGATCTTCTTCAACCTAGAATAGAAAATTGAAGTGGTGACAAACCTTCATCCACGAGTTAACAAAGGTGTTGAAGTGGTTTCCTAGGGGACCCACAAGAAAACAATGATTATATCTTGTGTCCAAGATATAAAGGATATAGTGAATGTTGTTTGATATAATTTCTAGTTGTTAGATGTGTAGTCATATATTGTATTTCATTCAACTATCAATAAATATTTTTCTTGCAAAAACCTAGTGGTTATAATAGGCTTGAACTTGGAAACCATTGTGCTTTTTTAAACACAATATATAACCATGCTTGATCTACTCCTTTTTTCATTAATTATTATTATTAAATAGCTATTGCTAATGTTTAATTGTTAATAAATTGCAAACCATCACACTCTAGGAAATATTTTAACTTGAATCACAATATGTCTTCTAGGCTCAATGAAACTGCAATCATAGGAGACAACATCGCAAGAAACCTCAAATTGGAAGGAAAGGACAAAAAGCTAAGTGATATGAGGAAAGAAAGAGCTCAAGTAAAGGATTGTAAAAGAGATTTCTCAACCGCCTCTCACAAACAAGATAGAAATAAATAATAAGAAGAAGATGTTAATATAGATTGCTACATGGAAAAGACAAGTGAATAGGACTCAAATGAGTTATATTTACTTGACGATTGAACTTATTGACCTAATTTATATTACTAGAATCAAAATGCTAGGTTGTAGGAGTAGTTGTGAGAAGATAACTAAATCTAGTGGACAACTAACATGAGAAAATTGTTGACCTCTTCTATAGAGTATATGATCTCAAATATGATCTCTACACTAGCAATCATTCTTCTCTCAAGTATAAGATAAATTCTATAGTAATCGATAATGATTGCTTAACTACACAATAAACTTCTCTTACAAAGAACGTTAATGCTTACCAACCTCAACATATCATATGAAATAATAAATACTATGATTATGTATAATGAAAATAACAACATGTCTTCTGGAATAGGAGTTCTTGAAAACCACAATTGTGATATAGTGAGAGCCAACAAAGCCCACAAAAATACAATCTCCAAACTCTTATATGGGAAGCACAACTTAGATAACCTAGTTCATCACTCCTATAAACAAGTAGGTAGAAGTGGTCTCAGATATAAATCTAAGAATAATCCACTCAAGAGGATATTTAATAAAGCATTTGTTAGACCAATAGTCATTCAAAAGCCAAAGTCCTTTGATTCCTTCTATAATCATTCTAGATAATTTTTTATCACAACATTATAAGACAGTACCCCCTAAAACTTGTTCGGATCCCAAAAGTCTCTAAACCTATTAGAATCATCCATTCTTGACACTAAATTTGTGACTTAAACTTAATGATGTGTATGTCTATATTTTAACTAATTGATTCTTGATGTACACATGTCTAATTATTTAATATTTTATGTGCATTGCACGATTGTGTGGATTATTCAGACAATTGTTTTGTTGACATTATCCTTAATAGTCAAACTTATAATTCAACCCCATATGTTAACAATTGATCTTATAGTTTGATAAGGCTATGGTCTATCCAATTTCCATATATGTATTTTCAATAATACTCTCTTTGATATTATATATGGTTCTTTTACTATATATAAGAATGCTTTTCACATAAATTTGATTAACACATTTGAAAACTAAAATCTTGTATAAATAGTATAATCCAAACCTATGAGGATCTACACACATGGATACAAATTAATTTAAGTTACAAGATGGGTGATTGATAGTGGTCGTTCCAAGTAGTTGACAAACGGAAGGAAATTCAAAACATTGGATAAAAAGAAAGGAAGACCATTGAATTTTGTTGAAAATAGAAAAAGGTAAAGTAATAGAATTAGGAGTATATGTGACAATCTTCCTATGACAATTTGTTTACTAATTGATTGATCTCATCATAACATTATTAGTTCTAGTCAAATCTATGATAATGTTATTGATGTGTTATTTAAAAAGGACGCGTGTGAAATTTATTTCTGAATATATTAGTGATGTTATGTATAAGGGTATGATAAATGGTAACTGGAATATCTTCAATCCCAATATAAGTATTCTATCAAAATAAAATGTTTATGTAAGAAATAAAAAAAATGAACTCCTTTTGTATAAAAGACTAGGACATGTGAACATGAACCTCATCCATAATCCAATCATTCTCTAGTTAGAGGTCTTCCCAAGATTCCCTTTGAAGAATAGTATGAATGCAAACATATACAAAGGGAGAGTCAAGTAAAATATTGTTAAAATATAATAACATCTTATCTACTAGTAGACCTCTAGAACCATAGTATGGATCTTTTTAGACCTATGAGAACACAATTTGTTGGTGCTAAATATGTGTATTTGTTATTATTTATGATTTTTATATATTTACTTGGGTCCACTTCTTCTTGCAAAACATGAAGCAATTAATACAATCACATTTTTTTGCACTAGAATGGATACTGATATTTATCTTAAGATAAGTATCATTAGGAGAGACCATGTTGCATGTTTAAAAAACAAGGAGTTGCAAAGAGTTTGTTATCAAGAAGGATATGGGCATAGATTCTCTTATCAAACAACTCCCCCAAAAATGTATTCATTGAAAGAAAGATTAGATCACTTGAGAGGTATCTAGAACAATTTGTCTTAAACACAACACTTGTAAAACCTTTTGCGTTGAAGAAGTGAATACATCTTTCTATATACAAAATAGATTGCTTATTTATCCTTATAACAAGAAAACTTCCTATGAGTTTATATGTAGTAACATGCCTAAAGTTGATTATTTTCATGCCTTTCTCTTCACATACTATATCCTAAACACAAAATATTATAAATACAAGTTTATGCCATATACTCTAATCATTCTTTCCTGGATACTCTGCAACAAGAAAAGCATATCAGGGTCTTTAGTTTTATTTCTATGAACAATTCATGTAAATTTTATTGAAATATACCCAAAGATCATATTCAAGATTTGTTTCCTCAAATTGAGGATCTTACACTTGAACTAAACCCACAATCTGTACCAAACCAATAACATGATAAAATGAAACTGATGATCAATCCAAATAACCTCACTTAATCAATCCACATCTAGGCACATTAAAGACCAATCTATGGACTTAATACTAGGAGATCCTATAGATAAAGTTAAGACCATGTATTCATTTAGAAAATAATGGAACATGTAGCTTGTATCCAAATTATAAGTAGAGATTGTCTATGATTGTCTTTGTGATAGTTATTAGATCATAGCATGAAGGGCGAAATAATTTTTTTTATTAAAATCAAAGTTTGGTATTTAGTTCCTAGACAACTGAATAAAAGTATCATGAAAACTATATGGATCTTTACAAACACATTTGATGAATTCGACAATATAGTTCAAAATGAAGTGCTTTTTATGGTAGAGGCTATAGTAAACACAAATGAATTGATACGATGAAAAGCACATAGTGGTAGCTAGGCTCAGATATATACATATGTTTTTGACACTAGCTATCCACCTTATGATAAAGATTTATCAAATGGATGTTAAGATAACATTCTTAAATGGAATAATAAGAAAAAAGTGTCACCAAACCATCTAGTTTTGAAGGTGTAAAACATGATGACCATGTTCATAAATTAAAGAAACTTTGCATAAAATAAGCTCCTAAACATGATATGAGAAAATAAACACGTTTCACTAAACAATGGTTTTTATATTAGACAAGCTAATTGTGTACTATTTATTAAGCTTATAGATATATATTTTAAATATGTACAAATCCATACCGATGATATTATTTTTGCATCAAACGATTACACACTAAGTGATTTTTTGCTTCATTTTATGAAAGTAAAATTAGAAATGATATTAATAGAGAAAAAATCCTTAGTTTTTAATTTAAAAAATAAGAGGATATTCATTTTCCAAGAATAATACACAAAATAATTCTTAAACTACTTATGATGCAAATTGCAAGCCATGTACCACTTTATGGCTACATTTTCTGAAATGGATAAAGAGAAAATGGAGAATATATAAATACTTACCTACATATAGGAATCATTTGTAGCACACTTTATTGTATAACCTCTGGACATGATTATATCCTTTGAGGTAAAAATTTGCACTATATTTCAATAACCAAAAGGAATCACACCTTTCTGCATTAAAACAAAATAATAAGATATCTTATTGCAACCATTGACAATGGTCTATGGTATCAACAATATGATGACGTTGAATTCATAACATATACAAATGAAGGTTATGTTGGATGTAGAATTGATCTAAAATGCACTAGTGGTGCATGCTTTCTAGTCTCCAACTCACTAGTGTCTTGGTTCTAAAAGAAATAAAATTCTATAGCATTACCAACAACTAAAGCTGATGCAGTGAATTTGAGTCGCATTTATAGGCTGGTTTCATACTTGTTTTGTGTGGTTATGTGTCATTTTATGACTATAATAGCATGATTCATATTACTTTAGCCTATAATCACTATATGCATCAAATTCAGTTTATTTTATCTTATTTTGTATAAATTATCAGAATTTTTGGATTTGATTTGTGTTCCTCTCTCTGTTTCAGGTACTTTGTATATTTGAACCCGTCGATACCATCCAAGACTCTGTCGATACCATCGACATGGCGTCAGTACCTAGGTTGGAGGGAGAGCATCCAAGTCGATACCATCGACCAAATCCATCGATGGTCTTAAGATCGTCTCAGCAGGAATTAAGTCAAGCCCGTTGATACTATCGATGGCACCGTCGATAGTATCGAGAGTTCACCAGGTTCTAGCGACAGATTCCATTGTTTTTAGTGTCAGAAGTGCACCTTAAGGTGTCGATACCATCAACAACCCGTCGATGGTATCGATGCCATCAGATCAGAGTTGCACCCATAATTGCCACGATCGAACAACTGTGATCTTTTGGCAGCCGTAAGTCACACCTATACCTAAGAAAAGACGAACAAGACCTAAGGATCACGTTGCACTCAGCCACACAAGTCCCAAAAGGAGAAGAGCGAAGAACAGAGCCCAGAGCTATGCCCTGGAAGATTCTAGAGCTGCAGATGGACGATTTCACTGTCGAAAGGCTACAGATCATGCATCTCACATCGAGGATCACCCAAATCTTCTCTATTTTAGGGGTTACATCATATTTTCTCTCATTTCTCAATGTCTTCCTCTTTCTTCTCCATATGTACTGTTGAGATGAACATGCAGGGCTAATCCCCATTGTCCTTAGGACCGGGAGTAGCCCGTGGAATCGCTGTATGACAATTTTACAATAATTATCATAATTTGTCACAATCTCTGTGATATGTTATCGTGTTTCTATCACAATTTGCTATGATTGATCACCATAGTTAATTTTTAATACTGTTAATTTCTCTTGACAGAGGATTAGTGGTTGAAAAGGAACGATTAACACATTAACTAATAAATTCCTTAGACAAGGTAATGCAAGGCTAATGGTGGATACTTAGAGAATTTGTTAAAGCACTTAGATCTAGGGTATAAGTTACTATAGACGTGGAACTGACCTAGAACTAGGTAGTGAATTGTATTGCGGAAGAAAGCAATTCTAATTACAGGCCAAAATCCAGGTTAAGGTGTGAATTATGATAGTTGTGTAGAATTTCATATAGTGAGACCTCGCAGTGAAACCGTAACCCTAAGGATTCCCATTCCATTTGATTAAATTAAACACTTAATCATTGCTTGTTTTTGTTTCTTTTTCTTTTTGTTTTGTTTTTGTTTTAAACTCAACAACTCAACTTTCCAATCAGTCTAGTTGATCGCGACCAGTTAGTAGTAGTCTACTGCAATTTATGTTTCCCCTGAGTTTGACTCAGGCCTCACAAGGCCTATATTACTTCGATACATGCACTTGTATTTAACACACAACTCTAGTGTGTCAAGTTTTTGGTGCCGTTGCTGGGGAAACAGTAAATTTTAGCACTATGAGTGCTGCAAGAGGCCACTCTAGGCCACTTTTTCTTTTTATTTGCAATTTTAATTATAGAGATTAATTGTCTATCTTTCAGATTCTTTATTCATCTAGCACTGTACTTATTCAATTTTCCACATTTCAGGTACTAGTCCATGGTGAAGACGCGTAGTACGGACTACACACAACCGACACCTGAGGTTCCACCTTCGGGATCTGAAGACGAGTGAATAAATACACCACCTAGAGACTTTGAAGAAGAATTTGAGGTTTTCATAATGGCCGAGGAACAGATTATATGGGATAAGATTAAGGCTTCTTATTCTTCTACACAGAAGGGGCCAATCAAGAAATAGGCTATCAACACACCCAGTTACAAGATTGACCCAGGGCTGATCCAGTTGGTCAAGTCACAGGCTTTCCATGGGCTTAAAAATGAGGACCCAGTTTCCCACATCAGCACGTTTGTGGAGAACTGTCACATGGTGAAGGTGGATAGGTTTCCACAAGAAGCCATTTACATCAAACTATTTTCATCATCTCTGGCAGGAAATGCAAGGGAGTGGCTATACAATTTAGACGACGAATATGTTGAATCTTGGGTCATGATGATAGAAGTGTTCTTTGAGAGGTATTTCCCACCTCAGAAGACAAATGATCTTGTCAGAAGGATCCATAACTGCAAACAACAGGACGGCGAGACATACTCAGAGGCTTGGGAGTGATTCAATATCATGCAGTGAAGATGCCCACATCATGGGCTTGATCTAGAAACCCAAGCAAAGATTTTTGATTTTTCTCTTAATGAACATGATAGGAGTACTCTAGACTCAGCTGGAACAGGGTTCTTTCTAAATAACAAAGGTTCTAAGTGTCGAGAAATTTTGAAGAATATGGCCAAGAAGCAGTCTTGGGGTGAAAGAGATGCACCAGAACATGTCAAAGTTGCAGGTGATGAAAAGGCCATTCAAGCATTAAATGAGAAGATGGACCTACTGGCCAAGAAACTCTTAGAGAAGGAGAGCAGTGGGTTTGAGGAGGAAGAATATGTAAAATATATGCATCAACAGGGCTATAGGAGCAATGACTATTCTTGGAGAAAGGATAAGAAATTTTCATGGAAGGATCCAAATAATTTTCTACAAGACCCAGAGGAAAAACCACAGCAGAGTGCAGAGGACAAGTGCAATGAGTTGCTCAATCAAGTAATAAAGCAAAACCAAGAGCTGATGAATACATTTGGCAAGCAAATTCACCCATAGGGGGGATTTTTGAACCAATTTGGTCAGACTCTACAGAGTAATGGTGCACAACTGAGGACTCTAGAGACAAGCATGACCCAAATTTCAATTGATGTGGCTGCGATGAAGCAAATCATTCAACAAAAACCAGCTGGGAATGTAGAGCCCACTCAGCCACACCAACATGTTAAATATATTTCAGTCTACAAAGCATCAGAGCTTCCTGTTGAGGAGGTACATGGGTAGAGTATCATGCATATAGACTTGGAGGAAAAACCCAAAGTTCCATACCCTCACAACTTATATGGATTGCCAGGAGGATGTGGGACGCCATGCAGCTCACTCTAAGATTCCACCACTGCTGTTCCCACATCTCAGATTTCTGGAGAGATTCCTAGTCCAGAAGAGAAGGTGAAAGATGTACTTCAGAGTGGAGCAACCACTAGCAATATGGAGAAGCGGACACAATTCATGCCATCCACAAATGATGTACCAAATCTGATCCTAAATGGTGGCGTTGAAGCAAGCTTAGGGGAGGAGACCCCTAAAGTTTCATATATACAACCGCACAAGCGCATAAAGGAGCCAAGCGTGCCATTCCTGGATAGTCTGAAGCCGAGGAATGAGCAAAGGAACTTCAAGAAATTTCTTGAGATCTTTTGGAAGCTCCACATCAACATTATGTTAGTGGAAGCTATCGAGCAAATTCCTTCATATGGAAGATTCATGAAAGATGTCATCAACAAGAAACGGCAGATCAAAGATACAAATGTTGTACGTGTCGATGAAATAGTGAGTTCTATAATTCAAGAAAGATTGCCAAAAAAGAGGAAAGATCTAAGATGTTTCTACATCCCATGTTCCATAGGTGGTCAACATTTTCCAAAGGCACAGTGTGACTCATGAGTAGGCATTAATTTTATGCCACTTGCCACTTTTCAAAAGTTGGGATTGAAGAAGCCAACACAAACTTTTATGACAATCGAGTTGGCAGATGGATCCATTGTGAAGCCACGAGGTATATGCGAGGATGTGCTAACAAAAGTTGACAAATTCATCTTCCCTATTGACTTCATAGTAATGGACATGAATGAGCTGGAAGGATGTGAGATGTTATTGGAAAGGCCGTTCCAAGCTATGGCTGATGTAATCACTACCATTGGGCGAGGCTACTTGACACAAGGGATTGGTAAAGATAGAGTTGAATTTAAATTTCCAAGTGAATCATTAGAGACATCCATTGATCCAACCTAGGTTAAGGTATTTGTATCGTCTAGCCTAAGACGTTAAAGAAGAGTGCTTGTTGGGAGGCAACCCAACCTTGGTATATTACATGTTCATTTTATTTAGTTTTTGTCTTCCTAAGTAGTTTTTATTACCATTGTAGTTAGTTTGTAAAAATGATAACATGATGTGCTTGTTGAGTGTGCAGGACTGAGATTAAGTCGATACTATCAACACTTGTATCGCTAGTATTAAGATTGAAACAACAAAGCAGATATTGAGATTTCATTCCGTTGATGGTATCGATGGCCTCATCGATAGTATCGACATGGGAACATCAAAAGAGAGGATCGACATAGAAAAAGGTCGATAGTATCGACCATATTGTCGATGTTCGTGAGCTGTCTGAAGATTTTCAGACCGGTTTTTCTCAGTAAAGTCGATACCATCAATACCCTAGTCGATGGTATTGACACACCATCAGAAAGAGCACCGCCAAACCCTCATGAGGATCAGAAGTATTCACAAGTGTAGATACTATCGACTCCCAGTTGATGATATCAATGGACAGGTCAATGATCCGCGTGTCTCCATCAACGGTATACATCGACAATCTGAGGGCACCGTCGATGGTATCGACACCCTATCACTACCATCAACACTTTGATGATCTGGGCCCCCGTCATCTAGCTATCGACAGCCGGTGAGTGAGAGATTCTGTTAATCTTCGATACTATCGATGGATTCGTCGATGGTATCAACACACCAATAGTAGCGGGACCGACCCTTATAAAAGGGAGTGAAATTCTTCAATCAAATCTCACACTCTCAAGCCATCTCTTCCACCTTCGAGCCCTAATAGCCCCGAGCACCCGAAAGCTTAAGAAATCTACACCGATGGTCTTCCTCACACATCTCCATCGACGTTGCGGATCTCCATCTTCTTCGATCTTCACCAACAAATCTTCTCTAAGATCTATTGCTAAACCTCTTTCTCTCTCACTCGTTACCCGTGCAATAATGGTGAGATCGGGAGCTTCATCATCCAGGGCTGCCCCACCTGCCCTACCTGCATTGTCAGAAGGATTAGTCCCTCGCCCGAGGCTAGTCCACCCATCCCCGAAGGTTAAAAAGGTGTACGAGGAGCTATGGAAGTGCTCCATCGACCCGACTCGGTATGGAGACCGGCAGTTGATCAAGGATCTGGGTTTTGAGGCCAATATGGCCTATGTGCTGCAGGGACAATTGAGCGAGTCCCCTATGTTGTGCTATGACCACGCCGGCGATCATCCATTCTTTAGCAGGTGGCCCACTTACAAGGAGATCGTCATCGAGTTCATGGCATCTCTAGACATTTGTGTCATTCCCAATGAATTAATACCGGCGCTCACAGAGTGAAAAGAGGGGCGCATTTCTTTCTGCCTCTACAACAAGGATTATAAGTATAACCCTTCATGAGTTCAACACGATTTATGGGTGGACCCATAGCGACCTCCTCTAGCCAACGCACAATGCGGATTACAACACCATGATTGCAAAGCTAGTTACTGTACCGACGGGGTACTCGATCAGCTGGCACAATGCCGCCATAGCTGATTTTGAGAATCCATTTATCAAGATCTTGCACCAGATTCTCTCCAACACCTTCTTTGCAAGATCAAAGCTGTCTCAAAGCAAATTTTAGGAGACATACATGTTCTTCCTCTATAGTCTACTGGAGAGGACACCCATCAATTTTGGAGCCTTCTTCCTCATGCACGTAATGGCGGTTAAGAGGAACACTTCTCGCAGGGCCCCCATTTATTTTGGTCTAATTACGCCAATTGCAATGTACCTGGGCCTGGATCTGTCCGGGCTACCCAAGCTGGAGTGCAAGAACACACTCAATTTGAGCCATTTTGTGAATGCGGGCCTCGTTGAAGCCCATCATGGCACCGTCTATGCCACCTACCACGTGGCAGGAGTCTATCAGAGGAGGGAACTGCCGGACCCTACTTTTAACATCAGGCCTGGCCAAAGCTACAGGTGGCCTATCATTGATGTTGATGAGGATGAGGAAGAACATGCTGAAGAAGTGGAAATTCAAGATGGCAACGATGATGAAGAAGAGGAGGAGGAAGCCACCATTCCTCTTTGACGAAGGGTTGCTCCGTGAAAGCATCCATGACACTATGGAGCTTCCTCTTCTTTCCAGCCACCACCATCACAACCCTCTCAAGGTGGAGAGGATGTCTATTCAATGCAGGGGATGTATACAATGCTGTAGGATATTCTGTAGACACAACACCAACATACCACCTCTTTTGCGGGAATTCAAGAAACAAAAAACCGAATATTCGAGAATCAACAAGCAATCTATGAGAATGAGCGCCTCCTATTCACCAACCAAGAAACCATCCACAACAGGTTGCATAGGATGGATGCATCAACAACCGTTTTATGACCACTACTGGAGCTAGAACGTTTTTGGAGGATACCCACAACCACCACTGATGCCCCCATCTGATATGTCATTCCAGGGGCATTATCCTTCTTGGGATCCTAGCGGCCACTAGTACTGCCACACCCACCACCGAAGAAATAAAGGGTATCACTGTTCCACCTCTTAAGTTAGGATTTTGACTATGAGGCCATAGTCGAGTTCAAGCTTAGGGGGGGGGTGCTGGAACAACATCTATCTAGTTTTTTTTTATTTTATTTGATCTTTTATTTGTTTTTACAATTTTCATCTTTCTTTATCTTAGTTTTCTCAATTGCTAGATTTACTGTTTTCTAGGATCCACTATCTATCTAGTGTAATCAGTGCAGTCTAATTTAATTGCATGTCATCTCGTTTTCACTTGGGGCTTTGTGAGAAAATGATTTTGAATGACGAAATACTTAAGAAATTGTAAGTTTTTCTTGTGAGAACTTGAGGACATTGATTGTGAAACTCATTGGGTAGGTCAACTTAAAAACATATGAACATGGTTGTGTATCTGTATGGTTCATGTTAAGAGGATTGATATGGATGTTGAGCCTAAACCAACCAAATGATAACATGACTTTAATTTGAAGTGAGAGAGAGAAACCCCTTGATTAATTGGTACACAAGTAAGTAAGGAGGGACATATAATTCTATCTGAAGGTTCTATCAATTAGCCCTATGATCTGATCCACTGCAATTTCACTCACTCTCCACCATAAGAACTGGGAGCACATTACTGTCTTTCACTCTTTGATTGCATCCCATGTAGATATGTCATGCATTACAATTATTTTTGCATGTTTTGCATAAAAATGGAAAAAGAAAGATATAGAGTAGTTATGCATGCACATTATCCTTAGGTGCATGTCATTTAGTTGCATGATTGTCATAATGAAGTGAATTCACATCTTTTGAGAACATAGTTGTACATCATGTGTTGTATGTTCTTCTAAGAAATTAAAGATGTTGAACTTGTTCCATACCCTCCGAATAGAATGCATCAAATGTGCCAGTTAGAAAAAAAGAGAAGGAAGCCCAAAAAATAATCCATTACCATTTATGAAAATGAGGGCTTGAAAAAATGAATTAAAAAAAGAAAAAAAAGTATGAATAAGAGGGAGAAAGGAACATGTTCTCACACGCATTTTAGGAAGAACAAGCACATGGTGTAGTTACTTAGATATTCCATCTCACTTTGAGATGGAATGATAGTGCATGCATCATTTCATAGACAAAATGTAGCATTAGGGCATTTTCATTTGCATTTGCATCATGATAGGTCATTCATTTTTGTTTTTGCATGATCGACTATATTGTGCTTCCATTTCTTCCATAGTCACCCATTCCATTCACCCATTTCTCTAAGTGGTAGGCTACCCATGATATTCTCCTCATTCATGTATATCAGGAGATCTGCTTCCATTTTGATGGTAGTTAGGAAATGAGAAACATAGATAGGAGATCACAAGATGCACCAAGCCTGAGCCTGAGGATTTTATTATATTAGCTGTTTTACTTGATAGTGTTTGTGATCTGGGGATGGACATCTCTCCTGAATGATTATTGTCACTTTAAGGGTAGTTGTCATTCCGTGGTTGGTAAGGGATAGTGTGTGAATTGCAGGCAGGAATCATATTGAGATATCAATTTTGTGATTATGTTCTTTAGTTGACCCTCTCAATCAGATTTTAAGTTTTGTTGCTCGAGGATGCACAAGATTCAAGCTTAGGGGAGTTTGATGCAATGAATTTGAGTCACA
Organism: Alisma plantago-aquatica; assembly: GCA_963693085.1. Taxonomy (NCBI): domain Eukaryota; kingdom Viridiplantae; phylum Streptophyta; class Magnoliopsida; order Alismatales; family Alismataceae; genus Alisma; species Alisma plantago-aquatica. Next base: position 811,183,079 of record OY856411.1, read on the forward strand.
TTTATAGGTTGGTTTCATACTTATTTTGTGTGGCTATGTGTCATTTTATGACTATAATAGAACAATTCATATTCCTTTAGCCTATAATCACTATATGAATCAAATTTAGTTTATTTTATCTTATTTTGTATAAATTATCAGAATTTTTGGATTTGATTTGTGTTCCTCTCTCTATTTCAGGTACTTTGTATATCTGGACCCGTCGATACCATCGACATGGTGTCAGTACCCAATCCAGAGGGAGAGCATCCAAGTCGATACCATTGACCAAAGCCATCGATGGTCTTGAGATCGTCTCAGCAGGAATTAAGTCAAGCCCGTCAATAGTATCGAGAGTTCACCAGGTTCTAGCGACAAATTCCATTGTTTTTAGCATCGGAAGTGCACCTTAAGGTGTCGATACTATGGACACCTCGTCGATGGTATCGATGCCGTCAGATCAGAGTTGCGCCCAGAATTGCCACGATCGAATGACTATGATCTTTTGGCGGCCGTAAGTCATGCCTATACCTAAGAAAAGATGGACAAGACCTAAGGATCACATTGCACTCAGCCACACAAGTCTCGAAAGGAGAAGAGCAAAGAACGGAGCCCAGCGCTACGACTCGGGAGATTCCAGAGCCGCAGACGGACGATTTCACCGCCGGAAGGCTGCAGATTGTGCATCTCGCACCGAGGATCACCCAGATCTTCTCCGTTTCATGGGTTACATCATATTTTCTCTCGTTTCCCCATGTATTCCACTTTCTTCTCCATGTGTACTATTGAAATGAACATGCAGGGCTAATCCCCATTGTCCTTAGGACTGGGAGTAGCCCGGGGAATCTTTGTATGACAATTTTACAATAATTATCATAATTTGTCTCAATCTCCCTGATATGTTATCGTGTTTCTATCGCAATTTTCTATGATTGATCACCATAGTTAATTTCTAATACTGTTAATTGCTCTTGACGGAGGATTAGTGGTTGAAAAGGCACGATTAACACATTAACTAATAAATTCCTTAGACAAGGTAATGTAAGGTTAATGGTGGATACCTAAAGAATACATTAAAGCACTTTGATCTAGGGTATAAGTTACTACTGACGTGGAACTGACCTAGAACTAGGTAGTGAATTGTATTGCAGAAAAAAGCAATTCTAATTACAGGCCAAAATCATGGATAAGGTGTGAATTATGATAGTTGTGTAGAATTTCATACAGTGAGACCTCACGTTGAAACTGTAACCCTAAGAATTCCCATTCCATTTGATTAAATTAAACACTTAATCATCGCTCATTTTTGTTTCTTTTTGTTTTATTTTTACTTTTGTTATAAACTCAACAATCAACTTTTCCAATCGGTCTAGCTGATCGTGACCAGTTAGTAGTAGTCTACTACAATTTATTTTTCCCTGAGTTCGACTCAGGCCTCACAAGGCCTATATTACTTTGATACGTGCACTTGCATTTAACGCACAACTCTAGCGTGTCAGAAGCCAAATACATGGGTGCTTAAAGTTGTTTCACTCACATTCTAGGATTAAAAAAGTTTTTGAAGATTTTATTATATATATTGTCCCCAAATACATTTATTGTGATAGCACAATGTTGTAAACTTATAAAAAGACCAGATATTTCATAGTCGTGTTAAACTCATAGAAGTCAAACATAATTTTCTTCATGATAACTATGAGAATAATCTCATTGACCTTCGTGTAGAATCTGAAAACTAAATGGAAGATATATTAACAAAACCCTTGCCTCTAAACTAGTTTATCTCTATTAAAAATAGATTGATAATTGCTCCTATATGCTAACTTGTTTAGATTATCAATATCATTGTGTTCTATCATCCATGTGACTATATCTCTTATATGAACACTCCATTTTTTCTCATTCATTTAATTTAATGATAAAAGTTCATTCTCTAGCAAGTAATGGATCTAATTCTATATTCTGACATTCTTCTACCTATTCAATACATCCATTTTTCACAGTTCAGGGGTTTCATACAAATGTATTTTTCTCTAGATTTAAGTGAAACTAGCCCTTTAAACTTACTTTTTATGAACCATTTTCATAAGTTGCTAAATTGGATTATCTTGAATAAAATATAAATCCCATGGATATTCAATTTCCTTTGACTTAATGATGATCCATACCTTATGGATAATAAGGAGGAATAATCCCGAATTATTTAATTTTGTTTTCTACAAATATTTTCATAAATTTCTCATTTGGATTATCTTGAATAAAAATATTTATTATTTCAACCCCTCATATATTCAAATGTCACTATCTTCACAAAGATCTATATCTTTTAAGTAATAAGTAGGAATAATATTGACTTATCTTGTTTAATTTTTTGATTGAGTTTTATTTCATATAGGACTCGTTTCCTTGACTCAATTGACTTTTCCCAAAATATCTCGAGAAAGTCCATGAAGTATCTAGAGAATCACATAAAATAAGTCAATTCCTTTCTTTCTTGGGAATACTCAGTGGATGGTAGCTATTGGCCATGTGCATTGTGGCAGAATGACGTGTTGCCGACATGTGCACCCCATAATATCATGATTTGTTGCCTTTCTAGAAATTTCCACTTAGAAACCATAATTCAAATTCCATCCAATAAATGCCTTCATATCTGTCAATTTTTGGGTACCTTTTGACTCTCATGAATCCAAAGAGTGAACAACCTCATTCCTTTTACTTTTAGGTTTTCAAGTCATTACTTGATCCTTCCTCTAATACAATAGTTTTCTAAACGTCGTTAGGCTATGTAACAATAATATTAATGCTCTTAATATGTTTATCTTTGCTACTTATAACTGATATGTAAACTAATTATAAGTGCTCTGATCTGGTCCTAATTATTCATATCTATTCTGAGCTACAATTCCCTGATATGGTTCAATTACTCTACTCAATTTGATTTCTTAAGATAAGGTCAAATCTTGTTTGTAACTGAATTTTTCTTTATTCTTTGTCTCCTCTCTTTTTCTTTGTGTGTATATCTTAACCACTAGTAAGGGATATCCCTCATGGGAGATCCTGAGGTGATTATGACTTCACACCTAAAAATTAGGATATTTAAGGAAATGATGAAAACTATGAGTCCGTCTTCAGTCTCAAATATTTGCAAACATAAGAAACCTTTTTTATCACTTCTTCCCCATTTTGTTTTCCCTTTATTAAACTCGAAACTCCTCATCTCAAGATTATAATAAGGGCTCAATATTGATTATCAGGCAATGTGGGGGTGCTAACACATCCCCTACTCATAACAAGTTATTCAAATCATTCTTTAGCCTCACATTCCAATCTTTTTCCTTATCCTTCCTCGGGTGGAGTCAAATTCACATTTTCTTGTGGTTTTCCAACTAATTGTATTGCATGACTCCATTTTCCTTGTTTTATGAATACAATTGGATGGAAAATATGAGCTTTATCATTGTTTACCATGTTTCAGAGACTATCAAATTACTTGGAAGATTTGTCACGAGCAAGTAAAGTAGGCTGGTGACTTTGTTGGGGACTATGCTAGATGAGATGGGTTTATTTGTCTTGTCTTTTGTTTTTCTCGACAATTTAAATTGGTTCAAGAATTTTTTTCTTATTGTTCTTTCCTTTATTCCTTTGTTTTTGCAATAAGTAGAGATTAAGGGAATGGTGGCAGAACTAGGCATTTTACCAACCATGTACCCTCTATATAAGCCCAGGTTCTTCCATAACCTAGTTCTTATACCTGATCCTCTATCTTCAGGTTTCTTCTTTATAGGTTTCTAATCTGCTTCCGTATTTAGAGTTTTTGGCCCCTTTCATTTTTAGGGTATCTTGTTCACTTCCCTTCCTTCTCTTTTTTTCTTTTAAGGTAAAATAGTATATAAAAAGGAGAGAAAATAGCCTAACTCATTAATCTTAGTCATAAGTTCCAAATCAAGGATGAATACCAACTCATACCAACTCTAACTAATCCAAAAGATCTTCTTACTTGACAAATATGTCACCTAGTATAACAACGATCCACCCGTCTTTCCCTACTCCAAGACCATCCATGACAATGACCTAAAACTAGACTACTATCTTTTCCTACCCAAAGACACTCCTCGATCATGACCTAAAACTAGACTAAAATGTATTGAGATGATACCAAGATGGTCACTAACCATGAACTACAATTGGACCACCCTCTAACAAGATGATACCAAAATGGTCATGAAACATGATCTAAAACTGGACCAAACCCTCCTTTCACTTCCAAACCCGATAGTAACCTAAAACTAGACCACTGTCTACCTAGTTGATACTATAATTGTACCATATCATGACCCAAAATCAGACCATCACTCCTCTTTCACTTTGAATCTAACAATCCTTGATCATGACTATTATACGGGTCTACCAATCCATCTTTCATTTCCACCTTTTCCTATCCAGGGTATGAATCAGTGAGGGAGCTGAACACATATGAGTAAAGTATAGAATGATGCCCCACTTAGTTTTAGACTAGACACACTCCAATACTCACCTTGAAAACCAAGAAGCACCCTAGGGGGATGGTTGACCAGGAACAATCCCTAGTATTAAATATACTACCTCAAACCTTAATATTGTCTCATGCCCGACTTCTCCCTCTCCATGAATGGTTATCCCACTGACCTATCTATATAAGTAAAAGAGTTCACCCACACTCCCTGCCCATTTGTGCTTCTAGTAACATCCCATGATGGGTTAGGAAGTCCTACCATTCCATCTCGTCTAGGGGCATGTATCCTCTCAACAATCATAGAATCCTAATGCTTAGAGAAAATCTCTTGTAGGGAGCAACTGGCTAAAGGACTATGGGAGACAAATCTTATCCTTTTGTACCTCTCACAAAAAGAGGGAAAAATTAACTTTTTACACTATAAACGTGCTAAGGGTCTAACTTCGAAAATCCATAGTATTATAAGTATGGACTAAAGCTTGTGTTTCAAATATGTACGTCTGACTTGTTGGTCATATGGGTCTTTCTAGGAGTACATATTACACTTAGTTTTACAAGTTATTATTTGAGATGGCTAGGTACAACATCACCAAAAAGAAACACACACGGACCCCTTAGGGATGCCCCACTTTAGGTAGTAGGGACAAGTATGGCTAAGATCCATAGATTCCAAAGTGTAATCTTCAAGCACCACAAATTCCTGTGACAATACTGTAGGTTTTGCATCAAGATACCTCAAAACAACCATTAGACAACTTTCATGCATCCATTCAACTTCACTAACCAATCAAAATATAGAATGGGTTGTTGCCCTATGTATGATGTAAGTACATGACCCCACCCATCAGTAACCCCCAATTAAGGAAAACTAAGAAGCTAGATCCGTTATCCCAAAACAAGATCATATGGTTTTGAAAATAATAAAAAATAATTAATAAATTCTACCACAGCTAAGCTCAAAGTAGGATAAAAAATTTCTTTTAACACACCTTTCAAGAATAGGAGTGTGGAACTTTACCCAAAGTAGAGTTATACCTATCTAAATCCTCCAATCTTTATTTAGTTTTGTTCTTCAAATGCCACTTTAAATGTTCATCCACTTTCATGTATTCCTAAAATGCCGACAAAGAAATCATCGGTTAATACAACAGGTTGTACTGGTATGTGGGGGAACCAAAAGCTTGCATCTATTTGTAACAACATATTACAACCAAATTATTGCTTAATAGATCAAACTTTATGTCTTAAAGATAACTACTTAATACTATCATTTCCTTGCCTCTATTCTATCCATGTAGTGGACATGGATACTACCTTTCTCATATGGTAGATCCCAAATAGCCTCTTTTGATCCTACCCTATAGGTAGACCAAGACATAGAGCCGTATAGTCATATGATCCTACCCAAAGGTAGACCAAACATCAACTCATGATAACCTAATGATCCTACCCAAGGGTAGACCAATAGCTAGGTCATCCATCTCTCACATGTACTCAAAGCTATAGAGGAGGACTAGAATCTGAGCTAATCATGAATATATATTTATGGTGATAGCCATAGTCACTTTATAGTTGCATGAAATAAAAGTCATCCAAGAAATTAATTCCAAGCATCTAGTAAAACCTTGAAAATTGCTGTGAGACTAGAACAATTAGCCATAAGAGTAACCACATACCTGATTTGAAGTCTCAAATATAAGCAAGATATCCAATCCAATCAAGGTGTCCAACCAAGCAACTTAAGCAACCAATCAAGAAAATCTATATCCTGAAAACATGTATAATGTCTATTTGTCACAATCATATCCCAAACTACTCCTTGTTGACTTGAGACACCTTTCCAAGGTTTCTAAGCCTCATTAGGTTTTCATTAGGGTTTCTTAGATATATTTCTCATCTTTTATCCTTTTTGGGTCAACAAACCCTAAAAAAACTTTTCTACACATAAAACCCTAAATACTCAAATTATCCATATTCAGGGTCCTTTATTCACATATTAGTTTGAAAAATATCATTGCCATGCCTTCTTTATTGATTTCCATATTTAAATCCATTAAACCTAATAATTATTATAATTAGGATTTCTAAGTCCATTAAACACAATTAAGATGACATCTTTAGATATTTCTCAAACTAGAAGAAGATCTAGATCCTGACTATATTTTTATTGCATTCCTTGCATTCTCCTAATGAATTTTCATATATAATTTTCCTTGATTGGAGTAACTAATAATTCTACCCTATTTTCAAAATAGATCTATGTAAGCCAATTACATGTTGAGACGTCAATGATAATACCTTGGATTTTAAGTCTGAGTCGTCCTGGTTTTAAGGGGTAAAGATGATTTTATCCTTGAGTAATGAGCGTGCATGAGGGGGCATACCTATCCTTAACCTGAGGGTCTCCTTCTTTCTAGCAAAGGAGAATGCTCGCTGCTACAACACCTGATCACTGGGTCAACTGACGCACCTCACTAAGAACCGAAGGACTGGGGAAGTTGAGAAGTAGTGGCCTCTCTTTGACGGAGGTGACCAAGCCCCATACATCTGTCAGACCTACAAATTGCCACCCTCATCCCCCTCTTCTCGTTGTTGGCGGTCTGCTGTGCGAGGAACCCAGTTCTGGGTTTTCAATCTGCTTATAGGGAGGGTAACGAGGCAAAACCTCTTACTTGGGATAGCAGCGTTGGTGGTTTGTGCCTAAAGGGCCGTCTCTATCCACAATAGGGTGTGATGGTGTCCTTTCTTGCTCGCAGGAGGACAAGGGAAGAAGAAGGTTCCGTAAAGGTCACCGCACTAGGAGATCATAGGCACCTTGGCGAGCCATCTCGGCATCAACCACAAATCCCCACATCATGGTGATGGCTATAACTCTTGCTGACCTGGTACACAACCGTAGCTTTTTTCTTGGCTTTGTGTGTAGAGAAGATCTGGGTTGTGTTGATAAACATTAGTGACCAAATACGGGGAAGGTTAATCTGGTTGGTCGAGTTTCCCCTTGAGAACCAAGAGGATCATGTATTTATAGGAAGAACCCTTCTTGTATCAACTATGTTTTCTCTTTCAAAAGTGGCAAGGTTCCCCATTATTCCTTTCCAAAAGGATTTTGTTAAATTTTTTACTAAGTAAGAAGAGAGCCAAACATATTGTCCACGAGACACACTAATCCTTCTCTCTATCTATCTTCTATTTCCTTTCTTTGGATTCCGTTTACCATTATAAAGCACGTGGATTCAAAACCTAATTAATAAAGGTCATACATACCACTTTCCAGAGAATCCCACATAATTCTCACCATTATCCTTATTTCTTTTACCTTTTTAATATGATGGGATTTCTTTTGTCTTTTCTTCCCTTTTTATCATATTGAACTCACTAACACATTAGGATCCACAAAATTACTCATTTAAAGGAAATATTGCAAAAAAAAAAACTCAGTCATTGAACATATATCATACAATTTTCATACATGAACATTTTATTTGTGAAATTACAAAAATTGGGGTTGTAACATCCTTCCCCTCTTATAGGAATTTGCCCTCAAAATTCCACCAAACATACAAACAATTCAGGATAAGACTTTTTCATTTCCATCTTCATCTCTCATGTGGCTTCATCCTCTCCATCGTGCTTCCAAAGAACCTTTACCATATCTATCCTTTACTCCTAAGCTCTCTCACCTAGGTATCTCATACCCTCATAGGTGACTCAGGGTAAGTCAGCCTCCCTTGAAGTTCAATAGGTTCAATGGTCAACAAATGGTTCATGTACCTCACATAGTGCTCTAGATCAGATACATGGAACACATCATGCATCACATTATCCTGAGGAGGTAAGGTTATAAACAAAAAGCAACTTCACCAATCTGTTTCAAAATCTCAAAAAGACCCATGTATCAGGGACTCAACTTTCCTCTAATCTTAGCTATAGCTCGGAGGGGTCAGATTTTCAAAAACACATGCTCACTGTAAAGAAGCGAAACCACTTCTCTACTAAAAATTTGAACAATAGAACCTCCAATCCAAACACACTCAAAAGGTATGATGAAGTGGGTGTAAAATTTTCAAATCTTTATATAATGGTAATCAACAGACCAATGTATAGCAGCGGAAGAAAAACATGACTATATTCAATTATAAAACAAAGGGTTACAAAATTAAACTTACATCACAAGGATCCAAGTAGAGGAAATCTAAACCACCTCAAGATTGTCTCCAAGCTTCATCATCTCAAGCTAAGTTTAGGTCAACACGTCTTGCCACCCATGTCCTCCACCTAGGGTTGGAAGCATACCCCAGCAAAAGAGAAATAAAAGGAAACATCAGTAAAGGCTGGTATGTGCATACTAAAAGCAATTTGAGCAATATAAGGATATAGGGACATCAAAATATACAAGGCTTCCCATGCAAGAAATAAGTATCACCCAAACGGGTATCAAGAGAAAAGTAACATGACAAAAGGGATACTTGCCATAAAATAAAAGGATTGTGCCATAAATAAATCCACTACCATGGTGGTAAACAAAGCACAAGTAGGGCACACACCCCACAATCAATATCCTGCATGCATGTGAGATAAACACAACACTAGAAAAATATAAACACAAAGGCGGCCAAGGCTTCACATCCTTGAAAACCTGATAGAGAATGACTCACCGTCAAACTCCCAAATATATAAAAGTTGAGCCAAGGCTTCACATCCTTGAAACTCGGGTATGGGGCACCACCACCACCATCGCATAAAAAGGGCACACACCCAAAACCAATGTAATTTACACTACTCTAGTGCTACTGAATCACATAGCATGTTTAATGTAGAGGCAAGTAGAAAAGTATAGTCAGATTTATCAAGGTTGCCATCACACAATGGACAACTCAAACATATAAGAAAATCCACTTCATAGTGGGCATATATCAACCAGTAAGAATCCACATCACAGTGGACATGTAACAACAAGTAAGAATCCACATCACAATGGGCATATAATATCAAAAGTCCAACATGCGCCAAGGCATATGAAACAGAGTCAAGAGAATATCCATGATCATAAGATCAATAACAAATAGATAGTTCACAAGAACCAAAAGATAAGAGCAATGTGTATAGGCTATTGTCCATAGGACCAAGAGAAAGAATAAAATAGGATATTGCTCAATATAAGATTAATGTGGGATGCAATCATACATAAGAGAGAAGAATTGCTCAATATAGAAATAATCTGGGATGCAAGCATACCTAAACTTCAGAGTCAAACGATCCATGGTCACATCTAGGTCCAAGCCTAGGCTTCCAAAACACCTATTTAGCATATATGTGGAATTAGGGTTAGGTTTCCATTAATTATTCAAAACCCTATAAACTACCTTTTTATATATATGTGAATTAGGTTATGAAAACCACTCCATATTTCAGGTTATGTTATTACGAGACTAAAACATATTTTATTATATTTTTCTGACTTATATATAATTAGTTATGATTTATACAAGTTATTATCTTATTTAATTAGATCCATTAATTTACCCTTTTAAAAACATCAGATCAGATGACAAAACTGATACCATTAGTTAGATCTTATTTTTCTGAGTCCAACGAATATTTTTCCATAATTTTCTGATCATCCGATAATTAGTTATCAATTTTTAACTACTGCCAATCAGATAATTACAAATAAACCAATTGCAGATAAATGGCAGAGAAGGTCCACGCGGACCTGGGCAGGCCAATCAGGGCCACCCATGTCAGCGGACCACTCAAGACAAGTCAGCGGAACCAGGCGCTAAACAAAGGAAAGGGGAGTGCGTGAAAATGACCAAATTACCCTTCGGTCGAAAAACTAAAACAAAACGACAGATGAGGGCAAAGCGGGCAATCCACACTGGGGCTTGTTCCCTGCGAGGAACTCTCGAAGCCATGGAATAGGTAGGAGAACTCCAAACTCCAGACTGAGATCTAGCGCAAACTAGGCGAAGATTTCTAAAGGAACTATGTTCCCGAGAGGACGACGGTCCCAACGAGCCCAGACACACCCAAATTGGTCAGCCATAGCTCAAACTAGCACCTCCGCCCAAAACAGAAGAAACTGAGTAACTTGGGCAGAGCCAGGGAGTCCATCGGAGGTCAAAGCAATCGCGGGAAGAGATCCATCGAGCAAAACCGAAGCGAGAAAACAAGGGCACTCGCCACGAAAACCTCCATTAACAAAGAATTGCAAAATGATCAGAGAGAGCGAGAAAAGGGGAAAAACGTCGTTACCTCCCAATAGCTTGAACCGGAAAGACAGAAAGCTTCCCTATGCTTTCGTGATCCGAACCACACCAAGGAGGAGCACCTCCGCGCACCAGAACCCACAGCCGAGGTCGCCGTCGCCGAGAGAGGCGGGTTGAGTAGGGGAAGATGGATGCGGGGCAAACCAGATCAATAGGACTAGGGCACGGGGTTTATGGAGGTCCTAGGATCGTGGAGGAAGCCGTAAATATAAGGACAGAGATCTGGTTCAATGAGGAATCAACAAAACCAGAAAACAGAGAGAAGAAAGGAAAGCTCTAGTCGACCCAACGATTGGGAGAGGGAGTCCCACACAAAGTGGGGATCAACAAAACTGTAAAGGAACACTGATGATAAAACGGAAATCGGAAATCACTGAGAAGGAAAGACCGAAGAGAAAAACGCGGAGGAAACTCGCGTTACTGTAGCTACGTGAGAGAGTCCTAACAGAGGTAGGAGATGACTCCATCTCCGTCGGATTCTCATCCAAGGGCCACGATGAAATCCGAAATCAATAAACCGCGTGACAACCCCAAGATAGGAAAATCGGAAAATCAATCAAAGTGAAATTCAATTAATTTATGTATATTCTCTTTCCTAATTTAGGGGTTCTGGAAATATCCAAATTAAACCAAAATTTGCACATATGTTAAATTAAGCATGTAGATTCCGAATATCCAATTAGTTTTTCCTTTTGGAAACCTTTAATGGGTTAAATAAATCAAATATCATTTTCTCTTTCTTTCTTCATTTATGGCTTTAGGATTATCCAAATTTTATGAAACTTGACACACAAGTCATAATTAATATGTTGGATACGAATTTGCTTTTATTTCCAACTTTTGGTGTCATGATTTGCATCTAATTTTTAATTACACCTTTTAGGCATTTTCTCACTCCTAAAATTACCTAATAATCAAACATTATCCAAATTAGTTGCAAACTTTCCCAAAGGCTTATTTTTATGTTTAGATTACGAATTTGAAGTCTATTTCCACTTTTAAGAATTTCTTACATGAGTTTTGTCATCTGGCCCATTAGAGGCCCATTAACATCATTATGCATATAATTAAGTTATTTATCATCTTATTATTACCAAATGAGTTATATGACATATTATTTTACATTATTCATGCATTAGATTATTAGGATCACTCAAACCTCAACCTTGCTTGGAAAAACCCAAAAGGATCAAAGTTCTAGAGTAGGGTTTAAGATTCGGTATGTTACAGTCACCCATAGTGAAATGCAAGTCAGTCTACTTCGCATCAGTACATGACTCCTGTCAATCCTCGACTTTCTTCATCCATTACTTGATCAAAGTGACTTCATCAACATACATTGTGGTTTCTCTGACCTCCATAAGGTCCTCTCACCCATGTCACCCAAGTGAAGCGATGACCGACACAACCTCCCCTAAAGAGCTTCATACATCCCGATATTGGCTCTGGTAGCTATTATAACCAACAAACTCAGCTTGGGGCATATACTGCTCCTGTGATTCACCACGAACAAGAACATATGCTCTCATCAGACCTTGTAAAGTTTGGATCATCCTTCCTTGACTATCCATTAGTCAAGGGGGTGACATGTTGTACTAAACTTCAATCTAGTATCGAGTTCTTCATGCACCTACTTCCACAACATGGAAGTGAACTTAAGGTCATGCTCAACAATATTTGACCTCAGATCACTGTGTAGTCGAACCATCTTTCAAATATATAACTCAACTAGATTTGTCACATTGGTTGTGGTTCCGAAGGCAAGGACATGTACTAACGTGGTAAGGTGATCTACCACAACCCATATTGCATCCTGACCTCTCTCGATGCAGGGGAGACTCACCACTATGTCTATGGTGATCTACTCCCATTCCACTTGTGAGTTTCAATCCTCTATTTAAATCCACCGGGTTACTGGTGTTCAAACTTCATTCTCTGACATGTATGTCCACTGGATACATGCACCTCTATATTCTTCCTCATTCCAGGTACCACTACAAACCTTAACTATCTTGGTAGTACCAGGGTGTGCGATGTAACTAGAATCATGAGCTTCTTGCGTGACATGATTCTTACACAATGATTCCTCAGAAACCGTAAAACACTCTAGCAGTGGATCTCACCACCTACTCTTCCTGAGAGGTACATATGAGGTTTCCCTAATAAACTTTTCATCTCATCAAGCTCCAAGCTGGCTAACTGGGCAGTTACCAAATTGGTCTATTGGTCTGGTTGCATCTGGATGTTAGCCACACAGGTCTAGCTTTTCCATTGGTTGTCGGGTCCAACTAGAAACCTCTCCTAGCCTTCTCTATTGGCTAGGCAAGACAACTGCACACCCGAGTAGCTTCTAGCTAAGGACATTTGTTACCACATTAGCTTCCTTGTGTGCTCGGTGATGGTGAAGACATAAACCTTCATGTATTCCACTCATCGACCTTGTCTTCGGTTTAGGTCTGTCTGAGTCAAAAAAACTTTGAGCTCTTGCTTCCATCATCTCGCTTACCAAACCCAAAATTGTAACTCATAGAATCCAAACTACTATAGATAGGTACATCCTCATATTACATTTGTTCATATGTGATTTCAAACCATATATCCAAAGTTATCTCAAAGGTATGTGATGAATGCATATTCATCATGGAATTCAATTATCATTTTGGGACAAATTCAACTCAATACATTCAATTTCATTTACTAAATAACAAAATGTGCAAAATTACTTAATTGATCCAATTATCATGATTTTAATTGAATTTATGTTGATTTGATGTAGGTCTTGATGAAGTTGAACAATCAGGTGGGGCCCACTTTCACTCACCCTTGGTTCTAACCAATCGATCAGACTAAACAATTTCATCCATTTAGTATGACCAAATGGTTTCATTCATTCGGTCTGACCAAATGGTTTCATTCATTCGGTCTGACCAAATGGTTTCATTTATTCGGTCTGACCAAACGGTTTCATCCATACACTCTCAAGACTGAATGGACATATTCACGTCAAGACCGTTTGGATCTGGGTCTGTGAAACCGTTTGGGGAGTCCCGGTCTGTGAGACCATTTAACGCAACTACGTGTAAACTGTTTAATATTGAAATCATTTCCTGCTCTAAGCTTCAAGACTGTTTGTTGCTCTAAGCTTTAAGACCATTTGCTGTACACGTGAAGACCGAATGAGCAAGGAGTGAAGACCGAATGAGCAATGTTGAAAACCGTTTTCTATTGAAGCATGCAAACCGTTTGGGCACATGCATGGAGCAAACCGAACACGTCCAAACCGTTTGGACAACTACTGATCTAAACCGAATGAGCAATGCAAATCGAATGGAGGAAGCAATGAAGACCGTTTGCTAAGTAGCAGGCAAGCAAACCAAATTAGCATGCAATGCATGAAATTCGAATGAGTCACTCACGTGAAGACCAAATGCATGCATGCTGCGAAGACCGTTTGGGTCATTTGGTTTAAATCGTTTACTCACAAACCGAATCGAAAAGGCAGCAACAAAACCGTTTGCTACATACGTGAAGACCGTTTGTGCAAACCGGATGACCCAAAGTCAGCGTGAAGACCGTTTGAATAGACAAAGTAAAGACCATATGAAAAGCAAACCGTATGATTTACCAAGACCGTTTGAAGGAGATTTTTAGTAAACCGTTTGGGCACAAAATATCTCCAAGACCGTTTGGACTAAAATCACACCAAAAGCATGAGGGCCAGATCAGTGCCTATAAATAGGACCAGTAGGGTCCCCATTTGAGCATCGGTTCCAGGACACTGACAGGCTTCCTGTACACAAGTCCAATCTAGATCCAGTTCTGTCCACGCCAGTTTCACTCCACCTACTGCCCATGCTGCAATCAAGGAGACTGAGAAGAGAAGGAAGACGAAGTTAGAGAGACTGTCCGGACTATCTTGGCATCTCCCGTTCCACATCTAGATCTACTCCGATACAACGTAGAAGGCCACATCATCTTCACCGAGCTGCGACTACCTTCTGCACTGAGTTCATGGCGGATTTCTCTCTCTTTCTTATTCTTCTTGTTTCTCGCATCATGAGCGAGTAGTTCCTTTTCCCTAGGGTGTGGGGACTAGCCCCGTTGCCCATGCAAGCATGTTCTTTTGTTAAGAATTCCATGGCAATATATATAACTTTTCATTTCATTGTTAATTCGTATGTTTGTAGTTGATTATCTACTTGCTTTCATCTTGTTCTTCCCTATACTGCAAAATTTTCTATATGTAGGGTGGAATGGAGGTTTATAAAGTTTGACTCCTTGATTAGAAATAAGATAGGATTCCTTAAGTAGTAAGTGCATGATCTGCAAGGGGACGAGCCATCTAACTTTCAGTGAAACTTCTGTGGCCTAAACATCCCTTCGGGAGGGCCAAAGCCTCAGTTGGATTTTGTATCGTCTTTGTTTATCGTCGATGTTTGTTTGTAGATCAATCACCTGCTTGCCCATCGATTAGCGTAGTTGACACCTTGACTAGAAATAGAATGAGTTTCCTTGAGGTCGTAAGTGAATGATCCGCGAGGGGATGATCCATCTAACCTTCGGTGACACTTCTGTGGTCTAAACATCCCTCAGGGAGGACCACAACCTCAGTTGTATGTTGTATCTCTGAAGCAGTAAGTATATGAATTGGATGGTGACGAGACATCTGATGCCTAAGGTGATGCTTACGCGAACCTAACGCCCGTATGGGGGGTTTTGCAGCAGCTCTACTTTGATAGTTATATCTTGCCTGGATGTTTGATGTTTATACGCGTTTGTATGCATTGTGGAGGTGAAATTGGGTACCATCCCAATGATTCCATATCCTTGACCTAAATCCAACTTTAATTCAGCTTTTACTTTCTTGCAAATTAGTTTAATCAAACTCAAATCAACCAATCGTTTTAAATATTAGTCTTTACTTGAACTAGATTCGATTGACAAGATTCTTAAAAACGTCATCCTTTGGGTTCGATCCTTAACTATACTGTGATAAGGCTCGTCCACTTGCGGGTGGTATTATTGCACATTGGTTTTGGTAAAAGCTCGGGGATTTCAACCCTGAGTGAGTTTGTTAGTGCGATAAAATCCCACGTCAAATTCTGGCACTGTTGCCGGGGACAACAAAATCAGTTAGTCAAATAGTTCTTGTAAGACTAATTTAGGATTTTGTTTTTCGTTTGACACAATCGATCATCTACTTGACTTTGACTCTACTTTGTGGATCTCATTTTCAAAATCCTTCTATTTTCAGGTACTTCAGAAGGAATAGTGCATGCACCGTTCGGACAACCCCGGACTAACAGCGAGCTTTGATCCTAAGATAGACAGAACTTTTCATCATTAGATCAGACAACATTAGGCAAGGATGGCTCAAGAAGAAGAGTAGCCCAAAGGGTGGCTCAAGCCATCAATGTGCAGAGAGAGAGGCTCATGCAAGAAGCCAGAGCCACAGTTCAAGAAGAAATCCTAGCAGCACAAGCGACACCACAAGCAGCTGAACTATAAAAGGATGTTAGAGAGTTCTCAATCCTAAAAGCTACGAATGTTCATCATCTAGTAAAACCTCCTCCCATCAATGCTCCTAATTTCGAGATAAGAGCGCATTGGATCACCCTACTTCAGAATAACCTTTTCTATGGCAAGCAAGGAGAAAATAGCCAAGAACATCTTCTGAGATTTATTAATCTATGTGCTATGACAAAACAAAATGGAGTCACAGACGATGCCATTCGACTCCGTCTCTTCAAGTATTCCCTTGCTGATAGAGCCATAAGTTGGTACAATTCATTGCAAAGTGAAATACCCATCACCACATGGGAACAACTCCAAAATGTGTTTCTAGAAAAGTTCTACCCTCCATCTCTCACCTATGAAATTAGAGGGCGAATAACAAATTTCACTCAAGTCCCTGGAGAAACTCTTGCTGAAGCATGGGATAGATACAAAGAGCTTCTACGCAAGTGTCCACACCATGGAATTCCTAAGAATCAACTCATCAAAATTTTCTATAGGGGTGTGACGACGATATCAATAGATTCTTAGACTCCTCATCTGGAGGAAACTTCATGCGTCGAAGTTATGATAGCACATGGAGGGTCGTCACCCTTGGAGCAGAAAATCAAGCCAATTGGGGTAGATCTGTAGGTAAAGGAGTTTTGAAAGTATCTATGGCTGAAACTCTTAGTTGCCAAGCAAGACCATATTAAATCATCTCTTGCTGCTATTGGAAGAGGACGTTCGCCCACTCGACAACAAGAATAGATCAAGTCCTCTTCCCTATTCTATGAAGGATGTAAAGGAACTGATCATTCCACATTAGCATGTAATGTTCTTTACAATGTTGTTCTAAGCAACGTATGTGGCCAAGGAGATAATGGTCAAATGGAGAATCTTAATGTTGTCAATACCATTCCTAGTCAAGGTTATTACAATCCAATTCAGAATAGGAATCATCCTGGTTTTCAATATGGAAACTCCTCTGGAGCAGTAAACTTGCATAAATTTGGTTCGAACAATCAACCATGAGGCCCACCAGGATTCCAGTGTAATCAATAACAAAATTTTGGAAATCAAGGAAATTTTAAGGGAAATTTTCAGAATAGGAACTTCAATAATTATCAAAACAATTCCCAGTACCAGAGTCTGAACCAAGCTCCCTATCAACAACAAGGACAACAAGCAAGTCCAGTCTCTCCTAATGACAAGTTAACAACCATTGAAAAGATGTTGCAAACTCAGCAAACTATGATAGCTAACCATCAATCCCAACAGAAGGCTATTGAATCTCAACTAGCTCAACTTGCAACTAGCATAAAGCCACCTATTGGAGTTTTTGCTGGCCAACCCGAGAATAATCCTAAGCATCCTGAACAACTGAAGGCAGTCTCCACCAGGTCCGGAAAAGACTATTCAGATCCTCCTGTAAAGACACCTGTGGTTATTGTAGATGAAGATGAACATGTGATTGTCCAAGACTCAACAACACCGGAGTCTCAACCAAAAGAACCAGTAACAAATGATAAGACAAATAAGGAAAGTCCTGAGAAAACTATTGATGAAATAACTGAAACACCAGAATCAGATATCCCTGTATACAAGCCTCGTATACCTTTCCCTGCTCGTTTAAGGAAAACCAAGCTTGATACTCGGTTCAATAAATTTAAAGAAGCTGTGAAGAAACTTCATGTCGATATACCTTTCCTGGATGCTCTTGCTGAAATACTAGCCTGGATAAAATACCTGAAGTCACTTCTGACAAGGAAATACATAATTGAAGAATATGAGACAGTCAAGTTAGCTAAAACCACTTCCGATATCATCTAGAGTAAGATGCCAAACAAATAGAAAGATCCAAGATGTTTTGGGATTTCCTGCCATATTGGTGATTCTTCATGCAAGAAAGGGCTAGCTGATCTTGGTGCTAGCATTTCGATCATGCCGGTTAGCCTTTGCAAGAGGCTAGGATTTTCAGAATTTCTTCCGCCTGGCATGACCATACAACTTGCAGACAATTCGATAAAACGTCCATTAGGAATTATTGAGGATGTACCTGTCAAGGTAGGCAAAGATTCCTATGTTCCATGTGACTTTGTCATCATGGACATAAAAGAAGACACCAGATATCCTCTCATCTTTGGACGTCCGTTCCTTGCCACTGCAAGAGTTCTAATTGACATTGAAGCAGGAACCTTGCTGCTTAGATTAGGTAAGGAAACTCTCGAATTTGAAGTTTTTGAAAGTATGCGAAGACCAAGCATGCAAGAAGAAGTTTATCTTATGAGTTGCATAGAGCAGATGTCACTTCTGACTCAAGAGAATTATGAATCATACGATCTATTAGAAGTTTCTCTAACAGATCCATCAGTTGATGAACCTATTGATGAACAAGTAAAGGATTACATCGAATACCTCGACTCTACAAAAGAAGATGCTGAAGCCACTTGTGAAGAACTCAAAGCTGTGGAAGCTACTGGAGAAACATGCGAAAAACCAGAAACTCCAGAGATGAAGCCCCTGCCTGAGGGACTAAAGTATGTGTTTCTGGACGATCTCAAGGTTTGCCTAGTTATTATAAATTTTGATCTAACAGCCGAACAAGAAGATAAAATCCTAAAGGAACTAAATATAAGAAAGAAAGCCATCAATTATAAAATGGATGACCTCACTGGGGTTAGTCAAGCGCTGTGTATGCACAAGATCCCTATGATAGAAGATCACAAGACAACTATTGAGCATCAACAGAAATTGAATCCAAATATGAAGGAAGTAGAGGTCATTAAACTGCTCACTATTGGAATAATCTATCCAATATCAGACTCTCCATGGGTGAGCCAAGTGCATGTAGTCCCGAAGAAAGGTGAAACAACTGTTATACGAAATGAAAACAATGAACTCATCCCCACTCGAACAGTCACAGGGTGGAGGATGTGCATAGATTATAGGAAGTCAAACAAGGCAACTCGAAAAGATCATTTTCCAATGCTCTTTCTTGATCAAGTATTAGAGTGGCTGGCTCTTCAAGAATACTTCTGTTATCTCGATGGTTACTCTGGATTCTACTAAATACCTATATATCCAGATGACCAAGAGAAAACCACTTTCACCTGCCCATTTGGAACATACACATTTAGAAGAATGCCGTTTGGCCTATGCAATGCACCTGCAACCTTCCAGCGTTGCATGGCTGCCATATTCGCTGGTCTTACTAAAACAATTGTGGAAGTTTTCATGGATGATTTTTCTGTATACAAAGACTCATTTGATTCATGCCTAAAACACCTCTCCCTTGTTCTGAAAAGATGTGAAGAAGCTCATCTTGTTCTCAACTGGGAGAAGTGTCATTTTATGGTAAAGGAAGGCATTGTCCTCGGCCATAGGGTCAGCAATAGAGGAATTGAAGTAGATAAAGCAAAGATTGAAGTGATTTCCAAGCTCTCTATCCCTATCATTGTAAAGGAAGTTCGAGCATTCCTTGGTCACGCAAGTCTCTATAGACGGTTTATAAAGGACTTCTAAAAGATAACCAAGCTGATGACAAAATTGTTACTAAAGGATGTCGAATTCCATTTTGATGAAGAATGTGTTAAAAGTTTCAACAAACTGAAGCATGCCCTCACAACCACACCCATCGTTAGAGCTCCCGATTGGGACCACCCTTTTGAAATTATGTGTGATGCTAGAGACTATGCGATGGGTGCTGTCTTGGGCCAATGTATAGAAAAGAAACACTATGTTATCTACTATTCATCGAAGACACTTGACGAAGCTCAGAGGAATTATGCTACTACTGAGAAAGAACTTCTGGTAGTTGTGTATGCCTTTGATAAATTCAGATCCTACCTCATTGGCTCAAAGGTCGTTGTCTACACAGATCATGCTGCTATCCGTTATCTTCTGACAAAGAAAGATGTAAAACCCAGGCTAATTAGATGGATTCTCCTATTGCAAGAATTTGATTTAGAGATAAGAGATAAAAAGGGTACAGAGAATGTTGTAGCAGACCACCTCAGTCGCATCCACACTCTAGATACTGAGAAGATTCCAATTAATGATTCCCTTCCGGATGATCAACCAATGAAGGTCTCAGAAGTTGTACCGTAGTACTCAGTTTTTGTGAACTACCTTGCTGCTGGGGTTCTCCATCCTCAATGCACCAGAAATGCACTGAAGAAATTTATGCATGATGTGAAACAATACTACTGGGATGAGTCGTACCTTTTCAAACTATGCGCTGATGGTCTATAGAGACGATGTATCACTGAGGAAGAAGCTCAACTTATCTTGGAACAATGTCACTCAGGACCAGTGGGAGGACATATGAGCTCTAAGAAGACTTCCTTGAAGGTTTTGCAATGTGGATTCTTCTGGCCAACCATATCCAAAGATTCCTATGACTTTGTCCTATCATGTGACAAATGTCAAAGATCTGGAAATATAACAAAGAGAGATGAGATTCCACTGAATCTGTGGCAAGAAGTAGAGATATTCGATGTTTGGGGTGTGGACTACATGGGTCCGTTCCCATCTTCTAATGGATTTTCATACATCCTAGTCGTTGTTGATTATGTCTCAAAATGGGTTGAAGCCATTCCTACAGTCACTAGTGATTCCAAACATGTCATCAAATTATTCAAAGATATTATTTTCACCTGTTTTGGAGTTCCACGAACTGTGATATCTGACGGAGGGTCTCATTTCCTTGAAAGAAGCTTTGAAGAGTTACTGAGAAAGTATGGTGTAATGCACAAGGTATCCTCGCCTTACCATCCACAAATGAGTAGACATGTAGAAGTTTCTAACCGCCAACTCAAGGCTATTCTAGAAAAAACTATAGGCCACAATCGAAAGGATTGGTTAGTGAAAATCAACGACGCATTATGGGCCTATCGAACTACTTATAAAACTTCCCTCGGGACTACACCTTTTCGATTAATATATGGAAAGGCTTGCCACCTGCCAATAGAATAGGAACATAAGGCATGGTCGGCAATTAAACAACTAAATTTCGACATGAAGAAAGCAGGCCAAGCCAGGATTCTACAACTCCAAGAGCTGGATGAACTCAGGATGACAGCTTATGAGAATGCACGAATCTACAAAGAACACACCAAACTTTGGCATGATGGTCATTTGAAAAGAAAAGACTTACAAGTGGGATACCAAGTTCTGCAATTCAACTCAAGGTTGAAGTTATTCCCAGGGAAACTCCGCTCTCGCTGGTCTGGACCGTACATTGTCAAAAGCATCTCCCCTCATGGTGCTTTCTCTTTATGGAGTGAAAGTCGGGTGAATTCGTGGCGAATGGTCAACATTTGAAAAGATATTTCACCACAGTCGACATAAGCTCTGAAGCAATAATAGATCTCTCCAATCCAAAGGAACCACCGTGAAGTTAAAGATATCAAGTTGAGCCATCGACATAAAACAAAGGCGCTTGTCAGGAAGCAACCCGATAAATAAAATTCATATTTAGTTCTAATTTTGAATTGGAAATTTTCTTAATTTTGTTTTTACTTTTTATATAATTTTGCACCAAATAAGAATCACATCATGAGATGCTATTTTGAGTTCTAAATGGTCTTTTAGTTTGAGATTTTCAGATGGAGGAAACGCGCTGATTGGAATGCAACCACATCTAGTGGTCCAAATGGCATGAACTTTCCCCTCCATCTCGGATTTAGAGTTTGCTCAAGATGAGCAAATTTCTATGTTCGGGGTGGAGGGTGGGTGGTACGTATCTTACTTTCCACCTTCACCCATCTAAATCAAACTTAAGATTTCATTGTCGCATTTTTTTTCAAAATTTTCGAAAAAAAATTCCAAAATTTTTAAAGTTTTTCATAGAAATTTGAACAGGTACTTGATGAAATTTTGATGATCTTTTAACTTTCTATGCCTTTGTATCATTATACCCTCCTTTTTCGAAGCAGATCCTCAAAAGGACCTTCTTCTAAATACTAGCCTTTTGTTTGAAATCATCTTGTGAAGCTTATGAATCCTAACATCATGGTTTTTATGAAAAAATATGGCAAGTGACTGTCGAACTGATAGGGATCAAACACATCGTGCTTCCTAACTGACTAGTGGAACAATAAATGGAATCCCCACCAGATCCTCATCAAATCATTTTTTGAGCAGAGTTTTATAAAGAGAACAACCCGGTGCACTGAATTGTAAGTCAAGTTGCATTCTGATCTGAACTCTCTTCTACACTTCTTCTATCATCTTTGTACCCCTCCATCCATAAAAAAGAAACAAAAATAGCCAAACAGTGCCAAACCCTAAGTTTGGGGCGGCACACCACTTCCCTCTATATTTGCTTCTTCCATACCCCTCACAAATTAATAGGGGTGTACCACCAAAATGCAATCTCGAGTCGAATAGAGGAGAGATTTGCACACAAAAAGTTGCCAAAGCGCACACAAAAGGAAATGCAATCTCGAGTCGAATAGAGGAAAGATTCGCACAAAAAATGCAATAAATGAAATTGCAAAAATAATAAAATCTCGAGTCGAATAGAGGAGAGATTTACTTCTTCCTTCCATACCACCCTTCACTCCCTTTTCTACCTAAAGGCACAGTAAAAGCCTCCACTACCCTAAAATACACCAGTGTCAGATCAGATGCACACTTGTTGTTCTGCGGGTGACTCTGGACTCTTAAAAAACTCTTTGACATGCTTGTTGTTGGAAAAAGTGAGGAGGAAGTGATATTGGAAAATGAACTCAGGAACGAAGATATGGTAAGATGTGTTCAGTGATCTCAGGAAGTTGAGATATTGAGTCATACTGAGCAGAAAGAAAACAATCATGATGTGAAGATGAGGCAATCACACAAATTGAAAGTATTCATTTGGCGACAGTTTCAGATTTTGTGTTACTCGAGGACGAGCAACGTTTAAGTTCGGGGTATTTTGATGAATGCATATTCATCATGGAATTCAATTATCATTTTGGGACAAATTCAACTCAATACATTCAATTTCATTTACTAAATAACAAAATGTGCAAAATTACTTAATTGGTCCAATTATCATGATTTTAATTGAATTTATGTTGATTTGATGCAGGTCTTGATGAAGTTGAACAATTAGCTGGGGCGCACTTTCACTCACCCTTGGTTCTAACCAATCAATCTGACCAAACAGGTTTCATCCATTCGGTCTGACCAAACAGTTTCATTCATTCGGTCTGACAAAATAGTTTCATCCATTCGGTCTGACCAAACAATTTCATTCATTCGGTCTGACCAAACAGTTTCATTCATTTGGTATGACCAAATGGTTTCATCCACACGGTCTCAAGACCGAATGTACATGTTCACGTCAAGACCGTTTGGAGTTGGCTCTACAAAACCATTTGGAGAGTCCCGGTCTGTGAGACCGTTTAACGCATCTATGTGCAAACCGTTTAATATTGAAACTGTTTGCTTCTCTAAGCTTCAAGACCGTTTGCTGCTCTAAGATTCAAGACCATTTGCTGTACACATGAAGACTGAATGAGCAAGGAGTGAATACCGAATGAGCAATGTTGGAAACCGTTTGCTGCTGAAGCATGCAAACCATTTGGGTACATGCAAGGAGCAAACCGAACATGTCCAAACCATTTGGACAACTTCTTATATAAACCGAATGAGCAATGCAAACGAAATGGAGAAAGCAATGAAGACCGTTTGCTAAGTATCGGGCAAGCAAACCAAATCAGCATGCAATGCATGAAAACCGAATGAGTCACTCACGTGAAGACCAAATGCATGCATGCTGCGAAGACCGTTTGGGTCATTTGGTTTAAATCGTTTACTCGCAAACCGAATGGAAAAGGCAACAACAAAACTATTTGCTGCATACGTGAAGACTGTTTGCATACATACTGGATGACCCAAAGTCAGCGTGAAGACCATTTGAATAGCCAAAGTAAAGACCGTATGAAAACAAACCATATGATTTACCAAGACTGTTTGAAGGAGATTTTTAGTAAACCGTTTGTGCACAAAATATCTCCAAGACCGTTTGGACTAAAATCACACCAAAAGCATGAGGGCCAGATCGGTGCCTATAAATAGGACCAGTAGGGTCCCCATTGAGCATCGGTTCCAGGACGCTGATAGGCTGCCTGTACACAAGTCTGATCCAGATCCAATTCTGTCCACGTCAGTTTCACTCCACCTACTGTACATGCTGCAATCAAGGAGACTGAGAAGAGAAGGAAGAGGGAGTAAGAGAGACTGTCTGGTCTATCTTGGCATCTCCCGTTCCGCATCCAGATCTGCTCCTATACAACGTAGAGGGCCGCATCATCTTCACCGAGCTGTGAGTACCTTCTACACCGAGTTCATGGTAGATTTCTCTCTCTTTCTTATTCTTCTTGTTTCTCGCATCATGAGCTAGTAGTTCCTTTTCGCTGGGGTGCGGGGACTATCCCTACTGCCCATGCAAGCATGTTCTTTTGTTAAGCATTCCATGTCAATGTATATAACTTTTCATTTCATTGTTAATTGGTACGTTTGTAGTTGATTATCTACTTGCTTTCATCTTGTTCTTACCTATCTTCTGAAATCTCTATATGTAGGGTGGAATGGCAGTTTAGAAAGTTCGACTCCTTGATTAGAAATAAGATAGGATTGCTTGAGGTAGTAAGTGCATCATCTGCAAGGGGACATGCCATCTAACCTTCAGTGACACTTCTGTGGCCTAAACATCCCTTCGGGAGGGCTATAGCCTTAGTTGGATTTTGTATCGTCTCTGTTTATCGTCGATGTTTGTTTTTAGATCAATCACCTGCTTTCCTATCGATTAGCATGGTTGACACCTTGACTAGAAATAGAATGGGTTTCCTTGAGGTCGTAATGAATGATCCGTGAGGGGACGAACCATCTAACCTTCGGTGACGCTTCTGTGGTATAAACATCCCTCAGGGAGGACCACAGCCTCAGTTGGATGTTGTATCTCCAGAGTCGTAAGTATATGAACCGGATGGTGATGAGACATTTGATGCCTAAGGTGATGCTTACGCGAACCTAACTCCCATATGGGGGGTTTTGCAGCAGCTCTACTTGGACAGTTATATATTGCCTGGATGTTTGATATTTAGACGTGTTTGTATGCATAGTAGAGGTGAAACCGGATACCATCCCAATGATTCCATATCCTTGACCTAAATCCAACATTAATTCAGCTATAATTTCTTACAAATTAGTTTAATCAAACTCAAATCAACCAATCGTTTTAAATATTAGTCTTTACTTGAACTAGATTTGAATGACAAGATTCTTAAAAATGTGGTCCTTTGGGTTCGATCCTTAACTATACTACGATAAGACTCGTCCGCTTGTAGGTGATATTATTGCACATTGGTTTTGGTAAAAGCTTAGGGATTTCAACCCCAAGTGAGTTTGTTAGTGCAATAAAATCCCACGTCAGTATGGTACTTCCTTAAATCCTCAATTATCATAAAAAAGTTTCAACTCAAGTATTTACCTCTCATATCACTTTTATCCTTAGTATTGCATGTGTTCTGTCCTATCTCTCGCACCCATAACAAGATTAAATAAGCATTTGGATGCGGTCCAAATATAGAGTTCATCCCATTCGAAGAGTAGAGATGGCACATCACCCATCACCATTACACTTTCCGGTCTAAGTTGAAACATACTTCACATGTCTCCACAGCATGAATATTTCAAATATATGTTTACATCCATGGAAAGGCTTTCCCCATCACTCTTATGTACAATCCCTATTCAGTTCCTCAAGGTCTCTAGGGTGCCAATACTTTTGGGATGATCTTACCCTTATGCATCTAGGGAGCGCCTCTCACATTTACCCCTTAAGCCCCATGAACTCATGAATGTGGACAACCTCCTAACCCATGGTCCTTGGGCAAAGGTAGATGTTACCTCCTAACCCTATGGTCTTAAGCTTCCTGGGAACAGACAACTCCTACTTCCATCAGTCTTATCCCTCCTTGACCTTTGTATTGACTTAGGATTCTATCATAGCGCATGGCTCCTTTATTGATACTCGAGAACATCTCATTCTTGAATCCTCACCCATCATCTCTCTGGGAACTCATAGTTAACATTCCATCCCTTCATAGGAATCACGGTGACCTACCTAACCCAGTCTGGACCCATACATGTTACCCTTATGGAAACATATCATTATTCCCCTTAGAGATGATCATACATGGGTCTATAAATTCATGATCATACCATGTGACCTTACACATAGCTCACCAAGCTCTTATAGGTGACCTCTAAGGCTACCTCCAACCTAAACTAGAGTTGGCACTCACTACTACACGAAGGGTCCTTTCCCAGGACATGAGAAAATTATCACTTGATAGTAATAGAGGTCACAAAACGTTCTTACATCGAAGATCTATATCATCATGTATATGCATAGCTCCTATCATGCTATCTATGCACGTGGATAGCAAGTAGACAACCTATTAAACCATTCTAAGTTCCTTGGTATGTCATACTTGTTCAACATTATTCCAAGTTGTACCCATATCATACATGCATAAGTCACCAACTTGTGTAAGTGGCTCATTAATCACATATATCAGTTCAAGTGGGTTTCCTTTCATTCTAATATATGGGGGGGGGGGGGGGTGCCACACTTAATTCCTATGAACTCACTCGGCCTCATGAGCATCATGTGCACCATGTACTGCTACTTCCTTTCTTTGGTCTAGGAACCCCAGGTTTACCTCTTATGCATCAACTATCTAAATGACATGCCCATCTACTCAAACATGAACCAAACCTGTGGCATATACTTCCTAACACTCTTCCTCGTGAACAACCCTTAGAGTCCTACACCAAGACAACCAGGGTGCAAGGCCTCACAACTTGTTACCATACCTGTCACGGAACTGAAATTCCAATCCCATGAACCAAACGAATACCAAAGACAACATGCAGAAGCGTGAAATGCTTATCATACATGAACATATAACAAGATAAATGCACCATTCATAATCTCAACAATCAACAATATATATTAAGCAACATTATTTATTGCAAGCTTTCAATTACATATTCAAGAGTATAATTTTTCAAGTCTACTCCTGACTTTATCGATCTAACAACAAGTACACCTGACATAGCTTACCAAACCCATCAACTTCTAGCTATCTCTAAACCTATAAAATATGTGAAACAAGGTGGGTCAAGCACACTAGGTGTCGAGTACAGGGATAAAAGATACATATACATAAGCTTTTCTTAATTTGAAAAGATTTGCAAAAGTAAACGGGAAAGAATAAACAAGTTAAGTATTTATCAAAACGAGAGACCATGTTTTATGTCATTTCACTCCAATTATACCATCATTTCGTGGATTCATCAAAATATCATGTATTCATAAGGATTTCTATGGACATCTTCTCACTGGAAGAGTCTATGAGGGTGCTCAAGATTAGCTAACCCTTTTATCAATGGTCTGTCCTATCTTGATAACTCAAGTAGGACACCCATCCTCATGTCCTTACCCCAAAAGTTCAAGCAGGTTTAGGATATTTGTATAATAGAGTTTCTATATTATGTTTGCAAGTTATAAAACATATGCGAGATAAACATCGAATTCAATACTAGAGTACTACAAGACAATATTTGAGCAAGTAAACCAGCATACATATGTATCACATTTCAATCAAGTAAGCCATAGTCATATAATTATCAAATCCCATACCTAGTTTAAGAGATTTCATAATTTAACTTATCTCTGATCATCTATCCATAAGAAACACTTTATTAACAATAAGATTACGTTCATGCATTAGATTCTCATCATTAGCCCTTAATAGATTTATTTTAGGGTTTAGGCCAAGTTGGGTTCAAAGTGGCTTAATTACTTGTTTGATGGTCTTGTATTGATTTAGGGTCCATAATAAAGATGGAGTTCGAGTTTCATAACATTTCAAGGTTCCGTGCATTTTATATGATCATATCAATATTTAGGTTACTTATGCACATAACTAGGTTATAAGACTAATAGTAGGGAAAGAAGGGCCATAACTTGTAAAGTCAAGATCTCCAAGCATAAGAGGTGATCTGAATCAGCAAGGTATAAACATAAAGAGAAAAAAAAGTATGGGTGGATGTCCCCAAGGGTCAAGGCATCAAAGGATTCCACCTTGTCAACATGCATTCTGAAAGCCAACACGTAAGACATAGATCAAAGGTCCCAACATATGGATTATGCTGGACATCTACACCAAGGGGATCATAAAGGATAGATCATCTCTAATTTGATATGGTAAGGCATTAGATAGAGATTCACATCAAGAAATCGAGCATGAGGGCATAAATCAAGTCACATATGTCACATAAGAGGGCATTTAAGGGTGAACTAGGGCCACACACATCATATAATCCAAAAGAGGTTGATCTTATCCATTTAGGTCACAATTGTTCATTATGATATTAATTTCAAATAACAAGAGTTGGATGCATCAAAAGGGTAGAGGAGCCCCTTTGTTCAAAGTTCAACATATATCATCATAAAGGAGTCACATTCAAGCATTTCAAACAATATAAACATACATGTCAAAAAGGGAATTAGGGGATACTATTAGAGTCATAGAGAGCATAAGATTACTGATCTTCAAGTTTAGGATGATTCTAGATGTTCATTAGAAGCAAGATTAGTAATCTAGGACAATTTTGTCATTAATGTCCAAACAAGTCACACATGAGCAAAAAGGGCCATTCATGAGAAATGGGGTGATTAGTGTTGGGTTTTAGGGGAGACAGAGAAGGCAGCGGAAACAAAAATTTTCTTCCCCAAACCCGGAACAAGGAAACACATCAATGTCTACATAATAGGAAAGGATGGTTTGTGGAATCATACCTTGTCCCGAGGCTTGCTCGGTGACAATACCTCGCGCCTTGCGTGGTCTTCAAATCCGATCTTCGACAGTGTCTGTGCAGCTCCTGGTCGCACCGGGACTGACGACTCCTGATCGCACCGGACTGTCGGGTGACACTTGTCCTCCTGAGCGGAAGAAACCTCCCGCCTCTGTAGTAGTCCACACGGACCACCTGGAACTCCACACTCCTTGTCCCACAAGGAAGTGGAAGGAGTCGCACCCTCCTGTTGACGTACTAGTCACCAACACACTCTCCCGCCTCTAGTTGCAACTGCAATTGTCTTTCCCTTGCAGCACCTCCGTTTGCGGGTAGCACTTGCTCGGGCTCTCTCGGTTACCAAAACCATAGAATGAAAACTTTGCAAAGCAACTGGTTGCACTGAGTTGTACTTTGAGAAGCCCCCAATACGCATATATATTGGAGGGTCATGGGACATGGTTCTCTAACCCGGGCAATGCGGGACTAAAAGCATGAGTAGAAGGGTTCGAGATTTTCCACAAAAGCAACCAACTTGCAACCTGAACCGGTCAGTTCACAAGTGAACCGGTCAGTTGGGGACCTGAACCGATCGGTTGGGGACCTAAACTGATCGGTTCACAAGTGAACCGGTCGGTTGGAACACCTCAATCGGTCGGTTCACAAGTGAACCGGTCGGTTGGTGGTCCTAGTCGATTCCCAATTGACTTTCCTTCTTTTGTTTCTAATTGGTATCCAATACCAATCCTATTCCCAATCAAATTGGGCAATTTGAAACGAAAGGAAAATTCTCACCAATCCTACTTTCCCAAGTTGCTCAGTTGCACCAGTTGAATCGATCGTTTCAACACTTGAAGCAATCGGTTCACCCTGGACTTGAGCCGATCGGCTCAACACTTGAGCCGGCCAGTTCAGCAACCTCAGCTGACTGGTTCAACACTTGAACCGATCGGTTGGGAGTGCAGGTTGTGAAGAATCAGTCAATTGCAATTTTAGTCAATTCGATACTCCAATCAATGTGTCCAACACCTTGAACAATATTATATTGAGCTATCAATTGATTGAGTGTTTAATTGAACTACTAAACTCCTTTAGTAATCAATCTAAACATTGCTTGTGGAAAAAACTCCTCTTCCAGGTTAAATCCTATGTGTGTGACCCTGCAGGTCCATTTCACGTTGGCAGTGAAAGTCCATAACACTTATGACTTCACAAGAAAAGAGCGGTGCCTAGTCACACATCAGTGCTACCCAAGTGAAAGTAGAATGTTGGAGAACAACTTTCAATCCTACAATCCGTGAATGGTGTTACAGTGAATGTATAATTCCTTTGTCACAGATATCCTGAATGAACTCAAGGCATGGAACAGTCATCCTGTCAACGTTCATTCACTTTCTTGATCTCAGAGCAGATTGAACGAGATATGTATGACATCAATATCACATACTGATTCACACATGCGTGCGCATGCCTATCTCAATCCTACTCATCAAGTGGCCTTGGATATCAAACTCCCTCAGGAGGGACAAATCCCATATCTATCACTCACCCCTCAAAAGCCCCATGTGTCAAAGCCACCCAATCATCACCTTTATAACAACCCATGTTTCAGGACTGCGTTTGATGATGTCAAAGTGTGCCCAACGACATGTGTTGTGGGTAGTGATTTCTAGTCAAAGAATCACACTCACCACCATCACTGTGAGTACTGACTGTGACTACCATCTCATGGTTCCATGTGTCAAACTCACGGTGGGTCTGTCCGGTACACTTGTTCTCTAACAAATACCTATGTGTTTGGTTTGATATCTCTATATCATGACTAATGAGATTCTGTCATCAACCAACACCACAATCTAGTCTTGTGTGTCATTGCTCTCTATCTACCTTCCACAATGACATCCGACTAAGGACATAACAAGAATGTACAAACTCTTAGCATCTGTATGATCTCATCGTTCAGGTCCTCAACCTGAAGGCATACATCATTGAGTACTATCATTCTCTAGACATTCAATCTGTTCTATCACTATCTCATATGACTGAACTAGTAAGAATTGGAAGCTTGCCTTTGATGTTTATCAAATCAATCTTAATGTATCCCACCAATCATCCTATGATTGGCTCTCAGGGCATACATACCAACAGACTCCCACTTGCACTGTGAGCCAATCACCCTTGAATCATATTCATAGTGATCTTCAAACATGTCCCACATGTTACTGTGCTCTAGTGCCAACATAGTGAGTAATGGCAACACCTTGCCAAAGTCAATATATATTGCATGTCTCACATCTTTTTGCTGTACGTCACACGTATGAGATGGAGTTGTCGTAATATGCGATCTAGTATTCCTTTGCTAACCTTTAGCCACATTTCATGATCAAGGATTCCATACTTGTCATCAATGAGCGGAATATCTATAAGTTCATCTCATGAACTTCCAGATCCATATAGTATCCATTGATGTTCTCTAACTCATAGATACGCATCATTTCTTTTTAAATGGTTTTATTGGAACACTTCCAATTATCAACAAACTTTCACTTTTATATATCCTATATATATTTTGCGATTAATTTTCTATCCTTTTGGAAGTTCGCATCAATGTAACTCTTTACATCGAACTCTTCCTTATCACCACAGAACTGGTACTTCACAAGTACTTATCAAGTTCTCATGGTATTCCAGTAACCCTTACTGGAAGTAGACAGACATCCACTCGTCATGTCCCACATACGAGTAATCAGGATGAGCACATCATATTTTCATGTCATACATACAACATAATGAATGCATTTTGTTCTTTCCATGTCAATACATGCAAGATAATGGGATGATTGCATACATGATAGATCCATATCTATTCTTAGTGTTCCCATTCTTCATAAGAATTGGACACTTGGCCTTGGGATACTAACTCCATGTAACATGGACAAGTTTTCTCTCACTGAATATGTGCACAATGAACCCTTCGGTACAGATTGCCAATGTACGCTTTCTCTTTTCAAGTCAAGAGGTTTTCGAGAACTATATCTATAGATCTCTATTCCTATCACATAGGAAACATCTCTGTCTTCCTTAAGGATAATTTCCACTTTTGGATTTCCATTCTAGAACATTTCCATCTCACATCAATATGTGGAATGTGAACACGCTCCCACTAAATCACAGATCCCTTCTTTATCTTTGACATATCAGTCAAACCCTTTGACTATATCATCAATGTAAAGATCCAATTCTGAGTTGCTTGTGCTCAATCAATCACATTGATTAGTCCATTGTAACTTATAGACTTGATTTGCATTAGTGGATTCATAAACCTTATAGGTTGTGTCACGTACACATCCTTGTTTTATTCCTCATAGGAATGCGGTTTTAGTATCCATATGCCAAATGCCTTAGTCATTAAGTTGCAATCAACAAGCATCATCCTTCTCAAAATGTTATCCATGTATCTTAACTCTTAAGACTCATTTGCACTTATGGATTTCATCCAATGGGT
This sequence comes from Alisma plantago-aquatica, assembly GCA_963693085.1. NCBI lineage: Eukaryota > Viridiplantae > Streptophyta > Magnoliopsida > Alismatales > Alismataceae > Alisma > Alisma plantago-aquatica. The sequence goes on from OY856411.1 coordinate 811,215,681, forward strand.
GCTACCATCAAGGTCATACCTTGTGGTTCACATGGATGTCATTTAGGATGTAATGGTCATAAACCATAACTCAAAATTCGGTTCCTCATATCCATCTAGATAGTTGACTCATCACATGAACAACTCATCACATAGATGATTGAGGTGTATCTGTTAAGGATATAAGAACTCACAGCCCTTGTGATTCTTAACATCTCTACTTGGGCAACTTGACTTGAAATGCCCTGTCTGACCGCAGATATAGCATGCCTTAAATTCAAACCGTGACCTAGATGGCCCTGTCACTGCCACTGAAGTTGTACTATGAGCCTTTGACGATGAAGAAACATATCCTCTTCCCTTACTCGAAGACCACTGTGACGGTACACTGGAACCTCTCATCACAGAAGGTGCTGAAAACCTTAGCTTCTTGAAGCCACCGAACCTCTGTCCCTAGAACTGAGCAAGCCTCTTCTTAGAAATTGATTCTCTTTTTTCCCTAACTGACCGTTTGATCCTACATACAGATTCCACAAACGTGGCAAACCACTCACCGTTCTCCAACGCAGGAGCAGGTGTTGTCAGCTCAACACTCAGGCCTTTCTCAAAATGTCTGATATGTTCGTCATCTGTCGCTGCCATGTGAGGACAAAACCTCAACAGGTCCATGAACTTGGCTTCATACTCGGTGATGTTCATCGTTCCTTGGCGCAGGCGCTCAAATTGACTGATCTTCTCATCCAGATACGTCTTCAGAAAGTATCTACCGATGAACTCGTGCCGGAAGACCTCCCAACCGATCACCTCACTGGGTCGCTTCTCCTCCTCGAGGGTCCACCAGTGACCAGCACTACCTTTCAGAAGATAGAAAACGTGCTTGACTTTGTCTGCTTTGGGGATGTTGAGGATCTGGAAAGCCTTCTCAAGACTTGTCAGCCATAGATCTGCATCCGCTGGATCAGCCATCCCAGCATAATCTGAAGCTTCGACTCGGCGAAGCCGCTCAAAGGTCTTCCCAATACCCGATGTTTCACCATGGGGAGCCTATGCTCTTGGCGGAGGCACTGGCAGTCTTTCTACCATGACATTCATCATAGCCGTCATCTGTCCCATAATCTGTTGGTAGGCAGGGTTTTTGAGAATGGCTGGGTCAAGTTGGGGGACCTCAGGCACCCGATCTTCATGTGCATGCCCTATAGCTCCATCAACTGATGCAGCATCGCTGTTCTCAGCAACATGTTCTTCATGGTTTCCAGACATCTAGGCTTTTCTTCCACTGAGGGCAGAAGATGATGGTAAGAAAATCTGGAAAACTCACAAGAATAGACACAACCTAGTCCTAAATCCCTGTAGACTCAGTGAACCTACATCTCTGATACCAAAACTTATGGCAACACATCCCACTATCACACAGACAGCGAGGTGTTACGCAAAAACGTGCGGAAAACACCATAAACCACTATTTATACCGAAAACATGGGTAAATTAAAAATGATTGTAGAAAGCAGATAAGTTGAGAAACTATTACATTCAGATCCTCACCCTGCAAGAAAACAGGTTATATAAATATTTACAAGCCTTGATACATGTCCACAGCTTAGGAGATCAGCTATCTAGCCATCACATCAGTTCATCACCTGTTTATACATACATAACGGCCCATATCCGGCTAGCAACAACATATACAAAGGATCAACAGATATACATCGTGAAACAACGTCAAAACACTCCCAAGGACCTGAGAGTACAAGGATGACTCTAAGACTCTAATACAAAACGACCAAACAACAACATGTCCATCTGTTACGTTCTACTGCTCGTCTTGTTGCTCAGCCGCAACTCCGAGACCACCACCACGTCTAGCTCGAACACCTATAAACATTATAAACCAGCGGGGTGAGACACACAGTCCCAACGAGAAACATAACTCCCCGCCGAAACTATAAAACCCAAGGAAGATTAAAGCAATAGCAGTAGATAATTGATAAAAGGTATAACAAGAGCAGTCTATATAGCAAAGCTATTCATACCATCAAGCTTACTAGATGTACGGAAGGCAGATAACCAAGTATCTCTTTATGGAACATGATTGACAAGATAAGATTTATAAGATCTTACCGCATAACATAAAGAACGTATAAGCAACTGCAAGTATAGCAAGATTACTACACAAGCAAGGTCTTAACCAATGTTCCGTGTTTTGCCTTAAGCAATAAATTCTATTCGGCTGGATTACATATTATTATGCCCTGAGGGAGTGAGCCGTACCGCTCAAATCCAAACTTCGGTTACGAAACCCAAGCCAGTGCCATACAAGGTCAATGGAAGAGCCGGACTCCATGACCTCCCACCCCGTGGTAGTGCACGAGTACAACACAAGCAGGACCGCAGTCTCATGCTTAAGTGGCCTCATCCACAGGGTCAGCTCCATAGGCTACCCTCTGCCTAGCCCACCTCGGTACAGGTCTCGGCGCTAGTGAAACTGAGCCACGGGCCTGTTCACCATGCTCTGAGCCATGAACACATTCATACTCTCATATCGCATATCCTGAGCCATGGGACTGTTCACTATGCTCTACACATATCCCGAGTCTGCAACCGCAGCTACCCTCGAATCCTCTCTATTTTAGGCTAGGAGAAACCTCACATACTCAACAATATGTGCTCCGGGTTAACCCGCAGGAGAACCCGTTTCACCATCACCAGCTCCTGACGATGATGGATCTATGGCCAGGGCAAACTACATGATATGTTCCACTGTGATTAGTTAGTACATTTTAAGTGGATTGTTGAGGCAACCAAGTTGTAATACATGCAAAACATAAAGTTACATTATTATTACCACCATCATGCTATTATGGGATCTCAATCCCTCATCACAGGAAACCACTACCTCAACAGACATTCTCATCACTTGGGATATCAATCCCAGATTATCATCAGAGGATAACACCTCAACTGGGCACTTTAGCCAAACTCAGGTCCTCAGACCATAACACATCATGCATGTTTTCTCATCATCAAGAGTAACCATCAGAACAATGTTACTCAAACGTATTTACCTCATAGCCCTTTACCTAGCTATACATCTGCATGAACACCTACATGGTTAGTATGCACAATCATCATGGATTAACAGAAAGATCACATTATCAAGCATAGGGCAACATTGATTATCATATGCTTTATTATTCATGTCTCAACTTGTGACCATAGGCATAGTCATATCCTCAAGCAAAGAATCTTAATTGCTTATGTATAAACATAGTCTCTACTAGTAAACATGATAAACAAAAACACCAATTGTGTGGCAGCGGAAGAAATAAACTTGACTATATTAAAAATGTATAAAGAGTACATTACAAAATTTTTCCCAAATGGAGTACATATTTATACAAGAACAAGGATGTAGGTAGAGGAAGACTAAGACTAAGCCAATATTGTCTCCAAACAAAACAACTTAATACATAAAAGCAACTATGAACATGCAAGCTATATGTTCCTTTTCTTCTTGTCCTATCATTAGCCTTAGGTTCACCAAGCTTCCATGTGCACTCTGATCCGAGCCTGGATGGTTTGGGTCATCCAGCAAGAGAAAGATAAAAGGTATGTGTTATTCAAGAGAAATAGGACAATTAAATAATCTAAAGCATTGCAATATAAAAGATTCTCTACAGTAAGAGATTTCAAAAGAAATGAGGCAAGTATATGAATAAGAGAGAGAAAACTGCCATAACCAATCACCACAATAACAATCACATAGCATGAATATATATTAAGACACAAAGTCATCTCAATGTAGGGTGAGGCACCTACCGAACCTCACCAGTGGCAGGGGGACTAAAACCCCAGTGCCTAAAAAGTGGCAGGGGGACTAAAACCCCAGTGCCTAAATATATAAAATGGCAGTGGGGCTAAAACCCCATTGCCCGACAGGAGGACTAAAACCTAAGTGCACTATGGGTGGTTTGTACTCATGTACACTACATTGTCATTTGGCATAAAATACATCATGCTTAATAGTCACTTGGGAGTATTGAGAAGTATAACAAGATTGCAACATTGCAAAATGGGAATAAAACCCAAATAAATAATCTCAATAAATGGATGAGCCAAACATTGGCCATAGCAAGATTCAAGAGTTACAATTAAATGAACCACATAAGCAATAGAAGCATATCATAAGTAAGGATCCAAATATAGGCAATCAAAAAATCCATATAATTCAATTAGATGAGCCATAATGGTAACAAAAGCATCAAACAAGTAAAGAGCCAAATAAAAGAATATTGAAGGATAACAAGGCTAGCACATCTTTAGGGTAGGGTTGGATAAGAGCCCAACTGAAGGATAGGTAATTTGCACATATACATTACACATAGATTTCACATTCATCATGGATGTCACATACATAAATATGATTCACATACCTATTTTAATTAATTACCATCACATTCACCAATTTGATTGTATCACCATCCATATTATCCCTAGTTATAAACATTATCATGTATTAGTATTTATAAGGCTCAAAGCATAGGTAAAACCCTAATTTTCTACCTTCAAAACCAAAACTCGATTTGTGACTCAAAACCTCGACCAAACGATTATTAATATTCTCCTGATTAATAAAACATATTTTATTTTACAAATTGGAGTTAAAATGAATTTATTATGCATTTTAGAACATTTTACACACTTAAAAAGGCATTCAAGGAAAACTTCAAAAAAGGAATCCAAATCATGACTCAAAAACTTCAAAATCGCATTCTACATTAAAAATCCTTTCCATTGACTATTAATTTGCATTTTTCTGAGCAAGGACCAATTTATTGAGAATTAACTAAACTGGACCAATCAGATTGCAAGAAAAATCCATGTAGGCTAAAAGGCTTGCGCCAAGGGTGATATTACTAGAATACCCTAGGTCGAGAAATGAAATCAATTCAAAGAGTAGGGACACTTTTGTCATCTTTACATCTCGATTAATCACAACTAAGAAATCAAAACAAAATGGGAAAGGACGATACTACCCCTGGTTAGCTAATAGACGCATCACAGGGGCTTGGATAACTTGGTCTTTGTCTGACCCTGATTGCTCCTTCCTCGGCCATGGCGAGGGAGCAGCCTGGAGCTTGGGCTCCATTGCTCCAGACCGCTTCCCTGCGGGTTGTCCCAAGCTGAGACCGGGATTGCCCGACGTCTCGCGGTCACAGGGAGCTCAAAAATGCACCAAGGCGTGCACATGAGCAAAGGAAGGAGGCCCAACCTGGCCGGAAACAGGGGAACGGAGAGGGACGGTGGAACCACCCGACAAAGCCACAAAAAACTAAACTAATGGCGCCCACAAACTCGCGTGGGACATGATTTAGGAATGGGCGTTTTCAACGGAGGAGGAGCACCAGATCTCAACTGCTTGGCGTCGGCGGCTGCTCTACGGTGGCCCTATAGGACCAGGTGATCGGGGTCATCGCGGGACAAAGCGAAGATACAAAGAGGAAGAGGGAGGATCGGAGAAGCTTACCCACTTGCTAATTTCTTATGAGGATACCAGAGAATGCAGGTACCGAACTGAGGTCACCGGAACTGGAGAAGAAGTAGATCGGGGGAGTATCAGGCAAGGAGTGGTGAAATTGGAGGGAGAGGAGGAAGGCTCGAAGCCTGAGGGTGCTCCACGACCCCTTAAATAGGCGTGGGGAAGGACGGAGCTCGCTCTGCAACTCCTTGGCAGAGAGGAGGAGGCAGCCCCGGTTGGGCGTTTTGTGCAAGGTGAGGGGGCGGCGGTGAGTAAATGCTCAATCGAACCAGCTCGTCGAGACGAAGCCAACATGCATGAAATCATACGAAACGATTAACCATAGAGGGAGAACGTGGCTGGGGAGCTCGACGGCCGAAGCTGTTCAGTTGGTCAGAGGTTGAAGGAGGGTTGGTTGCCGTCAGATCAGAGCGGGTCAGCTCACAGCCGTTGGATCGTGCGCAGACCAAAAGGGGACGCATGACAACGAAAATGAACCGAAACTATAGCATTACCAAAGAAATAAATGAAATCGATTCAATGCAATATAGTTACACTTAACTAAAGCTTATAAAATGGATTTGAAGGGTCAAATCAACTCCAAAAGCCACCAAATTTTAACCACATGCTCATATTAAAGTCTAGAACAATGCTATATAATTACTTTCTCATTTTACTCATTATTTGTCCCTTAATAAATATATTGGTCATTAAAGTGTATATTAATATATTAAAATGAATGAGTATGAAAATACTTCTTTTAATGGATTTCATTAGGGATTTTCGATATATACAACCATTATTAGCTTGAATATCAAAAACTCACCATTATATTCTATTTTGATATATTATTATCATTTTTGAGGATAGGGAAGGAAATTAGGTTAATATACTCATTAATTAATTCAAATACACATTATTACTAATATATTTATCCAAAAAGCTCCAAATAAATATTATCCACTTATTATCTCACATTAAACTCCATTTTGCATTACTAGTCCTTAATTATTACCTTAGGTGGGTTATTTGTGCAAACACCCCTCCATTATCACAAATGGGGGTAAAAGGTAATTTCAACATTGAATTGTGCTCAAATTGCACTAGGAGTCCAAAAGGAATACAAAAGAAGGGAAATTTATGAAAAAGGTCCAAATGGACTAGAAGGCAAAGAAAAGCTCAAAAGTGGGTAAATTGCAGGGAAGACGCTGAGATTCGGTATGTTACAACTTACCATTTTCTCAGCATTATTGATAACCTCCTATTTTAGTCGATTATCTCAGTCTTTTTCTTTAGTTTTCCATACTCTTTTTAAGTTAAAGTTATACATAATCCCAAAATTACCCTTTTTTGTAATTACACCATCAGACTAACCTTTTCCTTTTATATATGCAGAAAAACATCAAAAAAATCATAAAAGAATAACTCAGCCTCAAGACCGCATGGATTCAAACGGTCCCAAGACCGCATGAAGCCAATCGGTCTCGAGACCGCATGGAGTCAAACGGTCCCAAGACCGCATGAGGCCAACCGGTCCCGAGACCGCATGGAGTCACACAGTCCCAAGACCGCATGAAGCCAACCGGTCCCGAGACCGCATGGAGTCACACGGTCCCAAGACCGCATGAAGCCAACCGGTCTCGAGACCGCATGGAGTCAAACGGTCCCAAGACCGCATGAAGCCAACCGGTCTCGAGACCGCATGGAGTCAAATGGTCCCAAGACCGCATGAAGCCAATCGGTCCCGAGACCGCATGGAGTTCAAACGGTCTCAATACCGCATGAAGGCAAACGGTCCCGAGACCGCATGGAGTTCAAACGGTCTCAAGACCGCATGAAGCCAAACGGTCCCGAGACCGCATGGAGTTCAAACGGTCTCAAGACCACATGAAGCCAAACGGTCTCACGGTCCAAACGGTCTTGAGGTCCCAAACGGTCTTTAGGTCCAAACGGTCTCCAAACCGTTTGGAGTAAACTCACTATCATCTGTTGCACTTTCATACTATGAAATGGAATCAGTTGATGTATGGAAGTGCAACCTTGGTAAGTCGAGGAACACACTTTGCAAAGCGAATGATGTAAAGTAATGTGACCATTTGATCGGGAATGGCTGGCGTTGCAACATTCCCGCACTTCTCGTAGTTAGATTATCCGAAAGGAGGCTAAGTCTACAAGGATACTAACTGACCGAACTCTTTTTGCAGGTTAAGTTTTGCTTTGCATGAGTTGATCGATGTGTAGTGGCGGTGAAAAACCGATCACACCCTAGTGATCTTTATCATAGTTTAACTCATTAGCTTTACTTGCTTTCTTTACCTTTTATGTTCTTAGTTTATAACTATCAAAATCCAACTTTCGATATAAGTGCCTATTAGTAAGTGACTAAGTGGAATTCCATTCGTTTTTCATCTTGTTGCTCGCAACAAGACCGTTGTCTTTTGGGTTCAATCCTAAATCTGTACTGCAATAAGGCTTCCATACTCTTATGGGGTTGGAGCATTTATCTAAGCACCAGTTATAGGTAAACCTAGGGAAGACATCAACTCTCTAGGGTTTTTGGTGCATACTTGGGACTCCCATTGGAGGAGTAATCTTTTGGTGTAAGTCCCAGCTCCTTCAAAAAATGGCGTCGTTGCCGGGGACAATGGAACGTTGAAATTTCTCTTAGTACTTTTCTAGTTGGTTAGGATTTTACACTTTCTTTTTAATCATAACTCTATATCTTCTTGAAACTTCCATATTTTAACTATTATCTAAAGGTGTTCTCTTTTCTCTACTCAGGTAGAACACGTGCATGCAATCATCCCATAATCGCGGATTCTCCCCTGATCCGGAGTTCGACTCCGAGGTAGAGCGATGTTTCCACCGCCGAATCCGTCTCAATCGCCAAAGAGCCAGACAAATGGCTGACGAACAGCACCAGGCCGCTTTGGTGATGGAGAGCATAAATGCTGCCATCGCCGCACAACGGGCACAACTCATCGCAGACACCCGTGCCCAAATCTAAGTGGAGATACATGCAGAAGAGAAAGCCCGCATAAGAGCTGAGACTGAGGCAGCAACCCAAGCTTCTCAGCTGGAGTTACGGAACAAGCAACTAAGGGACTACGCTATCCCGAAGAACTATGAGGACAACCACCCGGTCCGGCCTCCGATTATCAACATCCCAAACTTTGAGATTAAGACCCAGTGGATCCAGATTATGCAAGGCATCTCCTTCTCTGGAGGTTCAGGAGATAATTGCATGGACCATTTGAAAAGGTTTAAGGCATTATGCCGCCTAGTCCGACAAGCTGGTATCGCTTTTGATGCGATAATGCTCCATCTATTCCATTTCACCTTATCTGGGATGGCCCTGAGTTGGTACAACTCACTGGACAGAGAGCCCATAATAACCACTTGGGCCCCCACTAGAGGAAAAGTTCTTAGAGAAGTTCTTTCCACCCTCACTGACCTATGAAATCAGAGGGCAAATCAATCACTTCTCTCAGCTGCCTGGAGAAACCCTTGCTGAGCCCATATAACTTCTGCGCAAATGCCCCCATCATGGAATCTCACAGAATCAACTGATAGAAACTTTCTACGGGGAGTAAGTGATGATATTAAACAATTCCTAGATTCCTCATCTGGAGGAAACTTCATGAGGAAGAACTATGAGGACGCATGGAAGATTGTTACATTAGGAGCTGAAAACCAGTCCAACTGGGGAAGGTCAGCTGGTAAAGGTGTCCTTAAGGTTTTCAAAGCTGAAGAATCCATAGAAATGAAGGCAATAGATGAGGCCTTGAAAACTATTGTTCATAAACAACAAGCTCTCGAGGCTTCTCTCGGAGAGATCGACAAAAAGAAAGCCCCTTTAGTACAACAAGTCAAGGCCGTCACAGGATCCTGTGAGGCTTTTCATTCTTCTGACCATCCAACTCTATCCTGCGGTATGTTGTATAATGTGATGATGGATCTACATCCACCACCACAACCATATGAACATATCACTGATCAATCTGGAGATCCAATTCTGGAACAAGTCAACTCCATCCACACTATTCCCGGACAAGTCTACTACAATCCCAACCAACTGAGGAATCATCCTGGATTCCAATATGGGAACTCTTCTGGAAATGCAAGTCCACAACATCAGACACAGGGGGGATATGATAGTAGGCTACCACCTGGGTTCTCAAACAATTTCAACCAAAATCAAGGGAACTCCAGGAACAACTTCCCTAGGGCTAACTACCCTAGGAACCAATCAGCCTACTACCAGTACACTCATCCCCCGCTCCATCCACAGCTGCATACTCAGCAACCCTAGATGGCGTTACCGCAACAACAATCTCAACAACAAATTCCTCTAAAAAACACTCTGACCCAACCGGAAGATGAAATATCCTTGATAAGGCTGCTGTTACAATCGCAACAAAATATGCTTGCTAACCAACAGGCTCAACAGAAAGTAGTTGAAGCCCAACTCGCTCAGATAACTGCACAGTTAAAGCCCCCAACAGGTATGCTCGCTGGGCAGCCTGAACCAAATCCTAAGCATGGGCAAAATAGACATGAACAGTTGAATGCCATCACCACAAGGTCGAGATGCATTCTTCTTGAACCTACCAAGATCACCCTGGATGATGATGATACGTCCACATTTATGACAAAAGAGAGCTCGCAACAAGGGATTGAGAAATCCTCCGAGGACACAAAGGACAAAAATAAAGAACAAGTGTCCGCAGAACCCGAGGTCTCACAATTCAAATCGAGGATTCCGTATCCGGGCAGACTAGAAGAAACAAAAATGGACATCAGGTTTCAAAAGTTCAAGGAGGCAATGAAGAAACTGTACATTGACATCCCGCTCCTTGACGATCTGTCCGAAGTACCAACATGGGCAAAGTATCTCAAAACCTTGCTATCAAGAAAGTATATCACCAAGGAGTAGGAAACTGTCAAGCTTGCTCAGACCACTTCTGACATCATCCTGAACAAATTGCCCAAAAAGAAGAAGGACCCAGGTTCCTTTGGAATCCAATGTTGCATTGGAAACGCGTCTACACAGAAAGGATTAGATGACCTTGGGGCCAACATATCCATTATGCCTTACTCAATGTGCCAACGTTTGGGTTTCACCGACTTGCTACCTACAACAATGACTATTCAACTAGCGGATTCCACAATAACCACACCGTTGGGAATCATTGAAGACATGACAGTAAGGATAGGCAAGGATGCCTACGTTCCGTGTGATTTTGTTATCATGGATATTAAAGAAGAGTTGAGATACCCGATCATTTTCGGCAGGCCTTTCTTAGCTACTGCCAGAGTGCTGATTGACGTCGAAGCTGGAACCATCATTCTTAGGCTCGGGAAAGAAGCAATTCAATTCCGAGTCCTTGATAGTATGAAAGGTCCCAGCATCCAAGAAGAAGTCTTTCTTTTGGACGCAATTCAACAAATGTCGCAATTAGAAATCTCCGAGCCAATTTGCGAACTTGAGAATGCTCTTATCAATCCAGAAGTTGAATTTTCTGCAAATGAACTAGTCCAGCAATGCCTCCAATATCTAGAAAAGATCGAAGAAGCGCCAAAGGCTACTTTTGAAGAGCTTAAGGTCGTTACTATTATAGAAGAAACCGAACCACCAAAAGCCCTCGAATTGAAGACTTTACCTACAGGGCTTAAATATGTTTTCCTAGATGAGGAAGAACTATGCCCGGTCATCATCAGCTCCACCCTTACCGAAGATCAAGAAGTAAGGCTTCTGGATAAGCTGAGGAAGCATAGAAAGGTCATTGGATATAAAATAACTGACCTTACAGGCATAAACCCGACTCTGTGTATGCACATGCTTCCTATGGTTGAAGAATTTAAACCCTCTTGTGAACATCAAAGAAAAGTGAACCCAAATCTGAAAGAGGTAGTTCTTTTGGAAGTCCTTAAACTACTCAAAGCTGGAATGATCTATCCTATCTCTGACTCTCAGTGGGTCAGCCCGGTTCAGGTTGTTCCAAAGAAAGGAGGCACTACTATAGTTATCAACGATAAAAATGAGCTAGTGCCTACCAGGACTGTAACAGGATGGCGAATGTGCATTGATTATAGGAAGTTGAACAAAGCCACAAGGAAAGACCACTACCCTCTGCCTTTCCTTGATGAAGTCTTGGAACGCCTGGCTCACCAAAAGTATTTCTATTATCTCGATGGTTACTCCGGGTTCTACCAAATACCCATACACCCGGAGGACCAGGAAAAAACCACCTTCACCGGTCCCTTTGGGACATATGCATTCATAAGAATGTCGTTCGGGCTATGTAACACGCCTGCCACTTTCCAATGTTGTATGTCTGCTATCTTCGTCGGGTTAACTGAATCCGTTATGGAAGTATTTATGGACAATTTCTCAGTTTACAGAGACTCCTTCGACAATTGTTTAATCAATCTTGAATGAGTTCTGCAACGCTGCGAGGAAACGAACCTTATCTTGAACTGGGAAAAATGCCATTTCATGGTAACAGAAGGTGTCATCCTCGGACATAGGGTAAGTGATAGGGGAATCGAGGTTGACAAAGCAAAGATCGATGTTATCTCAAAACTGTCACCTCTAAAGGACATAAGAGGAGTTCGAGCTTTCCTGGGTCATGCAGGATTCTATAGAAGATTCATCAAAGACTTCTTGAAAATAGCCAAACCCATGACCCAACTCCTGACCAAAGATGCCGAGTTCATTTTCGACGAGGAGTGTATGCAAAGCTTCTCCACCCTTAAAGATGCCTTAATCTCCGCACCTATTCTAAGGGCTCCAGACTGGTCGCAACCCTTCAAAATCATGTGCGACGCAAGTGATTATGCCATAGGGGCTATTTTAGGACAACAGATCGATAAGAAACCCTATGTCATCTACTACGCATCCAAAACGCTAGACGAAGCATAGAAAAACTACACCACCACGGAAAAAGAGTTTCTGGCTATCATCTACGCGTTCAAAAAATTCCGCTCCTATCTGATTGGCTCTAAAGTCATCGTTTACACTGACCATTCTGCTATCCGATACCTGATTCAGAAACAAGATGCCAAACCCAGGCTTATCCGCTGGGTGCTAATGCTTCAAGAATTCGACTTGGAGATCAAAGATAAAAGTGGCGTGGAGAATGTTGTGGCCGATCACCTCAGCAGGATCGAGGTTGAAGAAAAAGATAAAATCCCTATCAGGGATTCTCTTTCGGATGATCAGCTTATGAAGGCCACTCATGGTTTCCCTTGGTATGCTAATATCATTAATTATCTGGCCACATGGATCATCCACCCATCTGCTTCATACCAGGATAAAAGGAAGTTCCTTCACGACATAAAACGTTATCACTGGGACGAACCCTACTTGTTCCACCTCTGTGCCGACAGATTTTTCCGTTGCTGCCTGCCAGAAGAAGAAATAACCCTAGTCTTAGAACATTGCCATTCCGAACCCACGGGGGGGCATATGAGCGCCAAGAAAACCACCATAAAAGTTTTACAATCTGGTTTCTTCTGGCCCACCATATCAAAAGACTCTTATAATTTCGTAAAATCCTGCGACAAATGCCAATTTTCGGGCAACATATCAAAAAGGGACGAAATGCCCCTCACTATGTGGCAGGAAATTGAACTTTTTGATGTATGGGGGGTAGACTACATGGGCCCTTTCCCTTCATCATATGACTTCTCTTACATTTTGGTCGCAGTGGATTACGTCTCAAAGTGGGTCGAAGCTGTACCCACTGTATCCAGCGACTCCAAACCTGTTATCAAATTGTTCAAAGATATTATTTTCCCGAGATTTGGAGTTCCGTGAACGGTCATATCAGATGGTGGGACCCATTTCCTGGAACGAGGTTTTGAAGCACAACTGAGAAAATACGGAGTCCATCACAAAGTCTCCATGCCTTACCACCCACAAACTAGTGGCCAGGTAGAGGTATCCAATAGACAGTTAAAGGCGATTCTTGAAAAAACGGTGAACAAAAACCGCACTGATTGGTCCACCAAACTTCCTGATGCCCTCTGGGCATACCGAACTACTTACAAAAGACCAATCAAAACAGCTCCATTCCGTTTGGTGTACGGGAAGTCATGTCATCTTCCAGTCGAGCTGGAACATAAAGCCTGGTGGGCCATCAAGCAATTAAACTTCGATCTTAAAAGTGCAAGGGGGAATAGACAACTCCAGTTATAGGAGTTAGAAGAGCTCCGAATGACAGCCTATCACAGTGCCAGAATCTATAAAGAGCAAACAAAAATGTGGCACGATGGACATCTTAAGAGAAAATATATCGCCATTGGCGACAAAGTGCTCCTATTCAACTCCAAGCTCAAATTATTTCCCGAAAAACTTAGAACAAAATGGTCTGGGCCCTTCACTATAAAACATATCTACCCAACTAGAGCTGCCATTATTATCGACAACAACGGAGGAGAAAGGACGGTCAACGATCACCGTTTAAAAAGATATTACACCCCGGAAGACAAAATGCCTCGACAAACCATCGACATCAGAGATGCTACACCAACAGCATAAAAACTTTACAGTTTCGTCGAGCCAGTGACGTTAAACCAAGGCACTACTTGGGAGGCAACCCATGACTTCACAAATTAGTTAAGCCGCAGCCCTTGTCCTAATTACTTCTCACCCTATCACTTTGACACTCTGTGGACAGAGTGAGTGATAAGTTAGGGGGGGGTACATTAGACAAGGGCAAGGTATCTTTTTTCTAAAACCCTCTTTCTCTTTTTTAACCCTCTTAAAATAAAGTCACCTCAACTAACTCTAGAATCATGTTAGTCCCTACAAGTAAATAACTCTTAGGCATTTAATGGCGATTTAATAATGTCCCTCCGCTACTGATTTTCATGCTTTTGCTTCAATTCTTTATCTGACTCTCCACAGGTCAAAATCAAGGTAGAAATAAGCCAAGCTCTCAAGGATGAGAGGGGAATCAGGCAACTTCCAAATCAAGAAGTTCTGCAAGTGGACCACAAACCAAATAAGTGCATGTTGAAAAACTCTAAGAACAACTTTCCTCTCTTCAAAATAAAAGAGGCTTGGCCTCCCAAAATAAATTCCCAAACAAAACCCAAGCCTGCGAGTTATCAAATAAAAGCCAGAGAGACGAATAAAATTTTGAGAGTTGCACCTCAAATAAGGATCTATATAAAGAACCGATGAAGGTTTCATCCGGCCGGCACATTCCACTGCCCTCACAAAGGCAGATGTGTCATGCCCGGTAGTGGAACCCTAAGGTATATAAATATATGAAAGGCTCATAAAGGACTCACTCAGCTGGTACATTCAGCTGCCCTCATAAAGGCAGATGTGTCATGCCCGATAGTGAGATCCTAAAAAGCATAGACAGCCCCTCCCCCACTTGAAGGGGGGAGCTACACTTCAAGCCTTTGGCCAACCCTCATACCCTCTCTAGCTTCCAGTAGGTCTTTCAGAGAGGTATAAAGCTGATTAGAGTCAACAACATGCACAAAATAAAGGTGGTCCCAATGCGAACTACGAGATACGGAAAGAACCTGAGACCCAAGGAACTCTCGAAATCTGAAAGAGTCAAGGCAAGAAATGAGACTTGATATGACCTTAGGGGAACTCAGGTCAAGAATTGAAGCAAGAGTATGGAAATCCTAATTAAATAAGATCGCCTCGCCATTACATGTCTCAGCTCTATCTAACTTGAGGACAAGCTAGTCTCTAAGTTAGCGGGGGTGATAACCTCCTATTTTAGTCGATTATCTCAGTCTTTTTCTTTAGTTTTCCATACTCTTTTTAAGTTAAAGTTATACATAATCCCAAAATTACCTTTTTTTTGTAATTACACCATCATACTAACCTTTTCCTTTTATATATGCAAAAAAACATCAAAAAAATCATAAAAGAATAACTCAGCCTCAAGACCGCATGGATTCAAACGGTCCCAAGACCGCATGAAGCCAATCGGTCTCGAGACCGCATGGAGTCAAACGGTCCCAAGACCGCATGAGGCCAACCGGTCCCGAGACCGCATGGAGTCACACGGTCCCAAGACCGCATAAAGACAACCGGTCCCGAGATCGCATGGAGTCACACAGTCCCAAGACCGCATGAAGCCAACTGGTCTCGAGACCGCATGGAGTCAAACGGTCTCAAGACCGCATGAAGCCAACCGGTCTTGAGACTGCATGGAGTCAAACGGTCCCAAGACCGCATGAAGCCAACCGGTCCCGAGACCGCATGGAGTTCAAATGGTCTCAAGACCGCATGAAGCCATCCGGTCCCGAGACCGCATGGAGTTCAAACGGTCTCAAGACCGCATGAAGCCAAACGGTCCCGAGACCACATGGAGTTCAAACGGTCTCAAGACCGCATGAAGCCAAACGGTCTCACGGTCCAAACAGTCTTGAGGTCCCAAACGGTCTTAAGTCCAAACGGTCTCCAAACCGTTTGGACTTCACTTAAGGCCTATAAATAAGACCCCAAGGGTCCTAAAAAGACATCAAGTTTCAGACGTCCAAAGGCTGCCTCAATCGTTCCAGAGCTCTTGCCACTTCCATCCTCCGCCCTGGGGCTGCCGGTCTGAGACCCATACTCCATCCTGAAGCTGCTTTCTCCTTCTTCGCCAAAGAAGGTGGGAAGGGGAGATCTCATCATCGTGTAACCTACGAAGTCTGGTGGATCATTGCTCTCTCTCTCCAAGGGGTTGACCTTCCTCCATCCTTTATGAGGATGATGCTCTCTCTCTTCTCGCCTCCTTCTTTGTCTTAGTTATGAGCGAGTAGTCTTCTTCACTAGGGTGCGGGGAGTAGCCCCGCTACCCATACTTTCATATCATGTAAATGTAATCCTTAGGTTGTAATATAGAGTTCTTATCTTTGTCAGTTCGACATCAAACGATTAATGAATACTTGTTGCTTGATCTCCAACTTGTGTTATCTTTTATCTTTTAGTATGAATTGTCTACATTTGTACTATTAGATTCGAAAATCATTTGTATGTTGGTTCTTGGTGCATGTATCCACCATGCATCTGTTTTGGTATCCAGAAGTGTATCTCAAGAAGTGGAGTAAACTCACTATCATCTGTTGCACTTTCATACTATGAAATGGAATCAGTTGACGTATAGAAGTGCAACCTTGGTAAGTCGAGGAACACACTTTGCGAGGGGAATGATGTAAATTAATGTGACCATTTGATCGGGAATGGCTGGCGTTGCAACATTACCGCACTTCTCGTAGTTAGATTATCCGAAAGGAGGCTAAGTCTACAAGGATACTAACTGACCGAACTCTTTTTGCAGGTTAAGTTTTGCTTTGCATGAGTTGATCGATGTGTAGTGGCAGTGAAAAACCGATCACACCCTAGTGATCTTTATCATAGTTTAACTCATTAGCTTTACTTGCTTTCTTTACCTTTCATGTTCTTAGTTTATAACTATCAAAATCCAACTTTCGATATAAGTGCCTACTAGTAAGTGACTAAGTGGAATTCCATATGTTTTTCATCTTGTTGCTCGCAACAAGACCGTTGTCTTTTGGGTTCGATCCTAAATCTGTACTGCGATAAGGCTTCCATACTCTTATGGGGTTGGAGCATTTATCTAAGCACTAGTTATAGGTAAACCTAGGGAAGACATCAACTCTCTAGGGTTTTTGGTGCATACTTGGGACTCCCATTGGAAGAGTAATCTTTTGGTGTAAGTCCCAGCTCCATCAATTATATATATCATTCCAGATGATCATAACCACATGTAAAATCATGTCAAGTTACATAAATATAATCTACTACCTCAATTACTATCAAGCATATCAAGGGTCACTACTATAAGCAAAACGTGATAGCATGAAACAAGATCTAGCATATAAGTTAGAAGAGACAAGACCCTCACTAGAAGTGCCCACTACCCTCACCAAAGGTGTGCGGGTAGGGCACCCTCACAAAAGGTAGTATCGGGCAGGGTACTCAGCATAGAATGTGATGCCCGACACTCAAGCCATATATCGGCCAAGCAAACCAGCCAAGATAACAGCTACCACCTCAGGGTGTATCGGGCAACCCTAGGTGTCACACACCTCATGTGTCGTGCAACGTTGTGTCGTGCACCACATGTATCTTGGGTGACCAAGGCGTAACAGCCACCAGCATAACGTGCAACTCAGCCAGAGAGATTTCATGCAATTATGCGTTGTGCACTAGGTGTATCGTGCAACAAGGTCTATCATGCAACTCTAACGGGCGACAAAGGAAGCATAACGTCCAACTGATTCTCATGCTATCGGCCAACACACAGGACTAGGGCCAAGGGTAACGCCCACCACAGAACTAGCTAACAGAGCTTCCATGACATCAAGGTATAACGACACGAAGCCACCTCCTAGGTTATGCGTGTCTGATAGGGTACTCAGCATAGTGTGACATCTGACACAACAAGGCAAGGGACCAGGTGTGTAACGCCCGATACAACCACATCATGTCAACCAAGGCTCTAGGCCAAAGAAGGATATCGAGCAACATCAACCCCAAGACCATATCGAGCAAGATGCAACCCAACAAGGTCGTCCTCAACCTCATGAACAAGGGCACCAAAACCCTAATGGATGAAGAAGATGGCTCACCTCTCAACAACCAAGAGAGAGGGGTCTTGCACAACTTCTTGTCACCAATCGGGCAACACAAAGATCAACCCTAACAACGGTCCACAACCACCACAAAGCTCACCTCTTAAATCCATGGTGAGAGAAGGGTGTTGCTCAAGCAACTAGAATACAAGCTCACCTCTCAACTTAAACGAGAGAGGAGTATTTCCCATATCACTAGAGTTCAAGCTCACTTCTCTAGACCCAGGAGGGAGAGGGGTGTTGCTCAATAAGAAAACCTAGAACATAGTTCGGCCAACAAGGTACAACTAAGCAAGAAACCAAACTAGCAGCATACATAGCCAATATGATCACAAGAAACATGCAAGAACATAAAAGGTAGTATAGTTAGGGTTAGGAGTTATGTAACCCGCCTTAAGCAAGCTCCAAGCTCCTAGCACCAAGCTCCAAGCTCCACCATAAGAAGAAAGCAAGGCACTCTAGGGTTCAGCCACCACTAGAGGAAGAAGGAGACTCCAAGATAAGGACCGGCCACCAAGCTTGTAAAGGAAGAGGGTGTCGTGCACCAAGGGAGAGAGAAAACTAAGGAACTAAAGGGATCCTTAGCGAGAGAAAGGAAACACATATATAGAAGAGGATGGAGGAGAAACCAAGGTAAGACAAGGCAAGGTGTCGCCCACCTAGAGACACTTGTCCATGAGTATTGCCACCACTCTAACATGTCTTAAACACATGTCCAAGGCCATTCATGCAAGCATCAAGCACCAAGTGTCCACTAGTGGTGACACAAAGGAGGTCAAAGGGGTCAAAGGGTCCATCGTCGACAGGCCTCCACACCATGCCCGACACACACCCTGGGCGACACACCTCAGGCCGACACAAC
The DNA here is from genome assembly GCA_963693085.1 of Alisma plantago-aquatica. NCBI lineage: Eukaryota > Viridiplantae > Streptophyta > Magnoliopsida > Alismatales > Alismataceae > Alisma > Alisma plantago-aquatica. Next base: position 811,234,658 of record OY856411.1, read on the forward strand.
CTTGGCCGACACACCTAGGCCGACACAAGGCACTCTTGCCCGACACAAGGTCCAACAAGGCAAAGGCAAAGCATACAAGGCCCAACAAGGCTCAACCAAGCCCAAAGGAACTCAAGCAATGAGCCCAACCCTTCCTCTCAACACTAAAGGAAGCAAGGAGAGGGAGGAACACCTCTCAAGGTGACAAACTTGCCCACAAACCCTAGACTTG